>CANSZD010000243.1:315000-450000 GCA_947648045.1 Beta corolliflora
AAGTGCTCTTCTTTCCAACCCTTCCTAGAAGGTGGGGATTGAAAGAGAAACTGATGCTCTTTTCCCTTAACTGGTGGATGTGTTGGTTGTATTCTTCTCTTTTTTGGTTTTCAATAAAAATTTTGAATTACCCCCAAAAAAAAAAAAGATTTGTACCTCTGAAGTGAGTACCACGACCAGAGCCAGAATAATCAAATCGATGACAAACCCGACTTGGTTCCATATAAACGGGATCTTATAAGCAGCATCTTGGTTCTGCATTTCATGAGAAGGATAAACAACTGCCACTACAACATCCATAATGAGTTGTGAATATAATAAGGAAATAACACAATTATTATAGAAAGCCATACCCCTGCATTGTAAACAGAAAAATAACAAGGTTAAAGTTGCTTATGTTAAGAGGCATCAATAGCTCCTATAGTGAATATACACTTACATCAGGACCATAATAGCCACTTGAATAGAAACTACTCTCGCTCAATAAGTGTCTGAAGGAAAACAAGCAAACGCTGAAATCAGATACAATAACTAAGTAAACAGAGGCTTCATTCCAATTTCAATCACAATTTTCATGAACACCCAATTGGCAAATTGCCCACAGGACCAGCTCCATACATATCTAATTTAATCCTAAATACTCTCTCTAACTTTTTCAGGCTCACACACATGCAACATAAAAGAACACATGAATGAAGATGTGCCAAACTCAGCACGAGAAGCAAGAAAAAGACGTCGTATGATAATATTTGAGAGAAGACACCGAAGACGGTTAGAAGGTTCCAACACACAAAACATTCAAGGTTATATTCTTTCATACATATAATGGTACACATACAACATAGAAAATCTCACAAGGTACTATCTAACGGTATTGTTATATTTGCACGCAGAGGTCCAATTGAGTCAGAATATCTTATATTGGGAGATCCTGAATACAAATGTGAATATTGTGGGGCAATTATGTGGTACGAAGAGAGGGTAAAGAGCAGAAGTTCCAAAAACAAAGTTAATTCAACATGTGCTGTTTAGAGGGCAAGGTTGTATTGCCAAAATTAAAAGACCCACCAGAACTATTACGTACATTGCAGGATTATTCTAAAGGAATGACTGAAACCACATTTAGATAACTTATCCCACTCTACAATTGATGCTATGCATTTACTTTTGTGGGAGCTAAGATAGATACGACACTAAACATGACCACTAGACAGTATCATTTTAGAATCACTGGGCAAAACCATCACCGAATAGGCTCACTACTGCCCACGGAAGGAAAAGACCCAGCATTTCCACAACTTTATATACATGATACCTCTTCAGAGATCGAGATGAGAGAAAAAGCAGTACGAAATCATAATTAATAAGGACATCCCTAAATTGGACAACAACATACTCTCTGAATTCAAGGACATGCTTGACAAAGTCAACCCTCTCACAAAAGCATTTCGTATAGCGCAAGAGAGAATAAAACAAGATAAAGACATCAGATTGTCAATCAGGTTAATTGGAATAAGACAAAATACAACCAACCAATACAATAACCCAACTTCATCGGAGATTGCTGCACTCATAGTAGGAGATATTGGAATGACGACCCTTGGAAGAGACATAATAATAGAACATAAGACAGAGGGACTAAAGCAAATAAGTGAACTACACCCAAGTTTCATAGCATTACAATACCCGCTCCCTTTCCCATATGGTGAAGACAACTATTATATCAACATTCCATATCAAACCATAGACAGGCGCGAGAAAGGGAAAAGACAGTGTATAACTATGAGAGAATATTACACATACAGGTTGCAACAAAGAGAGCATGTATTCTAAACACTGCTAAGAGGTGGCCGCCTACTGCTACAATTTATAGTTGACTGCTACTGTGTAATGGAAGCAGAAAGGTAATCGTACATTAGAAATAACCAAGCTACATTAAGATGCGATATTTACAACAACCTATGTGACGCAGTTCAGAGAGGAGATTTGACCGGTGCCTCGGTAGGAAAAAGGATCATTTTACCAGCCTCCTTTACTGGAGGCCCAAGATACATGCAACAAAATTATCAAAAAGCTATGGCAATTTGCAGATGGTACGGAAACCCACAACTCTTTATAACATTAACAGCCAACCCGAGGTGGCCGAAAATTGTGAAAATGTTAGAACAAATAGAAGGACAAAGAGCATAAGATCGACCAGATATTGTAGCAAGAGTTTTCAGACTGAAATTGAAACGATTGATGAGTACTTTGGTACCATTGTTGCAGGTATAGTAACAAACTTTTTTGAATAAACTCCTACTTCGATAATGACATTTTTCGAAATTTTAAACTTCATTACTATTGCACAGATGTCTACACTATAGAATTCCAAAAGAGGGGTTTACCTCATGCACACATACTCCTATGGCTCCACGGAGATGCATTGCAACTTTCTATGGAATACATCGACAGTATAATTCATGCTGAGATCCCAGATAAGACAACAAATCGAAAACTATACAACATTGTCTCAAAATTCAATGTCCATGGATCATGCAGAAATGCAAATCCAAAATGCCCATGCATGGTTGATGATAAATGTAGCAAAAAGTTTCCAAAATCATTCAATGAGGTGACTACTTTCGATAATAATGGATACCCAATCTACAGAAGAATGGATAATGGCAGGTAATCATAAATAGATAAAGAAGAATGGTATACTAAATCACACTCTATTCTAACTGCATTGCTCATTCTTTTTTTAAACCAGGTTTGTCAAGAGAGGCGAGCAACTATTAGACAACAGATGGGTGGTCCCCTATAATCCTGGATTATTGTTGATGTTTGATGCCCATATAAATGTTGAAAGGTGCAACACATCGCGGGCAATTAAGTATTTATTCAATTATATTTCAAAAGGACCACAGCGGACAACCATGGTTATTAAAGATGACAACAAAGATGAGATCAAATCATACCTGGACTGTAGATATGTATCGTCATGCGAGGCAGCATGGAGAATATATGAGTTCGAGATTCAAGAAAGGAATCCATCTGTCATGCGGCTTCCTGTGCATTTGGAAAAAGAACAAGCTGTTGGTTTGAGAGACAATGACCACCTCAATGTAGTTATTAACACATACCATGTTCATGAGAGAATGCTTATTGTATGGATAAACACTAACAAAATATATCTCGAAGCAAGGAACTTAACATACTCACAATTTCCAACGGAATACGTGTGGGACAAGGGATAGGAGAAGAGAAATAAAGGATGAAGCATCTGAAGGATAACATATGTTCACCCTACTTCTGGAGAGATGTATTATCTACGTTTACAATTGAACATTATCAAAGGACCAACAAGCTTCGAAGAAATAAGAACTGTAAATGGATATCCATATCCATCATAAAAAGAGGCGTGCTACGTCCTTGGCCATTTGAACAATGACAAGGAGTGGCATGATGAAATAAAATAAGCAAGCCACGGCTATGCCATCCAAATTAAGGCAGCTATTTGTGACAATATTGTTATTTTGTGAGGTGACAGACATAACTAGCTTATGGGAAGCTTCCTGCAATGACCTATCAGATGACATACAAAGAAAAGGAATTCAATGCAAACAAACTTACTCTGTAGAAATACTCTATCACTTTCTCTCTCTATCTCTACTTTTTCTTTCAAACTCCTGATATCTGACTTAAGCTTCGGAGGGGGAACCCCCACCCAAACCTCCAGGGTGGGTCCCTTTTTGCAGGTTCGTGAATGAAGCTCAGGTTTGGACTGGCCAGATTCAGACATTGTTGCACAAGTCTCCAAGTGAAGAACATCTAAGGGAAACTAGTTTACTTGCCAGAATGTACTCCCTCCGTCCCTAAATAGAGTTTCTATTTTTCCATTTATGTTTGTCCCAAATAGATTTTCCATTTTATTATTTGGTTTGGGTCTACCAATTAAAATATTATTTAGCTTTCATAAGATGACTTTGTAAAATGGCCCACATTCTCTCCTCAATAAACAATTCATGAATCGTGTACCAACTTCAATTTTTAATTCTGATTTAATACAATTAACGTCCCACTTATGATTTCTCATTAATACTTGTGCCCATAAAAAATGGAAACTCTATAGGGACGGAATGAGTATATGTTTATTATATACGAGAATGATCCAGCGAATGCATCATTAAACAATTGGTTAAACTATGAAAAAAAATTATGCAGGATATTCATGTGAAAAAATTGACTTTTAAATGTAGTTAAAATTATTTTTTCCTAAAAAATTATGCAGTTATGTTTTTATTATTTAATCGTATAACTAATATTAATTACTCGCTCGTCAAAAAAAAATATTGATTACTCAGAAATCATAAAGATTGCGCTAAATAATTATCCTCTCAAAAACCTCTATTTTAAACTACCATTTATTTTATTAGTGTGTTGTGCGGATTAATGGTAAAAATGAAAATATAGATTTATTTTTATTAAAATACATAATATTTTTTAGAGTTCAAGATCAATATTTTTTCCCCTCAAAAAAAAAGTTTGTGCTTTAAAATTTTCTTTTCCCATTATTTACTTATTTTGTTATGAAGACCTCAATTTACATAAATATAACTCATATCTCACTTCACAAATTCATGTATAAGACCGTATGACAATTAGTAAACTATCACACGAAGCTCAATAGGCCCACTAAAAGCAAGCCCAACACCCAGTACCCCCACTTTCCCACTCTTTCTTCCATCGTTTTCCTCATGACTTCCCCTTCTCTCTCCTCTTTGAGCTTCTCCTACCACCCTCCTTTCTCTCTCCTCAAAACCCCCCACGACCCCACCAAACCCACCCCTCATTTCACCTCTATCACACGCTCCTCCACCTCTTCCCCACTCCCCATCCGACCCAATTACATCCCCAACAAAATCCCGGACATGGATTATTTCATTTATTCACTATTCAGGACTATCTTCTTTACAACTTTTGCAACCTACCGAAATTTCAATATTTTTCTACCTTAGTAACATCGAAAATAACAAAATTGATGATTCATGATCACACATAGCAGAGGTCTCCCAATTGACCAACTTCTTCCCTCCATTTCGATCAAGCTTTTATTGTGAACACCATGTCTATGATGCTTCATCTTACTCTTCTTCTCATTCTTCATCTTCGGGTTCACGTTATCTTAATTCTCCTGGCACTCTCCCACAGTAAGTGGTGGTGGTGGAGCACTCCAAATTGGAGACCAAATGTTAGGTGCGAGAAAATTGGAATGCGCCTAATCTTGATTGTATGGTTAGCTTACATTGTACTTTATGAGTTACATTTTCTTCCTGGAATGGAAACACAAAGAATAGAAACACAAATTATAATAAAATTATGTTGATTTTTTTTAGATCTGTTTTGCTTGAATTCTTGACATTGTAATTAACAGTTCATGTGTAGTTCTTCAAATTTTGATAGGTGAGTAGTGACTACTCATGTCACATAATTTCCCTATCATGTAAGATTAGGGAGGAGTGAGTAAACTATTACCAGGTTATCGCTTGTGGATTAAAATTATCCGTTAATAATATACTCCCTCCGTCTCTCGATAGATTTTTCATTTCTCCAATGCACTTTTTGTATCATTAATATCTTTAATTACATATTACTAAAAAAATATAAAATCTTGATTTTCCTAATGTACGTAATGAGACGAATCAAGCAAACCCGACATGACTATGTTTATTTTTTCTTATATACTACCTCCATTTCTTAATAAGTGCATCACTTTTTTTGCTTGGAATAGTCACAATAAGTGTAACTAAGCTCAAAATGGTAAAAAAAAAAATCAATATTATCACAAATATGCCACAAAAAACAAGAAAGGACCACAATTTTTTTATTTCACCACTTGAATCACCCTACTTTATAAATTATTATGGTCCCAACTTTCTCTCTCTACATTCCTTGATATTCTCCCACTTTCTGTATGATGCACTTATTGAGAAACATGAAAGTATATTGGAAATTCTTTTTGAGGATTTTCTTTACCTATGAATAGTGCCAAAATTAGATAGGGAAAATATAAAAAGGGATGGAGGGAGTATATTATTTTATAGTTAATTAATATTATAGTATTTGGATAAATGGTTATGATTATTACGTTAATAGTTGTGTTTTTTGATTATTTACTTATGGTGTTTAGGTAATTAGTTTAGGTTGTGGGTTCATATATGTTTTGGGTAAATATTTATGGTTTTCTGTATATTAGTTATACTTTGTAGTTTAATAGTTTTCATTTTTGGTAAATAGTTTTGATTATTAGGTTAATAGCTATGCTTTTCATATTATTAGTTATAGATTCCATGTTATTAGTTATGGCTTTTGGGTTAATAAACAGTTTTGAATAAATACTTATGATTTTTTGGTTATTAGTTATGGTTTTCTGTTTAATAGTTATGATAATTAGACAAATAGTTATACTTTTAGGCTAATAATGCCTTTGGGGATAAAAAGTTATAGTTATATATTTATTTGTTATGAAATCTGGGTAAATTATTAAGATTGTTGGGTTAGTAGTTCGGGTTAATAGTTATCAGTTTTGTGTAGATACTAATGATATTTGTGTATATAGTTATGATTTTGGATAATCATAATGGCAATAGAATAAATAATTATGATTCTAAGGGTAATCTTTTTGAGTTGACAGTTACAATTTTTGAGTTAGTTATCGCATTTGGGTAATTGGTTATGATCATTAGGCTAATAGTTTTTATTTTATTTTATTATAAGTTATGGTTTTCAGGCAATAAGTTATAGTTCTCGTCTCATATATGGTTTTGGGTAAATAGTTATAGTATTATGATTAATAGTTATAACTTCCAGTTAATAGTTATGGTTCTAGGTAAACGATTATATTTATAAGGTTAATCCTTATGATTTTTAGATATAAGTAATTGTTTTCACACTATTAGTTATAGCTTTTCAATTATTAGTTATAGCTTTTGGGGGTAATATATGGTTTTTTTTGGGTAAATTCTAAATAGTTATCATTTTCTTGTTATTTGTTATGGATTTCACGTTATTAGTTATTGTTTTGGGTTATTAGTCATAAGTTTGGGTAAAAAGTTGTTGGTTTGGGTTAATGGTTAATGGTTATGGTGTTTTGGTTGGTTTTTTAAGTTTTTGGGTTGATAGTGTATTTCTAGTTAATAGTTATGAATTTTGGGCTAATATATATATATATGTATGTATATATATATATATGTATGTATATATATATATATGTATATATATATATATATGTATGTATATATATATATATATATATATATGTATATATATATATATATGTATGTAGATATATATATATATATGTATGTATATATATGTATGTATATATATATATATATGTATGTATATATATATATATATATGTATGTATATATATGTATGTATATATATATATATATGTATGTATATATATATATATATATATATATATATATATATATATATATATATATATATATATGTATGTATATATATATATATGTATGTATGTATATATATATATATATATATATATATATATATATATGTATATATATATATATGTATATATATATATATATGTATATATATATAGGATTTTTTAACTACAATAATACAAACTTTTGCCCGTTCTCTCGCAATAATACAAACTTTTGATTATTTTTTAATAATACAAACTTTACATCAAAATTCCTCCAGTAGGTCAAGTTGACTTGTAACCTGTAAAACAGGTAAAAAAAAATTACAAAATGATATTTCTTCTTTCTCCCTCCTCCCCCAACCCCCCACCCACCTGAACCACCTCGGCCCCTCCCCCACCCCCACGCCCACCACCCCGAAACCAACACATAGCCACCACCCCCGAAAACCACCAAAGCCCACCACCCCCTCCCCCACCCCACTGCCCACCACCGAAACCAACCCACGACCACCCCCCCCGAAACCAACCCACGGACCCCACCCCCGAAAACCACCAAACCCACCACCACCCCCTCCCCACCCCACGCCCACCACCGAAACCAACCCACAACCACCACCCTCGAAACCAACCCACGGACCCCACCCCGAAAACCACCAAACCCGACCACCCCCGAAAACCACCAAACCCGACCACCCCCTCGAAAACCACCAAACCCAGCCACCCCACCCCCTTCCACCCCCTCACCCCCGAAATACACAAAACCCAGCCACAACCACCTCAAATTTGGAATTAGGGGTAGTGCGACTAGGGGTAGTGCGAAGAATTAGGAGAGAAAATAGGGTGATGGTGTCGACGGCCGTCGAGACGTCCGCGTTGATGCTCGTTGGTGCTGGTGCGTCGTGAGGTGTGGTGGTGTGGTGTGGCGTGTTGTGGTGTGGTGATGGTGTGTCGTGAGGTGAGGTGTGGTGGTGTGGTATGGACGTATGGTGCGGTGTGGTGGTGCAATGGTGTGGTATGGTGCGATGTGTTGGTGGCGATTGTGGTTTTGGGATGGGGGGGGGCTTCGTGGAGGTCTTTGGGGACGAAGAGAGAAGGCCGGTCAGGGGTGGGCTGGGGTGTGTGAGGGAGAAAAGAAAAAAAAGTTTATTTTTTGTTTTTCAAATTTAAATAAAAATTTTAAAAATCAACCAATAAGCAAGCGACACGTGTCTTAGGGAGTGCCACGTATGCATTTTACCTGCACCAACAAGTTAGGAACCGGTCATGACCTACTGGAGGAATTTTGGCCTAAAGTTTGTATTATTAAAAAATAATTAAAAGTTTGTCTTATTGCGAGAGAACGGGCCAAAGTTTGTATTATTCCAGTTAAAAAATCCTATATGTATATATATATATATATATATATATATATATATATATATATATATATATATATATATATTCGGAAGCATAAGGAGTTACTCAAGATTTCGAGGCCATAAAGCGTGCCACGTAGGATTGCCACGTCATCAATTAATATTTAGTTTTTATAACAATGATAGAGTTTGGTTTTGAATGAACAACCTCAATCATCATATTATATAAAATGCTTATAACTTTTGCTATGTAATTCGGAATATACCATTGGAGAACGCTCGGAATATGCTTCGAAATAACATCCATTTACAATATAGTCTCCAACTTATGAAATACAGTGTGCCACCTAGGATTTCCAAGTCATCATTTCAATTTTTTATTTATTACAAAAATAGAGTTGTACATATATAAGGAGTTTTAGATAAATGAATATTACTTTAATAACTTTATCTGAAAAAAGTTGGCAAAAGCTGAGATAAAAAAATTTGCACAAAAATCCACTACTCCTACGGTAAAAGCTAAGAAAGCTAAGATAAAAGAATATACACAAAACTCCTACGGCTACGGCAAAAGCTAATATTTCTTATTATTTTAATAATTTTAATTTATGTTTGCGTTACAATTGTTAAGAACTATTTACTACAACAATAAATTCAAATGATGAGAATCGAATTATCATTTGATCCAACAGAAAAAAAATCAAAAGAAACCTCATCAACAAGAGCTCATGGTCATATCCCAAATAAATATCTGAGTCAAAGACTAATACACACCAAGTAGTTGCACTGCACTTAAATTACATCTACTCCAAGTAGGAGTACTCTTTCAATATTTAATATACTACAAGTACTCTATTTAATTTAAATCTACTCCAAGTAGGAGTAAACTTCTCTAATATATATTTAATCTACTCTAAGTAGAACTAAACATTATCCAAGTATAGCTAGGATACAAAACTAAAGAATATTCTTATAAACTAAAGAGCAATTATTATTAGGTTGATTTCCATATATTTACAACAATACGACCTGCAACAATGACTCATCAATATTCAGATCCAAACTTATCACGAGAAGTAAGAAAAAGACGTCGAATGATAATTTTCGAGAGAAGACAACGAAGACGATTAGAAAAAGACGTCGAATGATAATTTTCATTACAATTGCTAAGAACTAAGAAACAAGCAAGAGCTCATGGCCATATACGAAATCAATAATAGAGTCAAAGTCTGACACACTCCAAGTAGTTGCACTCCACTTAAATTACATCTACTCCAAGTAGGAGTACTCTTTAAATTAAATATTTAATATACTACAAGTACTCTATTTAATTTAAATCTACTCCAAGTAGGAGTAAACTTTTTTAAACTATATTTAATCTACTCCAAGTAGGACTAAACTTTATCCAAGTGTCTAAGGACTCATCAATACGCCTTCATATATAATATAATTATTTTTTAAAACTATATCAAACACGCAGAAGAAGCTACAATTTTTTAATTCAACTCACGAAAAAATTAAGAAGTAGGTTTATTTGTTTGTTCTAACAAATATTTGAATAAACTCCAAAAGCATACATTAAGAAAAAGTTCAAGTTTAAAGAAGTGTTATCAAGCTTCTAACCAGATTTGTACCTCTCGTTTGCTTTCATGGCTAGGTTGAGTCCGTTCGGCTAGCTTGTTTTTCTTTGTGGTTTGTCTTTGGCAGGAGATTGTTCCTTCTGGTTGTTTTGGTGTCTAGGGGATGCACATGAAGTGCTCTTCTTTCCAACCCTTCCTAGAAGGTGGGGATTGAAAGAGAAACTGATGCTCTTTTCCCTTAACTGGTGGATGTGTTGGTTGTATTCTTCTCTTTTTTGGTTTTCAATAAAAATTTTGAATTGCCCCAAAAAAAAAAAAGATTTGTACCTCTAATGTGAGTACCACAACTAGAGCCGGAATAATCAAATCGATGACAAACCCGACTTGGTTCCATATAAGCGGGATCTTATAAGCAGGATCTTGGTTCTGCATTTCATGAGAAGGATAAACAACTGCCACTACAACATCCATAATGAGTTGTGAATATAATAAGGAAATAACACAATTATTATAGAAAGCCATACCCCTGCATTGTAAACAGAAAAATAACAAGGTTAAAGTTGCTTATGTTAAGAGGCATCAATAGCTCCTATAGTGAATATACACTTACATCAGGACCATAATAGCCACTTGAATAGAAACTACTCTCGCTCAATAAGTGTCTGAAGGAAAACAAGCAAACGCTGAAATCAGATAAAATCATCAACAGTTGTAAAACTATTTAAAATGTTGGAAAAAATCAGGAGGAGAAAAAAGAGGGACACGCCAAAAGAAAAATAGCTTCTAAAAGGATTTATACCTCTGAACTGAGTACCACGACCAGAGCCGGAATAATAAAATGGGCAACGAACCGACTTGATCCCATATAAGCAGGATCTTGGTCCTACATTCCATGAGAAAGAGAAAATATCAGTAAAAAAATAACTGCCACTACAACATCCATGAAACAATATCGTATCCATCAAGTTGTACATTTCACTACTTACTAATAGGTACAATAACTAAGTAAACGGAGGCTTCATTCCAATTTCAATCACAATTTTCATGAACACCCAATTGGCAAATTGCCCACAGGACCAGCTCCATACATATCTAATTTAATCCTAAATACTCTCTCTAACTTTTTCAGGCTCACACACATGCAACATAAAAGAACACATGAATGAAGATGTGCCAAACTCAGCACGAGAAGCAAGAAAAAGACGTCATATGATAATATTTGAGAGAAGACACCGAAGACGGTTAGAAGGTTCCAACACACAAAAAATTCAAGGTTATATTCTTTCATACATATAATGGTACACATACAACATAGAAAATCTCACAAGGTACTATCTAACGGTATTGTTATATTTGCACGCAGAGGTCCAATTGAGTCAGAATATCTTATATTGGGAGATCCTGAATACAAATGTGAATATTGTAGGGCAATTATGTGGTACGAAGAGAGGGTAAAGAGCAGAAGTTCCAAAAACAAAGTTAATTCAACATGTGCTGTTTAGAGGGCAAGGTTGTATTGCCAAAATTAAAAGACCCACCAGAACTATTACGTACATTGCAGGATTATTCTAAAGGAATGACTGAAACCACATTTTGACAACTTATCCGACTCTACAATTGATGCTATGCATTTACTTTTGTGGGAGCTAAGATAGATACGACACTAAACATGACCACTAGACTGTATCATTTTAGAATCACTGGGCAAAACCATCACCGAATAGGCTCACTACTGCCCACGGAAGGAAAAGACCCAACATTTCCACAACTTTATATACATGATACCTCTTCAGAGATCGAGATGAGAGAAAAAGCAGTACGAAATCATAATTAATAAGGACATCCCTAAATTGGACAACAACATACTCTCTGAACTCAAGGACATGCTTGACAAAGTCAAGCCTCTCACAAAAGCATTCCGTATAGCGCAAGAGAGAATAAAACAAGATAAAGACATCAGATTGTCAATCAGGTTAATTGGAATAAGACAAAATACAACCAACCAATACAATAACCCAACTTCATCGGAGATTGCTGCACTCATAGTAGGAGATATTGGAATGACGACCCTTGGAAGAGACATAATAATAGAACATAAGACAGAGGGACTAAAGCAAATAAGTGAACTACACCCAAGTTTCATAGCATTACAATACCCGCTCCTTTTCCCATATGGTGAAGACAGCTATTATATCAACATTCCATATCAAACCATAGACAGGCGCGAGAAAGGGAAAAGACAGTGTATAACTATGAGAGAATATTACACATACAGGTTGCAACAAAGAGAGCATGTATTCCAAACACTGCTAAGAGGTGGCCGCCTACTGCTACAATTTATAGTTGATCACTTCGTGTAATGGAAGCAGAAAGGTAATCGTACATTAGAAATAACCAAGCTACATTAAGATGCGATATTTACAACAACCTATGTGACGCAGTTCAGAGAGGAGATTTCACCGGTGCCTCGGTAGGAAAAAGGATCATTTTACCAGCCTCCTTTACTGGAGGCCCAAGATACATGCAACAAAATTATCAAAAAGCTATGGCAATTTGCAGATGGTACGGAAACCCACAACTCTTTATAACATTAACAGCCAACCCGAGGTGGCCGAGAATTGTGAAAATGTTAGAACAAATAGAAGGACATAGAGCATAAGATCGACCAGATATTGTAGCAAGAGTTTTCAGACTGAAATTGAAACAATTGATGAGTACTTTGGTACCATTGTCGCAGGTATAGTAACAAATTTTTTTGAATAAACTCCTACTTCGATAATGACATTTTTCGAAATTTTAAACTTCATTACTATTGCACAGATGTCTACACTATAGAATTCCAAAAGAGGGGCTTACCTCATGCACACATACTCCTATGGCTCCACGGAGATGCATTGCAACTTTCTACGGAATACATCGACAGTATAATTCATGCTGAGATCCCAGATAAGACAACAAATTGAAAACTATACAACATTGTCTCAAAATTCAATGTCCATGGACCATGCAGTAATGCAAATCCAAAATGCCCATGCATGGTTGATGATAAATGTAGCAAAAAGTTTCCAAAATCATTCAATGAGGTGACTACTTTCGACAACAATGGATACCCAATCTACAGAAGAATGGATAATGGCAGGTAATCATAAGTAGATAAAGAAGAATGATATACTAAATCACACTCTATTCTAACTGCATTGCTCATTCTTTTTTTAAACCAGGTTTGTCAAGAGAGGCGAGCAACTATTAGACAACAGATGGGTGGTCCCCTATAATCCTGGATTATTGTTGATGTTTGATGCCCATATAAATGTTGAAAGGTGCAACACATCACGGGCAATTAAGTATTTATTCAAGTATATTTCAAACGGACCACAGCGGACAACCATGGTTATTAAAGATGACCACAAAGATGAGATCAAATCATACATAGACTGTAGATATGTATCGTCATGCGAGGCAGCATGGAGAATATATGAGTTCGAGATTCAAGAAAGGAATCCATCTGTCATGCGGCTACTAGTGCATTTGGAAAAAGAACAAGCTGTTGGTTTGAGAGACAATGACCACCTCAATGTAGTTATTAACACATATCATGTTCATGAGAGAATGCTTACTGCATGGATAAACACTAACAAAATATATCCCGAAGCAAGGAACTTAACATACTCATAATTTCCAATGGAATACGTGTGGGACAACGGATGGGAGAAGAGAAATAAAGGATGAAGCATCGGAAGGATAACATATGTTCACCCTACTTCTGGAGAGATGTATTATCTACGTTTACTATTGAACATTATCAAAGGACCAACAAGCTTCGAAGAAATAAGAATTGTAAATGGATATCCATATCCATCATAAAAAGAGGCGTGCTACGTCCTTGGCCTTTTGAACAATGACAAGGAGTGGCATGATGAAATAAAAGAAGCAAGCCACGACTATGCCATCCAAATTAAGGCAGCTATTTGTGACAATATTGTTATTTTGTGAGGTGACAGACATAACTAGCTTATGGGAAGCTTCCTGCAATGACCTATCAGATGACATACAAAGAAAAGGAATTCAATGCAAACAGTGTAAACTTACTCTGTAGAAATACTCTATCACTTTCTCTCTCTATCTCTACTTTTTCTTTCAAACTCCTGATATCTGACTTAAGCTTCGGAGGGGGAACCCCCACCCAAACCTCCAGGGTGGGTCCCTTTTTGCAGGTTCGTGAATGAAGCTCAGGTTTGGACTGGCCAGATTCAGACATTGTTGCACAAGTCTCCAAGTGAAGAACATCTAAGGGAAACTAGTTTACTTGCCAGAATGTACTCCCTCCGTCCCTAAATAGAGTTTCTATTTTTCCATTTATGTTTGTCCCAAATAGATTTTCCATTTTCTTATTTGGTTTGGTCTACCAATTAAAATATTATTTAGCTTTCATAAGATGACTTTGTAAAATGGCCCACATTCTCTCTCCTCAATAAACAATTCATGAATCGTGTACCAACTTCAATTTTTAATTCTGATTTAATACAATTAACGTCCCACTTATGATTTCTCATTAATACTTGTGCCCATAAAAAATGGAAACTCTATAGGGACGGAAGGAGTATATGTTTATTATATACGAGAATGATCCAGCGAATGCATCATTAAACGATTGGTTAAACTATGAAAAAAAATTATGCAGGATATTCATGTGAAAAAATTGACTTTTAAATGTAGTTAAAATTATTTTTTCCTAAAAAATTATGCAGTTATGTTTTTATTATTTAATCGTATAACTAATATTAATTACTCGCTCGTCAAAAAAAAATATTGATTACTCAGAAATCATAAAGATTGCGCTAAATAATTATCCTCTCAAAAACCTCTATTTTAAACTACCATTTATTTTATTAGTGTGTTGTGCGGATTAATGGTAAAAATGAAAATATAGATTTATTTTTATTAAAATACATAATATTTTTTAGAGTTCAAGATCAATATTTTTCCCCTCAAAAAAAAGTTTGTGCTTTAAAATTTTCTTTTCCCATTATTTACTTATTTTGTTATGATGACCTCAATTTACATAAATATAACTCATATCTCACTTCACAAATTCATGTATAAGACCGTATGACAATTAGTAAACTATCACACGAAGCTCAATAGGCCCACTAAAAGCAAGCCCAACACCCAGTACCCCCACTTTCCCACTCTTTCTTCCATCGTTTTCCTCATGACTTCCCCTTCTCTCTCCTCTTTGAGCTTCTCCTACCACCCTCCTTTCTCTCTCCTCAAAACCCCCCACGGCCCCACCAAACCCACCCCTCATTTCACCTCTATCACACGCTCCTCCACCTCTTCCCCACTCCCCATCCGACCCAATTACATCCCCAACAAAATCCCGGACATGGATTATTTCATTTATTCACTATTCAGGACTATCTTCTTTACAACTTTTGCAACCTACCGAAATTTCAATATTTTTCTACCTTAGTAACATCGAAACTAACAAAATTGATGATTCATGATCACACTTAGCAGAGGTCTCCCAATTGGCCAACTTCTTCCCTCCATTTCGATCAAGCTTTTATTGTGAACACCATGTCTATGATGCTTCATCTTACTCCTCTTCTCATTCTTCATCTTCGGGTTCACGTTATCTTAATTCTCCTGGCACTCTCCCACAGTAAGTGGTGGTGGTGGAGCACTCCAAATTGGAGACCAAATGTTAGGTGCGAGAAAATTGGAATGCGCCCAATCTTGATTGTATGGTTAGCTTACATTGTACTTTATGAGTTACATTTTCTTCCTGGAATAGAAACACAAAGAATGGAAACACAAATTATAATAAAATTATGTTGATTTTTTTTTGATATGTTTTGCTTGTATTCTTGACATTGTAATTAACAGTTCATGTGTAGTTCTTCAAATTTTGATAGGTGAGTAGTGACTACTCATGTCACATAATTTCCCTATCATGTAAGATTAGGGAGGAGTGAGTAAACTATTACCAGGTTATCGCTTGTGGATTAAAATTATCCGTTAATAATATACTCCCTCCGTCTCTCGATAGATTTTTCATTTCTCCAATGCACTTTTGTATCATTAATATCTTTAATTACATATTACTAAAAAAATATAAAATCCTTATTTTCCTAATGTACGTAATGAGACGAATCAAGCAAACCCGACATGAGTATGTTTATTTTTTCTTATATACTACCTCCATTTCTTAATAAGTGCATCACTTTTCTTGCTTGGAATAGTCACAATAAGTGTAACTAAGCTCAAAATGGTAAAAAAAAAAAATCAATATTATCACAAATATGCCACAAAAAACAAGAAAGGACCACAATTTTTTCATTTCACCACTTGAATCACCCTACTTTATAAATTATTGTGGTCCTAACTTTCTCTCTCTACATTCCTTGATATTCTCCCACTTTCTGTATGATGCACTTATTGAGAAACAGGAAAGTATATTGGAAATTCTTTTTGAGGATTTTCTTTACCTATGAATAGTGCCAAAATTAGATAGGGAAAATATAAAAAGGGATGGAGGGAGTATATTATTTTATAGTTAATTAATATTATAGTATTTGGATAAATGGTTATGATTATTACGTTAATAGTTGTGTTTTTTATTATTTACTTATGGTGTTTAGGTAATTAGTTTAGGTTGTGGGTTCATATATGTTTTGGGTAAATACTTATGGTTTTCTGTATATGTCTTGCTTCATCCTATGCCACCAAAAATGCTTTTTCAAATCCTTATAAAGCTTATCTCCTCCTGGATGTATGGAATACGGCGAACTATGGGCTTCCTTTAGAATTCTCGTCTTAAGTTCCTCATCCTGTGGCACACACAATCTCCGTTTATACTTTGCAACGCCATTGCCGTCGATCTCGTACTCCGGTGCTTGACCACTTTCTTTCATCTCTCTTAACTTGCTTAACCACTTATCTGCAACTTGTTTCACCCGAATCTCCTCAAATATGTCCGGTCCAACAGTAAGAGCATTCAACTGAGCTTTCACATAACCAGGCTCAACTATTTCCAAACTCAATCTCTTGATCTCTTCACACAGTTCATCGGCTAGGATCAACACATTTAGCGAATGAGCACTCTTCCTACTCAACGCGTCAGCTACTTTGTTCGCTTTTCCTTCTTGATACACTATCTTCAAATCATAGTCGTTTATAAGCTCGAGCCAACGTCTCTGTCTCATGTTCAACTCCTTTTGCGTATACAGATACTTCAAACTCTTGTGATCTGTATAGACTTTGCATTGCACTCCATACAAATAATGTCTCCAGATTTTCAGCGCAAACATGATCGCTCCTAATTCCAAGTCATGAGTAGGGTGATTTTGCTCATGCGGTTTGAGTTGTCTCGACGCATAGGCCACTACTTTACCATGTTGCATCAAGACACACCCAAAACCTTTCTTTGAGGCATCACTGTAGACTTCAAATCCTTTTACTCCAGAGGGTAAAGTCAATACTGGGGCTGTTGTGAGTCTCTTCTTCAGCTCTTGAAATGCTTCCTCACACTTATCATCCCAATGAAATTTTGTTGTTTTCTTCATCAGGTTAGTGAGAGGTTGGGCCGTTCTCGAAAAATCTTTCACAAATCTCCGGTAATATCCAGCTAAACCCAAGAAACTCCTTACTTCGGTGACGTTCTTAGGTTGAGGCCAATCGGTCACTGCTTGAATCTTCGATGGATCTACGGAAACACCTTCTTATAATATCACATGACCCAAAAATGAAACTTTCTCCAACCAAAATTCACACTTCGAGAACTTCGCGTACAATTGCTTTTCTCGAAGAATCTCCAGAACTTTCCTCAACTGATCCTCATGCTCTTCTCTATTCTTCGAGTACACCAATATATCGTCGATGAACACTATCACGAACTTATCCAAGTATGGCTGGAAAGTCCTATTCATGAGGTCCATAAAAGCTGTGGGCGTATTAGTGAGTCCAAAAGGCATGACAGTGAACTCATAATGGCCATATCTCGTACGAAGGCTGTCTTAGGGATGTCTTCTTCAGCGATTCGTAGTTGGTGATAACCTGATCGTAAATCGATCCTGGAAAACACTGTTGCATCCTGAAGTTGATCGAACAAATCCTCGATCCTCGGGAGCGGATATTTATTCTTTACCGTGGCATTATTCAGCTCCCTATAATCGATACACAACCTCAAAGATCCGTCTTTCTTTCGAACAAACAATACCGGGGCTCCCCATGGTGAAACACTAGGTCGAATGTACCCTTTATCCAACAATTCCTCCAACTGCACCTTCAATTCTTGCATTTCTGCGGGTGCCATTCGATACGGGGCCTTAGAGATAGGTCCGGTTCCAGGGACTAAATCGATCTTAAAGCTCACTTCTCTCTCTGGTGGCATTCCTGGAATCTCTTCGGGAAATACATCAGGAAACTCCTTTACTACCGGGATTTGAGTCAACTCCTCGTTTTCCACGCTTACGTCCCTTACTTGACACGAGTAGGCGGGTAGCCTTTTCTAAGATAGCTTTGAAGGTTCGGTGGCTGAGATTATCTTGACATCGATTTGGAAGGTTATGCCTTTATAAGATATCCTATTTCCCTTTGGTCCTCTAAGAGATATTTTCTGGTTATGACACTCGATTTTGGCTTTATATTTGGCTAACCAATCCATTCCCAAGATAACGTCAAAGTCTTTTAGGTCAAAAAGGATAAGATCAGCAGGTAATTCAGTACCAGCTATGACTACAGGGATACTTTGAAAAAGAGATTTACAAGAAACAGTTTCACCGGTGGGCATGGCTATATTGGCTTGACAAGACTGGGTAGACTTGAGGGGATACTTATTAACAAAAGTGCTAGAAATAAAAGAATGAGACGCTCCAGAATTAAAGAGTACATAAGCAGGGTTTGAGTTTACGAGAAAAGTACCCGTCACAACGTTGGCATCGGTGTCAGCTTCAGTTCGGCTCATGACATTTATTCTTCCATTGGTGTAGCCTCCATTACTATTCTTTCCATAGTTTCCATTTCCACCTCCAAAAGAGCGGTTGTTCTGGTTCCCGTTCTGTGCAGCATTTCCTCCACTGGGGCGGTTGCTATTGAAGTTTTGAATTCTGTTCCCACCTCCATTGTTACCATTGTTCCCAGTTGGTCCATTTTGAGCTTGTTTCTTGGGACAGTTGAACGATTTGTGACCTACTTATCCACACTCGAAACACTTGATCCTTTGACCCTGACAAGTGAACCCTGGATGGCTCTTGGCACACCTCTTGCAAACAAAGTTCTTTTGGTTCCTATTTCCTTGCTGGGCCTGTTGTCCAGAATTCTGATTGTTGCGGTTGTTGTAACGTCCACCAATGTTATTGTTGTTCCCACCATTGTTGGGCCTTTTGTCGTACCCTTGGTTGTTGTTGTTACCGGCAGGTTCCTTTCTTTTGTGTCTGCCTAACACCTCTCTCTCACGCTGTAAGATTCTCTCCAAATTCGAAGCTTTAGCATACGCTTCCGCGAAAGTGGTAGAGGTGCTACCTCCCATTCGAGTCTGAAGATCAAACTTAAGTCCGTCTTCAAAATTCTGAGCCTTAGTTCCTTCATCTAGCACTACAGTCGGGCAGAATCGAGCATACTCATTGAATTTCTGAGCGTACTCTTGCACACTCATGTTATAACTCTGGTTAAACCTACTAAACTCATTGTACTTCTGCCTACGAATGTGCTCGGGGAAAAATCGAGTCTTTATCGCTACCTTAAATGCTTCCCAGTTAAAGTTCTCTTGAGCTTTAACAGTAGGTCCTACACTTTCCCACCAAGTATCGGCATCTTCATGCAGATAAAAGGTTGCTTGGTCTACTTTCTGGGCCTCAGGCGTACCCGTGGCCGTGAAAATCTTTTCGAAATCTCTTATCCAATTCTCGAGAAGTAGTGGGTCTTCTCTTCCAACAAAGGTTGGTGGTTTCAAAGCGGAAATCTTTTTCGCTATTGCAGCTTGCGGATCATCTCCATGGTGGTTGTTGTTGATCTGGTTTTGTAGGACTAAGCCAAAGCTCTGAGCTAGTTGCTAGAGAGTCCTAAGTCGTGCTGCAACTTGTTCGGGAGTTTCGGCCATTTGGTTTTCTTGTCGCCTTGCTCTAGATCGCGTATAAACGTATTGCATAAGCTACCTGCGTTATTCACAGTGTATTTCTACGATTTACATTAATTCTTATATAAAAGCTAATTCACATAATCATGGTTCACACCATTCATTCATTTCATACTCAATTCACATATCAAAAGTTCATCATTCATTTCATACTCAATTCACATGTCAAAAGTTCATCATTCATTACTCTAAAAGTGCCATAACAATTCGTTCATAGTAGCATAAGAGTTTTCAAATAGTCAAATAAGCATCAGTTGCACCATCCTTAACTAAGTTAACACATTAATAGATCTTTTACGACCTTAAATAGAAATCTAAGGGTCAGGGCTAGAGATATGGGTTTCTAGTCAGCGTACTCGGACGAATCCTCGTCTTCACCTTCATCTTCGTCTCCATCTCCGTCGAGATTTACAACGGGTGAGGCAGGGTTGCTTCCTACTTCTTCATCGCCACTATGGTTGGGTTCCTCGTCATCAGTGGGTAAATAGTCATTAAGCCACTTGGCCCTAGCATCGAGCATTCTTTTCTCCAGGTAACTCAACGTGAGATACCACTTCCCTTTCAACGTGTATCGTTCATAGTTTGGCCTTCCATTTTTCAGAACATCAGAGTATTCGCTCTTGATTCCGGCATAAGGACCATCACTGGGGAGAGTGTGAATCAGAACATCGGCCTGTCTAGGTGGCGTGAGGTAATCTGAATGTCCGTGGCCTTCATTGAGGTGGTAACACTTCATTGTTAAACGTAACCTGTAAATATAAGCTGAAACAGACTCTCCTACCCTCATCCTTAGAAGGTAAGGTCCTTGACGAGGGGTTCTGGTGCATTTCCTGGCGGTCAAACGTGTCTTGGCCATCTAATCAAATAAACAATTAATAAGTACCTTTAGCGAGTACTTTCATACATGTACATATAACCCATTCGTACCCATACTAAACCCTTAGTTCACATTTTAACCCTAATTCATTTTTCTTAAATATTATTATTATTTTGACCTCCTAAACCAATTTTAAGTTTAACCCTATTTGATTCATTTTCCCTAATTATTATATTTTAATAATTTTAATCTTTCCCTAGTGAATCTAAACTCCGCTTTGATACCACTCTGTAACACCCCCGCCAACCCGAACCCTTCTTCATTTAATAAAACTTGAGATGGGGGAAAATCCACGAGGGTTCGACTCAACGGGCGTGCTACCGCCGCACTTATCTCCTTGGAAATAATTGCAAGGCTAGATTAAAGCATACTAAATTCAAATTAATTAATCCTTACAACCAAGTAAAATGTTCATTAAATATTACTAATTACTAAAGTATTTCAGAGTTCCAGCGGAAGCTAAATCATAAGCTAAGTGGATGACAACTCTAAGTGATCTCCCTTTTGTTCCCCCGTCGATCACCCACCTGCACAAATACATTGAAAAGAAACAAGAGAGACAAGCTCCCAAAAATCAGAAAAACTGAGTAATTCCAACTCCATCCTGTAAAATACTTAAGTTGAAAATACTTTGTAAAATAGTAGGTTAGTAGGGTTATAAAGCATAGCACACATACACATATATATACAATGAATAATCACATAATTAATTCAATTAATCCAATTATTTAAGGAGAGGAAAGAGAACGCCAGTAAGTCGGGGATTGTAGGCCGGGGTCAATCCCCTGTAACCACCTACGGATAACATAATGGCCATAATAACAGAGTCCCTAGTGTGCACACCCCTTCTACTTGGATCACAACAAGATAGAAGGAAGACAAGTAACAGAAAATCAGCATAGTAACCAGAGAACCTGTAGGGGCCGCTGAACCTCTCATACAGGGCAACCTGTTCATCATTTCCCTCCGATATTTCACTTTACGTGATTAACATTTTTTAATTCAAGTCATCACATAAATCACGTACACAATTGCGTCATCGTTGTTCAATCCAGTGTGAACATATTTCATCCATCATAATCTCAATCCATTCATAGCGGTTTCAATAACTCATTTCATAAACACAACCGTCACTTGAGTTTATTTATCACTTCAGATTCATAATCATTTCATTATCACAAGTTCTTACTAATTTCAACTTTCATAAAATTTCAATAATAATAATAACGGTAATAATGATAACATTAATCATAATAATAATAACAATAATAATAATAATAACCATAACATTACTAAATGACATTAAGCGGTTTTAATAACGTTATAATAAACATATTTGTCATATCGTATATCGTCCATAGTCATGATTCATAATCGAAATCGATAGTCGTCGTCCATTTTGTCATTCGTATTCATAATCCTCATTAAGTCGATAATCCATAATTATAGTCCATACTTATATATTTTATAAGCACATAATAATCACATAATCAATTCGTTTTACACTAACGGGATCTATGATTAGATGGACATCGGAGATTACCTCGTGACACGTGCCCAAAAGTTAAGTTCACGAACGGATTAACACTCTTGATATTCCTCGTCTACGCAATTGGAGTCTACAATAGACATTAACAATATCTAAGTTAGTTACCTAAATAACCCCTTTTTTTATATAAAATAAACCATTTAAATAATTCAATTAACTTAAAGAAATTCTTAATGATTTTAAGAAAGTTTATAAATCAAAGTTTTTGGTTTCTAAATCAATAATGAAATCATTTTAAGTAATCAAAAATTACTTCAACTTTATTTTTATTAACTTAAATAATTATTTTAACATAGAAAACTAACTTTATTATACTCATTTTATTTAAGAAACATTCTCAAGTTATGAAAGATTAACTTAAACTAAAATATACTAACTTAATTAAAGTAGGCTAGTTTAGAAAAGTCATGGGTTTAGTTTAAAAAAAAAAAAAATAAACAAATAAAACTAAAATAAAGTGGAAAAGGGGGGGGTTAACGATTCTAAGAATCAGTTTCATTCACCCAAAAAAAAAACGAAGAAAGGAAGGAAAAACAGGGGAGGCACGAGTCAATGGGGAAGAAGAGGAAGGAGGTGGCGCTGGTGGTTTCGGGTAGACGGCGAACGGCTCAGGCGGGGAGTGGTGCGGCTGGCGCGGCTGAAGGAGATGCAGCAGAGGTGCTGTGAAGGGAAGGAAGCAGCGAGGAAGGAGAAGGAAGGGCTGGTGGTTGGCGGTGGTATGCAGGTGGCGTTGATGGTGGCGTGAGGTTCAGGTGGTCAAAGGTGGTGATTTCCGGTGGTGTGGTGTTCAAAGGAACAGGAGAATTGTTAATGGTGGTTTGAATTTTCATTTTAAATTTTCAAAATCAAAAATCAGAAATTAAGGAATAAGATAAATGAATTGAAGCAAACCTTTTGAGATTGTTTGCTTGGGCAATTGGGGTGAATAAAGTTCAGTATTTATAGAGGTTTTGGTCAGAATTTTTGAGCTTTGGGTCAAGCTCCATTAATGGTGGAGGTGAGGTGTGTGGGCTATGGTGTTTAGGCTTTTGAAAAATTTGTCCCTAATATCTGAAATGTGGATTGAAATTCAATTTCCTACTGTCAAAGACTGCAATTTTTGTTGAAAAATTTGCTCTTGTGTGCTGAAAATCAGGAACGAAGGAAGGAAGGGGAGGGAAGATGAAGATCACGTTTCTTTGTTTCTTTCTCTTTTTTTTTTCCTTTTTCTTTTTGGCTAAAATGTCACATGGCTATGGACTTGTATTTGGGCTTTGAATTACTAAAATGGATGGACAACTTGTACAAGGATACCCATAACCAAAAATAAAGAGTTTAATTTACCATAGTTAAATTATTTAGAAATAGTCATTTAAATAAAACTTGTTAAATAAATCAAAACTAAATGAAATTATTATTTTAATAAACATAGTTATCAAATAAAATCACATTATCATAAAATAAATTTTAAGTGGAAATAATATTAAACCTTAATAATAATTAAATAATCTTTGAAAATTCGGGGTATTACAAATAGAGGGCACAAAAACTATCTCAGGGAGCTCGGCCAAGTCTTACTAACTGATCACACAAAGGGCGAGCACTTCCCAAAGGTGGTGGTTAGTGAGCAAGATCGGGGGAAGCTGAGAACTCCCCATGATGATCCTTTGGTTGTAGAAATGAAGCTAGCAAACTTGAGAGTAAGAAGAATTCTGATTGACACTGGAAGCTCGACAGACATCATTAGTGCAGATTGCTTGTCTAGATTGAAGTTTGATGAGAAGAACTTGGTTCCCGTCCACCATCCCATCATAGGGTTTGAAGAGGAATTATTCACCCTATGGGAACAATTATTTTGCCCGTCCGAGTTGGAGAGAAGGATGCCTCACGGACTTTGTTCATCAAGTTCTTGGTTGTCCGAGATTTGACAGCCTATCATGTCATACTTGGATGGCCAACTCTGAATCATGTTAAAGCTGTGATAGTAACTCACTTGATGCTTATGAAGTTTGAATGTGATGGTGGTCAAATTGGCTCCTTGTATGGAGATCAGCAGGCGGCTAGGGAATGTTACATAACTACTCTAAAGCCGTCGTCGTGGAAAGCAGGCAATCAGGACCAGACGAAGGTCACTGGTGAAAGGAAAATGTCCGAAATTGTAAAAGACTAAGTGGCCTCACTGAGGATGACAATTGAGAGTCCTCAGACTCTGGTTGTTCCCTCAAGGAAAACGTCTGAACACCTCCCCAGCAAGAAAAGAAAGTATGAGCCCGAAAAGGAAGAGCCACTCTCGCCTGGAGAATTGATGGCCATCATGGGCGTGGCACTTGAACGTCCAGAGCCTGTGGATGATCCAGAAGACATTTGTTTGGACTATGCCCGTCCAGAAAGAACCTTAAAGATTGGATCTTCTCTTACCCCTAAATTAAGGGGCATTTTGATAAATTTGCTCAAGGAATTCCAAGATGTATTTGCCTATAGTGTTGAAGAGATGCTTGGAATAGACTCAGACATAGCCGTTCATTGGCTGAATGTTGATCCAAGTATGAAGCCAGTGTGTCAGAAGAAGAGACACTTAGGACTAGCAAGAAATCAAGCGGTCGACCAGGAAGTTCAGAAGTTGTTGGAATCACGGTTCATCAGAGAGACTTATCATCCAGAATGGATAGCAAATGTGGTCATGGTGCCAAAGCCTAATGGAAACTGGAGGATACACTAGTGGAAAAAACTGCTTTTGCTACCTATCAAATGCTTTGGTTGACTAATCAACCGGAGCATTTGTGAATTTTTTTAAAAAAACAATTCACAAATGCTCGGGTTGATTAGTTCAACCGTGGCATTTGTGAATTTTTTTAAAAAAACAATTCACAAATGCTCGGGTTGATTAGTTCAACCGGAGCATTTGATATTAAAATGCTTCGATTGACTAATCAACCCGAGCTTTTGTGAATAAATGCTCCGGTTAATCAACCCGAGCATTTGGATTGTTTTCCCTCGTAAGCGTTGATGCCCTCTTTTTTATTATTATTTCCCCCCTACGGCCCTACCTTCCTCCCTCTTCTACTGCTCCCCCCATTTTCTCTCGCCTTCCTGTTCTCTCTCTTCCCGTCTTCCCTGTCGATCTTTCTCATCTCCTTCCACACTCAACCACCGAAATGCCAACTACCCCACTTCTGCCCTCCTTCTCTCTCCATCTCCTTCTTATCATCACCATGGTTTTCATGCTAAAACCCTAATTCGTTCGCATAACCTATGAATTCGACTGGATCCCCCATTTCTAGGGTTTTCGGTTCCATTTTCACTCGCATTTCACTCCATTCTGCACAAAAACTAGTAAGTTGCTCGTTTTTTCGGTTTCTAATTTGTTTTGTTCGAAAACTTGAACCCTAGAAATCAAATAAGATTTATTGTTCTTCAGCGCCGTTCTTCAGCATCGGCGGTAGGAGGCGGCGGCGATGGTGGTGCTACTCTTGTGTGTCTTCCTCTACGATCTAATGTTTGAAACCCTCGCGCGCGCTCTCTCTCATCTGTGTTTGTCGTTCTTTGTGTTGTCGAGCTCCACCAGAGTTTATGCCATCTTCCATATCCTCGCACCGGCCGTTCAAGTTTGTGATTTTTTTTGGTGGTTGAGTGTTAACTTTGCTCACCTAATTGTTATTCAGTTAACGTTATGTTTTCAGGAACTCATTTTACGTTTTTTTTTTCTTCAATTCATTATCTGTTGATTCTTTTGATTTAGTTGTTTTTTTTTATTGTTGATCTTTTTCGATTTTGTTGTTGTCAATTTTGTAAACCCTAACTTCTAATTTCATGTTGATCTTTTTTGATTTTGCTGTTGTCGATCTTTGGCTGGATCACTAAATTTTCCCATGTATCTTGTTTCATAATTGCGCTATTAGTTGTAACCACATTGTTGTTGGCTAGTTGTTGCTCGCTGCTCGTTATTATCAGTACAAAGAAGACTTTTCGTCCACTCCTGGAGGCTCCATCTTCTCAGTCATCCTCCCTGAATTCGTGTTGATCGTCTTAGAGGTAGGACTTAAGGAGCATGTTCTATCATTTCGTTGCTTTTGCTATGTAGTGCATTTGACTTCTCTTTGAATGGTGTGCTTGATAGCAATGTGAAGTATATTCTTACTCTTAGGTGTTATCTCAGGCATGGTCATGAGGATATTTCTTTATCTTATTCTTTCTCCACTAAGTGTAATAGGCATATCGATATGTTGTTCCTAACATTACTCGGGATATGTTGCAAATTGAAATAGTTTCTTACTTTACTAGTCAACCATATCCATAAGAGATTGGGACAATTGAACTCTTTCAATTGATTCCTTTACCTTAAATCTCTGGAAAAATAACATTACTCATGAAGCTTGATACAAGGCTCCATGAAGTTTCGTTCAAGGCAGTACATCTAGGTGGCAGCTATCTAGTCTCCTAAAATTTTATCATTATGTCTAACTTTTAGAGAGAGATGTCAAACTGAAATAGGAATGAAGTGCCATCCTTGTTAATTAGTTACCCTTGTGAACTTGACTTCTAATTTGTCATGTCTGCTAATGGAAGTTTTTTTTTCCTTTTTTTTTTTGCTGACCAGTTGTCAGTTATTTTGCGGGAGCAGGACTTCATATGTTAGCGAAGCATTGTGCTGGTGCAATTGGCTTTGACATTGTCTTTTTCTTGCCTAACAGTGAAGAGATTCTGGGGTTCTGATTTTTCAAAATGATATTTTAATGTCGTCGTTTATCTATTCTCCTTCATAATCTTGATCTCTTTCTTAGTTCATTCATTTTAGTTTTGTTCTTATTAGCAGCAGACATGCCAGAATCTAAGGAGCTACGCTTCATATACCATTCAAACCGTGCAATATGCTATTTCAAACAGGTATATTATTGTTGCTTTGTAGTTCTACTGTTCTCAGATTTATTGATGGATGTAAGCTAGTGTGAGAAATTTGGGATGCAGGGCCGTCTTAAACATTTTGGAGGCCCTGTTCTAATCTTAGGATTGGGCCCCTAATATTTTTTTTTTTGCAACTTAAATGATAAAAAATTATTTTATAATATATACGATTATATGTTTATGTTCATGCAAATTGAAAAGCTAAAACCTCAAACTCATTTGAAATTGTATATAACAGCTCAATACAAAGTTACAAATCCAGGCTATTACTAATGTTCTACTTACAGAGATAACATTAGTAATTTTACTATCTCACCCTAAAAAGTTATAATAGAAAAAAAGATTTATGTCATGAAGTAGCTGAACCTGTAAACTAGTAAACTTGTGGCTATAAATATAGCACTTCCCAAAAAAAAAAATACCATAAACAATTCAGAAAAGGAGTAAGTGAAATAGTGGAAAAACAAGAATGTGGAAAAACAAGTAAGAAATGATGCGGAGAAGACTCGAACGCGCAATGCACAGACTCCAATCTTGAAGTAATCAAATTACAAACCAACTCAGCCGACTTCCGTAATTGATCTATATAAGCGCAGTAAAAATATTAGTCGTTGTGTTTTCTAGATTTTGGGCCCTAAGAAATTGGGGGCCCTGTGCCATTGGGCTGTTTGCACAGCCTAATAGTCGGACCTGTTGGGATGTAGTAAATGCACACGAGAGAATCAGCTAACACAAATTTGTGGGTTTGTAACAGGTATTCAGATTAAATTTTAGCTGACATGAATCCCTTTTAGTTGTTAATGGTTTAGTTAGGGAAGAAATGTAAGAGTAGGATGAAGTAATTAGTCATATTCCTCAAGCTTTTGAGGTTTTGTTTAGGATTTTAAATCTTTCCTCATAGGCTCTTAGCATGCTTTTGTTAAGCTGTAGAATCATCAATGTTGAACATAGGGTCTTTTATTATGTTGATCAACTTTGAATCACCCTCTCCCTTCTTTATTTTTGAGGGCTTGAGGGGTTCACTGTTTTACTAAGTGAAATGAATCAAGGGAGCGGGAGAGCTTCTTCCAATGTAGTTTTGTTATGGAAGGTCAGGATTGTGGGTGTTTACTGTAATGAGGTGGTTGATTCAATCTGGCTTCGTAGTTTACATGTTTGGTAAGTAGGTAACACCTTAGATTACACATTATTTCTGTTGGATGCTTGTTGCTGCTTGCTGGTTGCTTGTGTTGGCTGGTTGTTGCATCTACTTGCTGCTGCTGCTGTTAGTTACAAATGCTACTTACAAATTCATTCAACCAACCTAAAGCTATTGGACTTATACTATTCATGACCTGGGTTCTAGAAGAATTGAGTACTTGTTTTATTTAATCTTTCATTATTCTATCATGTGCCTTTTAAATTCATGGCTTTTCTCATATTCAAATTCAAATTTCAGGATTTTAAACTTAATGTACATGATATCAAAATATACAATTGGTTTCACTATTATATGTGGTGATTATTATCACTTCTTTTGTGACTTACTACATAGAGTTTACTGATTCGTATTGTGATCTTGCTAATACTGGTCTCGATCTTGCTACTTGTGTTTTACCAGAATGACAGTGCAGCAAGTTGGTTTATCAGATGATGTTTTGGATTTACTAGGCCAATGCTTTTCAAAAAAAAAAAACTACTGAAGTCAACGTATTCTTAAAAGATTTATCTTTGTGTTTTTGGCTTTTACTGTTATTGTTGCATGCTATTGGACTCTGAGTGTAAACAATGGGCAGGAAATTTGGGTATTGTTTCTGAGTCTTGGACTTGGACTTATTTTACAACACTAGAGGCTCAGCAAGTGAGCATTACTAATGGTTGCGTCACTGTTTTTAAAGCTTCATCTCAATTATTTTCGACTCCTAGTTTTAGTTAGTTCACCGTAAGTAGCTTATCAACTAAGTTACTTACTCATCTAATTTTTTTCGCTTTCCACCAACTTCATAGACCTCCTGGAAACGACACCGTTCAAGTTTTCGATGTCTCCTCAATGTCTTCTGATGATCTTCGATCTCATTTTCTGGTTTGATTCTTTTTTTTCCTCTTTTGGTATTATTTCGTTGATGTTGGAATTGAAAATCTGGTTTATATAGCTTAAAGTTGGAGTACAAATATTGTTTATATCTGCAAGATTATGATCTGCTCATTTTTTGAAGTGAAGTTGAGGCTCTGAATTGAATTAATCTTCTTCTTCTTCTTCTAAGCCTTATTCCCAAAATAATTTGGGGTCGGCTAACATGAAGCATGTCATGATATGGGGCTATGTTTTACACTGGCCGCCCCAAACCTACCGCAACTCTCCTCCTTTATCCGAGTTTGAGACCGGCAGTGAATGTCACACAGACACTCACAGGCGGAGTTGAATTGAATTAATATGGAAATAAATTGTGTGAACCTCAAGAAAAATCCCAGTTATTGATATCAAGGGGACTTCATGACTTGAGCCTTTCTAGTTACACTGCATGAGCCAAAAGTTCACGTGGAGGAGGCATACAGCTAATAAAATGTCCCAAGATAATATAGATATCTGAATTGTCATTGAGGGAGTGATGAAAAGTTTTCTGAATAATAGCAATATTTATTCTAAACTTGTTTATTAGGGCCATTCAGTTACTAGGAAGCTAAATTCAGATGGCAAAATGGACATGTTGCAAACACTACATAATCTCAATAAAGGTAAAATTCATCCTACATCAGTAGTAAATTAACTGTTATCTGCTAATTACATCAGTAGCAAATAAACTTGCTGCCCTTGTCGTGTTAATAAACTGTTATCTGCTAATTACATCATGTTTAACGTAATTTTCCACTTAGTCTCAAATTAAAGGATTTGTTAGGATCAAAGTTGTAATTGGCCACTCTTCTTGATACAAGCTATTGTTGTGATTCATTCAGCAGCTAACTATTAAATATTATAAGAGAGTAGAAGTTATAACTCAATTATGTTGCTTACATTCAAATCTCATGAAGTTATGCTATTTTTATATTTTCCTGGATGTCGTTCATGAATGTCTTATTGTTTTTAATAGAGGAGAGTTGCTGCTGATTGTTTCCGTTACTTCTTCTCTGTTGACTGCATTGTGCATCCTATTGTCTTTATTATGTTTTCCTTTCTGATACGTTATAATTTTCTACAAAGAGAACTATTACCTAGTTATATGGTTAAATTTTGGTGTCAACTTTGTCATTTTCTACTGCTTTGCATAACTATGCCATTAACTTAGAAGATTAGCGGTTTGAATTAAATGACTTTGTTAAATTAACTTAGAATTAAGACAACTGAATTTTTTTTTGGTGTTTTATTTATCATTTATGAGTAATTCAATGATGTTTTTATTAATCATTTATGGACTCCCTATGAACTTCGAATTAAGACACTGAAGAAATATTGGTGTTTAAAAGTTGTTGTAAATGCAGGATGTGACCAAGGACTGCTGGGAATGTGCATGTGAGCAGAGAATTTCAAATTTTTTTTGTTATGTAATTTGGTTATATATACATTGCATTTGAAACTCTTTTGTACTTAATATATTATTATAATTGGTTCCTAGCTTTAATAAATTATTATAATTGGTTCCTAGGTTTACTTATTACACTACAACGTAATGTTATTCATACACCTGACAGCTTCTACTGGCAGCAGCACTGCTGTTGACAGTTGCTACAGCTAGCAGTGGCTGTAATTTTTTTAAAAATGCAAAAGATTCAAATGCTTCGGTTAATGATGAGAACCGGAGCATTTGTTCTATCTAATGCTCCGGTTTTCACAATAAACCGAAGCATTTATGCTCTCTAATGCTTCGGTTTTTACTATCAACCGGAGCATTTGTACTATCTAATGCTTCGGTTGCAACTGGAGCATTTGTAAGATCCCCAAATGCTCGTATGACGTTTGCTATGGGTCAAATACGGAGTATTTGTGGCCTTAAAAATCGGAGCATTTGAGGTTTTTTTTACTAGTGATGTGTGTGGACTACACTGATCTCAACAAACACTAGTGGAAAAAAACGCAAGGGCTGCGGTGCAAGGGCTGCGGTTTATTGAAAAACGCAGCCCTTAATAGTGAAGGGCTGCGGTTAGCAGGAAAACCGCAGCCCTTCATAAAAGGGCTGCGGTTTTCTTAACAAACGCAGCCCTTCACTTGCCTTTTCTTATTTTAACTTTTGCGCGCATATACTCAGCCCTTCCCTCCCTCCCTCCCTCCCTCCCTCTAATCCCTAGCTGAACCCGCCTCTCAATCTCTCCCTCTCCCTTCACACCACGCCCTTCTCTCTCTCATACTCTCACTCTCAACGACCTCGATCAAGTTCGCGCACCATCGGTGGAAAATCACCGTTCATTCCGCCATTAATGGCACCGTCGAATCACTCGAATCCGAGCTATGCAACATCGATTTGCGCACCATCGGTGGAAAATCATTGCCTGATTCTTCTCCTTCGCAAGCCGTCGCAGTTTCTTCAACCTCCTAAAGTCCTTCAGGTTTCATTTTCTCTCTCCTCCTCAATTTCTCCTAATTTCTAGGGTTTTTCACTTTTTCTGAATAACTCGTATTAATGGCTTTGTTCGCCGGAGCGAGCTCATCTTTCTGCTAGGCGCCGTTTATTTCTCTCACATTCCCCTTCTCTTTCTTTCGATTTGTCACGCGAACACTGCTGCTGAGCGTGTCGGTGCCGGAGCTCCATTCTCGACTACCTCGCCGCTGAGGTATTTTCTCTCTCCTCTCTGTTTTTTCAATGCTTGGATCTAGGGTTTGAAATTGGGTTTGAAATTGTTGTAGTTTTGCAATCACTTGAGTTTCAATCTCAGACCATTTCAAAGCTGAATCTCATCCTCCAACGTTGAGGATTAAGGTGAATATTCTTGCATTTTCTATTTATTCTGAAATTAGAAAGTTTAATTGCTGAATTTGGAGGTTGAATTTTGGTCGTGTGTTGGTGTTCTTCGTTTTCGTACCCAAGTAAGTTTGATTGGTATATGAAAGATGCTTGTTTCAGTTTCTTGCTTCTTGTACATCTCATCAGTAGTTTGATAGTTGATGAATCCATAATATTTGTGACTTTTGACTTATTTCTTTAGTGAGATGAAAAGTAGGGAACTTGATAAATTGTATTAAGGTATAATTACGAGTGATATGTAGTATTGTGAAATGTGATTAAATTAGATCACTATATGTCTATATCTTCTAATTAGAGGAAAATGAAGAGATTGGTTTTCCACTATTGGTTTACTGAAAAATGGGTGAATTTATAATTTCTTTTGATGCATTTCTTAGTTGCTTGATTCAGGAAGAAAGAGGGTATGGTATTATGGTTTCTTGCAATTGGTTTTTGGGTGTGTTTTTGATGGTGTGACATTGACTAGGTTAAAGTTGATGATTTATATATGGCGATATCTTCATTAAGTGCAACTTCAGGTGTAACTGCGGCGTTATTCTCCCCAGGTATGTGAACTTTGTCAATGGTGTGCACAAGTTGAAGTAAGATGTTACAATGTTTATTGATTGGGTGTTCATCTGTTTAGTTTGTTGGCTAAGTTGGTATTGTTGGGAGTTTTGGTGAAACTAGTTAGCTGAATAATGTAATTTGATTATAAAATATTCAAGTACCTTAATTGATATTATTTAGGAAGCCTATGGATTGGGGCCATTCGGCTCGTGGTATCGAGAATATATCTTCTGATGTGTGAAATTGTAGCTGCGTTTGCCGTTTGGTTATGAATGTATTGTGTATGCCAAAACTGCCAATTATCTCTCCTTTTTGCTCAATGGTTTTGATGGTAGTGTGTTCTAGTCTTCTAGATGTCTTAGCCTCTTAGGCGTCTTCGGATGCTTGCACTGACTAAACTCTTAGAGGTGGAAAACATTTGGAAAACTACTTTATAGTGTTGTAGAATGTTTTTTATATGACAAAAGTTTACGTCGTTTTATTTTTTGAGGCTCTAGTGTCTTGTTTCTTTGTCAAGATGGCTTGGTGGTTTCTACTTGTTCTATGGTAGCTAATGGCAATGCATCAATGAACAAAGTGAAGTTTGAGCTTTCGAGGAGGGGACCATTAAAGCACTATAACCATGGAGTAGGAGGCCTTGGAGTAAGTTTCCATCACATCTTAGCCGATCCAAATCTTCCGGATCTTCGACAATTCTTGTGATAAGTTTTGAGTGATTTTGACTCGGCTTATGTGATAGAGAAGATTGTAGTTACATAAATCACTACTTCATGCTTGTTTTAGAATGGATGAGTCTTTGGGGGTACCCTTAATGCATAGCATGTATACTATATATATTATGTTTGTCAGATTACTCATGATTAGTCTTTGAAATAAAGATGGGCGTTTCCATGAGACTAACGACTTTTATCATGTTGTGGGTCTCTCTTTCTAGGTGTTTGTTCAGTTATGTGCTTTTATGTTCTGCTATTGAAATGTTTATTTATGAGGCTGACATTGGGATGCTTTATATACCCGTTGCAATGCATATATGTTGATTTCGGAGGAAGTGCAATTGCATGTACGGCTGATGTATATTCATTTGCATCGGTTGTTAATAAGCGGTAAAAGGGTAAAGCTTTAAGACTTTAAACCTGCAGGGAAAGGGAAAATGATACTTATATATTTTATATTTTTTTATATATATATATATATATATATATATATATATATATATATATATATATATATATATATATATATATATATATATATATATATATATATATATATATATATATATATATATATATATATATATATATTGCTGATATGTTGATAATGGATATATCTTTCTTACGTGGAAAGTTCATTTGTTAATAGCATGATACATGGTTATAATACTTTTCAGGTGCGTTGCGATGCGAGTATACCATGGCTATTGGAGATGGTGTGAAGAAACCAAAGGGAGACAGGTTAGAATTCTTTTTCCGATTATGTTTTAGAAATTAGAACCCTTTTATCCGAAGTTGATTGTTCGAGGATGAACCTTATTTATCCCCCTTTTCCCCTTAGTTGAAGATGATTGTTCGAGGAATTAGTATGGGCATTGTAGCCCCTTTGGGATCATGGTGCTGGTTTTATTGAATTGTTTTGACCTTGATTGTTTGCTTCATGCATAAAGTTGGTGAATATTAGTTAGTTATTGATTTTTGTGGGATTTCTTGGCCTAATATGCATCAAAGTGGTTATTTTAGGACTTTAATTGCTTGATCCATGGATAATAAAGTGGTTATAGCTTGATATTTGTGTGATTTATTGGCCTAATAAGCAATTAAGTGAATGTTTTCATGGGTTTTTTGTCCATTGATTCATGCAAAAACATGGTGGTATAATGTAATTGTATGCATTTAGTGTCATCAAATATAATTTGACAAACTATTAAAATCATCTAAGTTTGTTGATTCATTTTTAACTACATTTGGGATAAGAAGAGAACATTTTAGGCTATTTTCGACCATTATGAACCTTTTAACACATTTAGGATCATATAATGTAATTTGGCCATATATTTGGCAATAATAATTAGTTTACAAACAATTAGGCTTATATAACATCAATTAGGCTTATATAACAATAATTTGGTGGTTGTTGCTGTCAATGGTGAGAATCATGTTATAGCCTTAAAGGTCCTAATAGCTACTTTGGTGGTGGAGAAAGAGGATAATCTAAGGATGCCAGTTCCTCTTGCTCCATATCCTACACCTCCAGTACCTTTCACTCCACCACCCCCGCGAACCCCACCCCCCACCCCGCCCCCCTGCTACCCCCCCGTTGCCCCCCCGCTACACCCCTAGCACACACCAGCACCCCGCTTCCCCCCCCTGCCCCCACCCCCGCCAAGCACCCCCGCCGCCCTGCCCCGCAACCCCCCCTGCTAGCCCCCCGCTAGCCCCCCACCCCGCCCCCTGCTACCCCCCCGCGCCCTCGCTACACCCCTAGCACGCCAAGACCCCTCGCTTCCCCTCCCCCGCCCCCACCCCCCGCCCCCACCCCCGCCAAGACCCCCGCCTGCACCCCAACTCCCCGCTAGCCATTTGTTTAGCCATTTGTTGTTGTATTGTAAGTCGCCATGTACTTACAACATCAACAAATTGAAAGTTGTTCTTGTGGAGTGGGTCCGCTACGCTTTGTAGTACTTGCATAGATATAGTTTCAACTCCAAATTATAGCGGTTTTGGTTTTATTTGCTAGGTTCTATCATCTATAGAAAATTTGCTTTTGAGGGATTCGGATGCTGATCTTGGTGGAGTTGTTGTAATGTCTTCATGGCTGTTCTTTGGTTGGTTATTTTTTGATGGTTGTGATCCTGCTCATATATTGCAATTCGAACATTCGAGGGCAGCCTCGAACTAATGTAATTTAGTTATTATTTTCTCTATATTCGTGTAAAAAACATAATTTATAATGAAAAATGATACTTTAAATATATATATAACTGTTTGGGAACATTTAGGACAAAAAAATTCAAAAAAAAGAAAAAAATTTTTTTTATTTTTTTTGGGTCACAAGGGCTGCGGTTTTTGGAAAAACCGCGGCCCTTAGTGGGTTAAGGGGCTGCGGTTAAGGGCTAAAACCGCAGCCCTTAACTCACCAAGGGCTGCGGTTTGGGCCCTTAACCGCAGCCCTTAACCCACTAAGGGCTGCGGTTTTTCCTTGACCGCAGCCCTTAACGCGCTAAGGGCTGCGGTTTTTAGCCGCAGCCCTTCCTAAATGTCAAGGGCTGCTAGTCTAATGGCTGCGGTCAAAAAACGCAGCCCTTGGGCCCTTTTTGACCGCAGCCCTTGGGCTTTTTTCCTCTAGTGAAAGTCTGTCCTAAGGACTGTTTCCCTTTGCCTAAGTTGGATCGACTGGTGGACTCCACGGCCGTCCATGCTTTGTTAAGCTTCATGGACGCATATTCAGGCTTTCATCAAATCCCCATGTGGCCAGAGGATCAGGACAAAACGTCTTCATTACCGAGAAAGGGCTGTATGTAGGGGTGTTCGCGGTTTGGGTTGGTGCGGTTTGGGAGGTAACCCAACCCAAACCGCAAATATACGGTTTGACATTTTCCCAACCCAAACCGCACCGCACTTTTGCCCAAACCTACCCAAACCGAACCGCGCAAAACGGTTTGGTGCGGTTTGGTTTGCGGTTTAACCATTTTTTCCTCTACGACATTGATTTTGTAATCTAAGAGTAAAAAAAAATTGTTAATAAATATAAAGAGTCTAAATAAATATGAAGTTGACTTCATAATTAAACATAAATAATAATTTATCAAAAGTGTCCAAGTTCTTTAACTCAAACTTCTTTTTTCAGTTGTATACTTATATGCCACCTTGTCATGGAATTTTAAAAAAAAAATAGACAAAATTTTTTTAAAAAAAATGGTATAAAATTGCGGTTTACGGTGCGGTTTCGGTTTACAAAAATTAAAACCCAACCCAAACCGCAAACCACGGTTTGCTTGAAATCATAACCCAAACCGCAATTTTGAAACCGCAAACCAACCCAAACCGCGAAAAAACGGTTTGGGTTGCGGTTTGGTGCGGTCCAGACCGCATTCTGAACAACCCTAACTGTATGGCTGGTTGAGGATGCCTTTTGGCCTCCGTAATGCGCCGACCACTTTTCAAAGATTGATTATATGGAAGGAACATGGAAGCATATATTGATGATATGATAGTGAAGAGTCGGCAAGAGGAAGGCCATGTTGGTGATTTGAGAGAAACTTTCAAAACTCTCATAAAGTACAAACTGAAATTGAACCCCAAAAAATGTGTCTTTGGCGTCTTGTCTCGGAAGTTTTTGGGTTTCCTAGTAGATCAAAGGGGGGATAGAAGCAAATATCGAAAAAATTAAAGCCATTATTAACATGAAGTCTCCGTCCAAAATCAAAGAAGTACAACGTCTGACAGGTTGCTTAGCGGCCCTTGGACGGTTCTTGTCTAAGTCAGGAGACAAGTGTCATCATTTTTTCACTACAATCAAGAAGAAAGCTAAGTTTGAATGGACAACAGAAGCTGAGCAAGCGCTTCAGCAAGTCAAAGATCACCTTTGTCTTTTACCTAGGTTGGTCAGTCCAGCCGAGGGGGAAGAACTGTTTGTATACTTGGCCGTGTCTCCTTAGGCTGTGAGTGTTGTTCTATTGGCTGAAAGAGAGTATGTGCAAATCCCAATATACTTCGTGAGTCATGTGCTCAAGGACGCAGGATGTAGGTATACTCTAGTCGAGAAGTATGGATTGGCACTCGTCATGGTCAGCAGAAAATTGAGGCCTTATTTCTTGGCTCACAGTATAATAGTCTATACTGACCAACCTCTGAGGCAAGTTCTACAAAAGATGGAAGCCGTTGGATGAATGCTGAGGTGGGCTGTTGAGCTAAACATGTTCGACATATCTTTTGAATCAAGAAAAGCTATTAAGGGGCAAGCCTTAGCAGATTTTATAGTTGAGCTTACTCGGCCAGCTATAGAACCTATATATGATCCGACTGAAGGAAGGAAGCATTGGACGCTCATGGTAGATGGATCATCCACTGTCAATGGATGTGGGGCAGGAATCATTTATCAATCTCCAAAAGGAGACAAGTTTGAATATGCGCTAATATTCCAATTCCAAGCGTCCAATAACGAAGTTGAATATGAAGCACTTCTGGCTGGGATCAAGATGTGTAACGCGGCTGGGGCTCTAGAGATTGAGGCCAAATCGGACTCTCTCCTAGTCGTCAGTCAAGTCAATGGAGACTTCGAATGTAAAGAAGCATCAATGAGCAAATATATGTGACTGATCAAGGATGAGATATAACCATTGAAACGATTTGTTCTCGATCGAGTACCAAGGTCAGAAAATCATCAAGCAGACGCTCTCTCAAAATTGGCTAGCTCGGCTGAAGGTGATGCGCCAAGAACAGTGTTTTGGGAGGTTAAACCAAAAAAGTGCATTGACCAAGAACAAGTCATGTTTCTTAGCCGAGGGGCAGTTTCGATGGATCCTATAATAGAATACAAGAAGACACGACGACTGCCTTCAGACCACCTGTAGAGGCAAAGTATGTAAAAAGCCTCGAGACAAATGGTTTGAAATGTGGGATGAGACCCTTTACAAGAAGTCATTCAATCGTCCTCTTCTCAAGTGCATCACCAGGGAAGATGGCCTAGAGGTACTGAAGGAACTCCATGAAGGAGCTTGTGCATCCCACATTAGGGGAAGAGCATTGGGAGAAAAGGCTTTAAGGACTAGATATTATTGGCCTACCTTAAAGGAAGATGCTATTGTCTACGCAAAGAAGTGCGGCAGTTGTCAGAAGCACGAAAATCTGCATCAGAAGCCATCCAATTACTTAACTCCTATCTTGTTCCCTCTGCCTTTTGCCAAATGGGGCATGGATATTCTGGGACCTTTCCCTGTAGCCGCTGGGCAAAAGAAGTTTGTAATTGTAGCCGTGGATTACTTCACTAAATGGATAGAGGCTGAAGCCATGCGGAGTATAACAACGAATGACGTCAAGGGCTTCATCTGGAGGAGCATTATAACTCGATTTGGCATGCCGCAGTTCATCGCCTTTGATAATGGTCCACAGTTTGAAACTGTAACACCCGACCCATACGGAGTCGAGTATATCGTCATCAATGCACATCCAGGGCCAACAACTGTCCTCAATAACCAACACAAGTTCTTCCGTCGCATTTTGTCCTCACTCATGTGCACCCTGAGAAACTTCCCGGAGGTCACCCATCCCTGGACTACTCCTAGCCAAGCACGCTTAACTGTGGAGTAACTAAGGAAATGAGCTCCCTAAAAGAAAGATGCATCTTGCTGGAATGAGTAGCCTGCCAAATCCCTTTAAAGCAATCATGAGGGGTATTACAGAAACACCTAAGCTAAAAGATTGGTTGGCAGAAAGGGAAATCAAAGCCCACTTTGCTGCAGTCGCCCACCCACAAGCCAATGGGCAAGTAGAGTCATTCAACAAGATCCTATCAAATGGAATCAAGAGAAAGCTGGATGGTGTTAAGGGATTATGGGTAGAAGAGCTACAGCTGGTGCTATGGTCTATCAGAACCACGGCTAAAAACTCTACGGGAGGGACACCCTTCATGTTGGTCTATGGTACTGAAGCCGTCTTGCCCATTGAGATTGAGGAACCCACCCTTAGAGTAATGTTGTACACAGAAGAAGTCAACTGGGTTGTATTACGCACGGCCTTGGACCAAGTACCAGAGGTCAGGGGCAATGCGCTGCTAAGAATGCAATTGTACAAGCTGAGAATGGCTCGGGACTTTAACAAGAGAGTCACTAGACGACCACTCAAGGTAGGGGATTTGGTTCTAAGGAAGATGGAAGCTGTTGGACGAGCTAAGGAGCAGGGTAAGCTAACACCAAACTGGGAAGAACCCTATCTGATAGTCCAGGAAGTGCGAAGGAGAACTTTTCGTCTCCAAGACATGGATGGACGACCAATACAGCGCACATGGAACTCAAATACATTGACGAAGTACCACGTCTGACTCCATTAATCCGCAAGAAGACTACAATAGTCTGTAATCAGAAAACAAGTGCCACGACACAAAGAAGAGAAAAAGAATTGTATACATGTATCTTGACATTTAAGTCAAGCAAAATTCATATAATACAATTTATACTTTCTCCTTATATTGTTCCTTTATTGCTAAGTTGTTCACTTTGGGGCATTTTTACCACTAGATAGTCTAGTGGTCTAAAAGTGACAATAACTTGGACAAAATTACAAAGAACAATAAAACGTCCAAAGTAAAAGATAGACAATGAACTTCAAAACAGGGAATACCCATTTTTCTGACGAACATCACTTCCTCAAAGAGACTGGCCAAAATGTAATACACCTAAAGGGTGCATCACACATATGGTCAACTAATTGACAAAAATCTCTAGTAAGAGAAACGTCATGATCTCTAAAAGGAAGTTGACCAGAAGTAAGCAAGCCTTGGTAAAGGAATCTTACTTTCAAATGCAAGGTTAGCTAAGTAGTGAAGGCCTTAGTAAGGGTTCACTACTCCAAGACGAGCGTTGCTTCCTCCAGAAAGCTGGCCATAACAAGGTTCGTCCATCCATGTCCTAAAGAATGCACATCGCAGGCAGGTATCTAAGTTTGCCCTAGAAAACGAAGTTTGTTGTGGCTCGGCCACTACTGGCCGCTCTCCTTCTTGGTGCAAAACTCGTCCAGAAGACACGGATGAGTTATGATCAATAAAGGGGGGGAGAACAGCTAAAACTTCGAATAATTAGGACGAATCTAGTGCCAAGGACGAGCCACATTTTTACTTGGTTTCTTTGAGGAAAGATGAAAATCGTCCAAAGACAAGGACGAAACTCACCTTTTCTCAAGTAAACTTGAAGATCGTCCAAAGGCCAGGACGAGCTAAGTAGTAAAAGCCCTAGTAAGGGTTCACTACTTCAAGACGAGGGTTGCCTCCTCAAGTAAGCCGGCTAAAGCATGGTTCGTCCATAAACCGCAATATATAAATTGTCCACAAGTAACTAAGCTCGTCCTAAACGAAGGAGTTTAGGTTTGCTCGACCAATATTGGTCGCTTTCCTTCTTGGGGCAAAGCTCGTCCAGAATACAAGGATGCGCTAAGCCCAAGTAGGGGGGGATACAGCGAAAACCTTGGAACTTTTAGGACGAGCCAAGTTTGAAAGACGAGTCACAATTATACTTGGTGTCTTTGAGGGAAGTCTGAAGATCGTCCAAAGACAGGTACAAAACTCACCCTTCCCTTAACCAAGCCTGGAGACCGTCCAAAGACAAGGACGGCACACTCTCCGAAAACAAGGAGGTTATAACAAAGCCTGCAGACCGTCCAAAAATCAGGACGAGTCTCAATTATACTTGGCTACATTTAGGAAAGTCTGACGATCGTCCAAAGACAAGGATGATACTATATCCTTAACAAAGCCTACAGACCGTCCAAAAATCAGGACGAGTCTCAATTATACTTGGCTACATTTAGGAAAGTCTGACGATCGTCCAAAGACAAGGATGATACTCTTTCCTTAACTAAGCCTGCAGACCGTCCAAAAATCAAGACGAGTTTCATCTATTAGGAATGTCTGACGATCGTCCAAAGACAAGGATGATACTCACCCTTTCCTTCACAAAGCTTGAAGTCCGCTCAAAAGTCAGGACGAGTCTTATCTATACTTAGTGGTCTCTTTAAGTAAGAAGACCGTTCAAAAATAAGGACAAGATGTATCTATTGCTAAGATAAGTGGCAATGACGACTAAGAAGGGCAGGACGAGTTCAAAGTGTACTTGTTAAAAAGTTAAGTGCAATAATAGAAAGGACAAGCATTGGCAAAAGGTCATTTCATTATATACTTGTCAAAGCGACTTACAGCTTAGTATAAAACAAAAAGAAGAGATAAATCCACGACGGCAAACAAGCCAAGAAACTTAGAAAAATAAACCTAAAACTAGGCATCTCATTCAGCAGGAGTTTCTTGGTCGTCCTCAGGAGACCCGTCCTCGTCCGTAACCTCTTCATCCGATTCCAAGAATTCAGAAGACTCTTGAGCAGTCACCATTGCACGGTGAACGCTCTCTTGAAATTCCAGACACCGAACAAAGCTGGGGACCTCATGAGGCTCTGCCAGCATCTCAAAAGCCTTGACGGCCCAGTCTTTGGACGTCTCAATGACTTGATTCAAGCCTTCTCTAGCGTCATCAAAGGCCTGGGCAGCTTCCTTTTGCAGACGAGCATTCTTCGCCCTTAGAAGGATATTTTCCCTCCTCAGTTGGACAGCGGCCAGGAGGGCAGTATCTCTCTCGCCCTTCAAATATGTTGTTACGGTGTCCAAGGCCAATTTCAATTGGTCCTGTTCCTTGTACAGCTCGTTGATTTTGACGAGGTAGTTTTTGTTGCTGGCCTCCAGCTCGGCTGACCTCTTCTCCCAGGCCTCTCTTGATTGGCGGTATGTGCATTTACCAGAGTTTCAGCCCTCTTCTCAGCACTAGTCTTGGCGAACTCCTTCCACAAGTTGTCAGTACACTTGGACATGCTGATATCTCCCGTCCAAGATCTTCTGAGAAGTGCTCTAGTTTTCCCCCTTCTTACTATTTAAAAGCCCTAATTTCCCTAATTTCCCTCATTTCATTGAAGGAAGCTCTCATCCTCAACCTCGGAGCGGGTGAACCCATATCGGAAATCCGGCGAGCATAGCAACTACGCCGGTGAAAAAGCAGACCAGAACTGACCACATTACTTGCAACCACAACCCACCAACGGTAGGTGAACGTTGATGCCTGAGTGCCGGGGGGGAGGGGGGAAGTCAACAATTCTTCCCTGACCAACTCGAATATTCCGCCAATGAAAGATGAAGGGCAACCAGCGCAAAAGGGGTTGGAGGATTTGGGATTGGGAGGTGAAGAAGACGGATGAAGCTAGGAAAAGGAGAGAGAAGGAGAGTGAGAGGATTTCGAGGTAGTTGACTAAGGGGGGGTTTCCGGTGGGTAGGGCGTAGGGGAGGGGAGGAGGAGAAACAAAAAAAAACCGAGGTTTTGGAGGGAAAGAAATTGTCTAACGCCGGAAAGTTGACAATTTGGCCGGAAAATCATAATGTGGTGTTAAGTTGCCAACGGAAGTATTTTAATTGGTCCTTCCCTCCAAAAAAAATTTTAAGTGGTGTTTCCCCACAAAAACCCTATTTTAATTAGTCCTTCCCCACAAAAAACCCATTATATAATCCAATTGACAATAGATCTACCCTTACTTGACCCAAAATGAGCAATGAGTAAGATTGAAACATATGACTCATAACCTGAATATAAGTATATAACCCAAACCAAATTGGCTCAGACTAAACCCGACTCAAATGATCCGTTCACCAGTTCCACAGATTATTTCCAGTTCACTACTGATGCGCCATTAAACAATGATTTTGCCATCTGCTGCTTAACAATAATGTAATGGCTTTTTCAAAAGCAGATGTTAGTATAATGTAAAGGCTGTTTTAAAGTCATTGTAATTTTATCCACAAAGATAAATAATAAACCAAAGAAATGGACATACAATACCAAATCTTAAGAAGAATAACAAAAACAGTCAAATGCAATTCTTCACAATTATTCACAATATCAAGTGTAGTAACTATTGCTTTAGTTTATGACTGCTCAAATTATGCAGTATATGGCCAATGAGAAAGTATTTTCCCTTCCTGCCCTCAGATTAGAAGCCAGATTTTCTATTTCCGCACTTAATATACTTTATTCAGCTGAGGCCATCACCGAGTCAAAAAGGCAGACACAGCAACTATAAAATGACAACGTGAAACGCTGGAGAAGGGCTAAAGTTGTTGCGTTAGGACATAAAGATGCAGCCTTAATTATGATTTGATGCTTCTATACGACATCACCCACTCTTAAATTCTCGAGATGTTTCTTGATGTTAAACTAGCAATCAAATGCGCAGAGCCATAACAAGGGAAATGTAGAACAGGAAGGGATACTTCAGATGCATCATGAGATCACCAAATTAACCTCGCCTCCAGTTGCATTAGGCACTCCAATACTTGTCAGGTAACATTCTGGAACAGCCATGATGTAATTGAAATATTGTTTAACTTAAGGAATAGGACGCCCCAGCAAATGAGTATCGAGATGAGACGGGTGCAGGTGCAAGCTCAGATTGATCATCACCATGACTCCTCTGGTTGTATTCAGATAGGTCATGGGAAGCATATGCTGGATACAGCCCTTCACTAGACCCCCTTCTTGGTATACTAAGATCAGCAGTGTAACTTGCAGACCGCAGATCACTACGATAGGCCTCAGTCGCTGTCAACTGAGAGTATGCATAAGTAGCAGCCCCTAATCTTGTTAAACTAGAGAATGGCTCAGATGAGGTCACATTGTAATTTTGGGTGTGGTATTGATTCTCTCGATAACCATCCGACTCATTACTTGTTTTTGTTGTGGCATGTAACGATGGTGCATGCTCGCTTCGACCTCGCAGACCATACTTTCGATACTCATTTTCATTAAAAAACAGCGGCTCAGATCCAACTCCCGGATCACGCAATGAGGAAAAAGGCCCACATACTGAAGCAGGCTTCCCAAACCTCTCCTCCTGTGTGTAGGATATATCCCTATACGTTAGGGAAGGATTCCTGAATACTTGCTCCTGTGTAGATGGTGCCTCGTATATCACAGTAGGGCTCCTGAAAACTTGCTGCCTCTCTTGATTAGTTCCGTAAGACTCCTGAATTGAAATGTAGGGAGCAGTATCCTGCCTCAAACCACGTAATTCTGGTCGAAGGCCATGACTGCGGTTTTCCTCCTCAGTGACAAAAAGTGGATCAGATAATGTAGGTCGCAGGGCACGATGGTCCTCTTGATGAGGCTGACGAACAGGACGAAATAAAGATTTCAGTTTCTTCACCTGCAAATGATGAACATGTGATCCAGGATATTGTTAGAATCATTTAGCTTAAAACTCCATATGTAAAAGTAATAATACTCACTGCGAAGAGACCCTTTTATCATCTGATACAGATGCGATAAGGTGAATCAAAATAATTAAATTAGTTGATCTTTTTCAGTATTGAGTCTGGCTTTTCCATCGTTGTCTTGAGGCCCTCCCCTTTCTCTCACCCTCCTCTGTTATCTCTCCCCAACTTTCTCCCTTCATGTCATTGACTTAGTGTGTTAACCTAATGGCTAATGCCCAACTGTTTTTACCATCTAATATCCCATATATATATATATATATATATATATATATATATATATATATATATATATATATATATATATATATAAACCCAAGGCAAAAACATGTCATGATGCTACATGTACCCCCCCTTTCCCCACACAATCAAATGAGATATATTAAACAATAAAAATGTGTGTGCTAAGACTCGAACCAATAACCTCTTATTTGAAATACAAATGCATTAGCCAACTAACCTACAATCTCATATTGGTCTTTGTGGGAAAAAATTTTATTTAAAGACAAGATAATATTTGTCTTTTTAAAACAATTAAATACAAATGTATATATTAATACTCATTAATCTAATGCTAATAATAGTGTGTGCTACCTTTCAGTACTATCACATTTAAAAAAAAAAAAAGCTCTTAAATTTTTATAACCTCCCTAATTAGCACAGCTACACTATTTAATTGCAGCGGATATATTCTTACACATTAACCTAAATTTCAAAAACAAAATTGTATTATAATCTTTGTAACTAATTATATATTTATGTATATGTACTCTCTTGAAGCCTAGGGTTATATTGATCTGTAATTCATATTATAATTTACTATGTAAAAAATTTAAAAGGAACTTAAAGATTATTTCACGAGCACAATCCAATGCCTATAACACTTTTTCCACTTCTTTCAATTTGATTTAACACTTCATATTCACATTGGTAAATGATCCACATTGGTAAATGATCTGATCCGAGGCATCGGCAGGTCAACAACTAGTTGTGTGCTAAAAGAAATTATCAAACAGTAAAATCTTTCACATTATCCAATATAACCATTTCTTTTCCCTAACAGTATCTTAAAATTTTGCATTTTGTTGTTTCCCGTTCGGGTCCCCATTATGCTGCCAGCCTTGCCTATGTGCAAAATAAGTTCAAAACTAGTTTACCGACTAGTAAATGCAACATTAAGATTGTTCATTTTTCGTATTTCTCTTTAGATTGTTGCTTAGCATCCATAATAGATCTACTCCTCCAAAAGGCTTCTCACTAATGTTCCTAACAATGTCTATGATTGTGATTTACGAAGGATTACCAATCAAAATGTACAGCCATTTGAGTTCCACTTTTAGCCCAAGGGAAAAGAAGGAAGACAGCTAAATTCTTACTTGTTTGGAAGTTAGCTCAGTCTTGAATTTGTGGGTTCTTTCATCATAATTTTCCTTAATTGCCTTCTCCAAAACACTTTCTGGGAGAGGCAAACAGTCTTTAAATATTTTGAAGCGCACCTGAAAACCACCATCAATATCAATACAAAGAAAGGGAGACTCAGCAAAACAAAAAACCATATATGAGATGATCCACCTGAGCAGGGAAAGCCCCACCAAAAGCAGCAGGCTCAAGTTTTAAACCCCCAGCGCAAGATGCTTCAAAGATTCCATACAAAAGCTTGAGATCAAAATCATAAAGGAAAAGCTTTAAACCAGGCTTTATACCAAGCACAACCTCCATTTTGCTGGCAGGGAGAGCCATGATTTTGTAATGAAAACAATCAGATTTTGTCTTTGCACTGCACATGAAGATCAATCCACCAAGTTTTCTGTCAGAATTTGGAGCCTCAGCTGTTCTTTGTTCACCCTTCTTATTTGCATTCTTTGTATCATTGTTCCCCTTGCAAGAATTTTTCTCTTTCCCATTTTCACTAGTATTCAGATTGCTTGTTTTACTCACTTCGGCAGTTGTCTTGTTCTTATTCTCATTTGGGACTTGACTCCCTGAGACACCTTCTGCTTCTTTTGCTTTCCTCAACTTCCGTCTCATCAATTTTTTTCATCTGCCTTTTTTTGAGCTTCAAAGCATACCATTCAGAGGTTGGGAGTTGAGCGGAGTGGAACCTTTTAGAATTCTTACCATTCTTCCGCACCATTATCTTTTTTTCTTGCCAACTGAACATCCCAAGTAGTGGAACCTTTCAGAATTAGTCGGTTCATTTAATTTAACAAATCAATGAGCTTCTTTATTTCAAAGAATATATATACAGAAAATCAATTGGTAATATACTTTTAACAAACTATTGAAATTGCAAATTTTCAGGTTTCCAAGACGAGCACCAGTTTAGTTTCTTTCACAAATTGACTAGCAAAAGACTAAACAAAAACCATATTTGTTCCTCGCATATGATTCAAACTTCATAACTGTCCACCAAAAATAGTAATAACTTTCGCACAATTAACAGCCTTGCATCATTTTACCACTAAATCGGATGATCACAGGAAAAGAGAGCCTATGTGACCAACAAACATACTGCTAAGGCGGCTGATTCGTAATACATAGACCCTGTCATTCTAGCAAAAAAAAAAAAAAAACCATGAACAATTTGAAACCACAACACCACAATATCACAAGAAAATTGTTGGATACTTGGATCAATGCACCACCGAACTACAACGCTGCTTTAAAACATCGTTGAATAACATATCCGGAAGGTTTTTATATTAAAAAAAGATTCAATGAAAAGATAAATTTTAATGGAACCTTCTGAAAATTTCAATGTTACCATACTACCATGGCAGGACGGGAATTTCCTTTGAAGCCATTCTGGAGTTGAAATCTCCGGATGATTCCATCAGAAATTCCAGATGATCCTACCATGGTTCGACTAGAAAGTATTGGACATTGATGAGTATAATAGTTGTTGATATTGAAGTGTTAATGAGACAACACATGAAGGCTTTTTGAGAAACCAATCATGATGCTGATTGTTCAAAGTCCAGCAACTGATGGTTGTTTTGATTCATTTGCAAATCAATTTTATTTGTTGTGGTTCTACAGTTTTCTGGCATTTGGAAATTTTGGGAACTTTGACATCCTATGTTCTTTTCAGTTGCACCATTTTCCTTTTATGGGTGATTTCTTTTAGTTGCACCATTTCCTATTATAATAAATTTTCATTTATGTCCAATTTCAATCTCTTTCCTCTTTTCTTGTTTTTTGTGCCCAAACCAAATGGTGCAACTAAGAAAAATAGAGGAAGAATATAATCACGAATCATGTATAACGGACTGGTTTAATTATGATAGTTATTTTGTAATCTTGTTTTCGTCAAACAAAAAGTTTCTTAACCAGGTTATAGATCCACAAGTGGGTGGTAGAAGGGGGCAGCGGTGGTGGTTTAAAAGAGAAAATAGAGGATCAATGGATGCGGGATATTTATTTTAGACAATTAATTCATTAACAACAATGGGCACTACTTAATATCACACTTCAGAAACTTCGATTGAGTCTTATAAAACAACATACAAATCAAAACTCAAAAGTGCAGATTATCCCAGTCAAATACAATCAGGCCTTGAATTCTAACATTGGCAAGCAATGAGGTCGAATCAAGTAAGGCCACGAGCACCATTCCAACCTTACTCTTTGTCAGCTAATGTAGTCAAACGCATACTTGGATCATCCGAAACTAAAGACAATTTACAACTGTTTATATATGCATAACCTCGCCAATGCCACCAAACAAAAATTCCATACATCAGGCTTTTAGCAAGCATTTCCGTCCAAAACAGTTCATATATGTATAAATCGTAATTTGTGGACATATAATATGTGGAACTGTTGTCAGCCACATTTCACAAGTATCAAATCGAACATTCTTAAACTTACCAATGAAAATAAAGATAGATAAATTCCGAAAATTTGCCCAAAATATGAGTAAGATACAAATGTTAAATCCTAAAATTTAATATTAAAATTATTCCAGAACAAACCTTGAAACTTTTCGCAGAATTCAAGTTTCTGGTATAGTTGATAGTTGAAAAACGTCTAATTTGTCCGCAGTCTTTTTCTCTCAATCTTCTTATCTGTTCCTCCCCGTCAAAAAAAAAATCTTCTTATCTGTTCCTCAAATTTGGAGAAGGCAATTTCAAACTGGAAATCTGAAACTGTGCGATAATTTGTCAACTTTTTAGATTGAAAGCTGGAATTGATGAACCGAGAAAGAGAGTTGAAGATTGTAATCGAGGGTTAGGGTTAGAGATTCAATTTTTATGGTTGAGTCTTTCCCCTTGTCTTTCTTTTTATTTTTATTTTTTATTTTTTATTTTTCTTCTTCTTGTATAGGATTTTCTTTGTTTCACTATCCTCAAAGTTGGGTGCGCCTATGATATAAATCGAAGTTGGGACTTTTCAAAGTGAATCGATCATAATACAACACATTATGATTTTTTTTTTTTTTTTTTTTTTGAAAACAAGAATCAACATCCAAATAAAAAATATACAAACAAAAGAAACTACAGCACTATCCAAATTCTTTTCTAGCTCTAATAGCTAACTCATGTGCTTCTTTCACTTGATCCCTACTAACTTTTACAATCTTTATTGATTTTAATATTTTACTAACTTCCTTTACTTCCTGGATTATACTTCTTAATTCATACCCATGTAAGTTTTCTTTCCAAGCCTTCTCCAAGACCAATGAATCTGTCTTAATAATCACTCCTTTGTATCCTCTTGTAACAGCTTTCTTCAAACCATGCAGACATGCATACCCTTCTGCTTGCGTAGCCGAATATGAGAATATGTTAGTACTCCCTTGAAACATCCTTTGCCTATTTTTAAAGCCCACCCATCCAATACCTGTTCTAGGAAATCCCCTTTTTTATTTCTTCCATGCCCCATCAATTATTAAACTGCATTCATCCTCCTTTTCCTCATAAGAGTCTATGTCCATCACATCATTTGCTTTATCACCATCCATCTTCCTATCCCTTCTCAAGCTCTTCTTTCTGAACTCCTCTTCTTCTTCAATTCTTACCATTAAATTCATTATTTCCATGGGATGAGGCTTACAATTTCTGAATACAACATTATTTCTGTGAATCCATATTGCCCATAGTGTTACAACAAAAAAACTTGCTCGCTCACTCCCTTTTCCATCCTCCTTCCAAAAAAACCTTAGGAAATTAATTATCCAGCTTTTCATATCTATATCATGGCCCTCAGGAATCTTAATACCCAGTTGCGAACCCAACCATACACGAGCAACTATTTCACAATCTCTAAAAAGATGTTCCTCCGTTTCCACCCCTTTTTTACACAAAAAGCATTCTTTTTTAATTGGGATGTTACGCTTCCTCAAATTATTTGCCACCGCAACTGCATTATTAATAATTCTCCATACCAAAAATTTTCTTTTTGGGCTCATTTCCATTCCCCACAATCTTTTCCAGAATAAAATCATGTTCTCTCCCTGTACATTATCCATCTTACTTTTGATAAGCATTGCATAAACATCTTTTACACTCACTTGACCTACCTTTTCCTGATTCCAAACATACTCATCCTCAACATTGTTTTGCGGGATATTTGTCGCCATTATCCTAAACACGATTCTTTTTAAACAAACTCCAAATTTTTCGCACATTTCATCTTTTCCCATCTTGCATCATTAAATCTCTAACTTTGTTAACATCATCTTGCTCCAAACAAGCCCCTCTCTTTAGCTCAACTATTTTACCCCTGACCCCATCTTTCGACATAATATCAGTATCCACTCCATTTCCAATTACCTTAACAACTCCCTTATTTGCCGCTTGTACAGATCTAACTAGTCCTTTACATCCCCATGATGCACTCACCATTTTCTTCCTTTTCATTCCCAACGTCACTGGAGTATTCCTATATTTAGATATAAACACTTTTGACACCAGCAACTCTCGATTATTATGAATCCTAAATGCTTGCTTTACTAACATGGCCTGATTAAAAAGGTGCACATTTCGAATTCCAAGCCCTCCTAAACTCTTCGGCCTCTCTATTATCTCCCTCCTTTTCCAATGAATAGATTGCAATCCCCATTTGTTTCTCCATAAGAAATCCACAAACAAACTATTTAATTTACTTGACACTTTCTTTGGTAACATGAAAATTGCCAAAACATGTTGACACAATGACGAAAGTATACTATTAATTAACATTAGTCGACCAGTATGAGAGAGTGCCATATGTTTCCAACTTACCAATTTTTTCTTCACCTTCTCTATGAGCGGCAAATATTTATTCGAACTTCTGCCATCTACTTCCACATTACACCCCAAGTACTTCCCCAAACTTTCAGCAGATGACATCCCCAACAGACCTCTCATAAACCTCTTGAATCTACTTGGTGTATTTGGGCTGAACATTATTAATGACTTATTATAATTGATCACTTCACCTGAGATGTAGCTGAATCTGAATATTAGGTTTTTGATTTCTACACACGCATGCGGTTTGGCTCTGAAAAACAGCAACGAGTCATCTGCAAAGAATAGATGCGAAATTGAAGGACTTCCTCTTGCTACTTTTATTCCTTGTATCAAGCCTTTCCTTTCTGCTTCAGATATCATCCTGGAAAAGACATCCATAACCAATATGAATAAATATGGCGACAACGGATCTCCTTGTCTCAATCCGCATTTGGGTTTGAATCTGCAAGTATGCTCCCCATTAACAATAATTGAATAAGTAACCATAGTCACACATTGCATTATCCAGTGCCTACACCTTGCAGGAATCCCCATTCTATTCAGCATCCATTCCAAAAAGCTCCAATTGACTTTGTCATATGCCTTGTACATATCAATTTTTAGTGCTGCCAAAAAAACCTCTCCTTTCTTATTACGATTCAGCTTTGTCATCAGCTCATGAGCAATGATACAATTATCCGACATTAATCTTCCTGGTACAAACGCATTTTGATACGGAGTCACTAAAGACTTCAAAATAGGCTTTAACCTATTCGTAATTACCTTGGAGATTATCTTATAAACCACATTACACAGACTGATCGTCCTGAACTGCCCCGCCTCTTCAGGATTTTCCACCTTTGGTATTAAACAGATGAGTGTATAGTTCCATTCTTTCAGCAGATATCCTTTTTCAAAAAAATGGAGCACATCATCTCTAACATCGTTCCCTACTACATTCCAGAATTTTTGATAAAAAATTGCTGGTATACCATCAGGCCCAGGCGCTTTTAATCCACCCATCTGAAATAAAGCAGTTATAATCTCCTCTTCATAAATTCTTTTATTTAATGCCATAACTTGCTCTCCTGAAATTTGTGGGATTAATTGAGCCAGCTCTTCTGGCGCCTTCCACTCTTCATTGTTAGTATTATTATTACAATTAAAAATTCCTTGAAAATGCTCTACTATCACTCTATGAATATCATCTCTTTCCGTCTTCCATATCCCCTCCTTATCTTTTATCATTAAAATCTCACTCTTCCTTTTCCAAGACTTCGCCCTTCTAAAGAACCATTTTGTGTTCGAATCTTCAAAGATTATATTTTTACCTTTCATTCTTTGCTTCCAAAACGACAATTGAATCTCTGCTATCTTCACCTGCTTTTCTCGAACCTCTTTTTCACATTCTACATTTTCTATATTACACAAGTCACTTTGAGCCTTTTCACATTCGTCTGAAATTTTTTCCCACATAATATTATTCTGTTCCTTATAATCTTTACACCACTTGAACATATTATATCTTACCTGCGTGCATTTTCCTCTAACCCTGTACATTGGAGATCCTTCCACCACACATCCCCAAAATTTCTTAACCATTTCCCTTACTTCCTCCATCTCAAGACACCAAGCTTCCATTTTAATCCCATTTTTTTCCTTGGCATTTCCCTTTCTGTATTTAATAAAATCGGACTATGATCCGAAACCAAAATTGGATAATTCACAATAATCGCCTCTGGATGATTTTGAAACCATTTTTCCGAGCTATAAGCTCTGTCCAGTCTCTCATATATCCTCTCTGCTCCCTCTCTATTATTACACCATGTAAACTTGGGTCCTGTATATGGTATATCCACCAATCCTAACCCCATTCTCCATTTTAAAAATTGCTCCTGACCTTGTGCGATCATGTTCCCTCCTAGTTTTTGATTTGCAAATTCCACTTGATTAAAATCACCAATTAAAAGATAACTGTCAGGACCTTCTATTAACGCATTTTGTATCTCCTCCCACACCTGTTGTTTAAACTGCATATAAGGTGACCCATACACCAAACATAGTCTTCATTCATAAGATAAACCCATTTTTACATCCATTATATTACAAGATAAAAGATTTTTAGATCTACCACATACAGTTAGATTGACATTACTATCCCAAAAAAGAGCTAAACCTCCTGCCATACCATCCCCATCTATATTACAAACGTTAGAAAAACCCAGCAAAAAAGCTAACTTATCAATTAAAACCCCATCTGCTTTTGTTTCTGCTAAAAACACCACATGAGGCCCAATTTTGCGGACTAACCAACACAAATACGGAATTGTAGGGAGTCCGCCATGTTTAAACCCCTACAATTCCATGCCAAAATTCTCATTTTTCTCCTTGAGGCTGATCAGGCCCATCTCAACTTCCATAATTAGGCTTTTAATCCTTTTCGCATTCCTCTCAACTTATGTTGTTTTTTCTTCAATCCACTTTTTCAAATCTTGTTGAGCTTGCACAGTTTGCTCATGAAATTCACGAACACTTTCTTCCAGCTTTCTATTTTTCTTTTCCATCCCAGAAATTCCGCCACATCTCTTCCTCGATACTGGAGGTCTCCCCACTGATCTCTTCTTTAGTCCAGGATGATAGAAAGCAGTATCATTAGCAACGAATTGATCCCCACTCTTTCCTTTCACTTCCTGCAAATCCTCCTCTGCATCAGTCTTCTTCTCCCTCTGCTCCATCTTCTCAGCTTCACTTCCCACAACATCTTCTCTCATCTTCTTCATTTTTTCTTGATTCAGCACACCCAGTTCTCTTTTCTTCAAGACCCCTTCCCCAATTTCCTTCAAATACCCCTCCTTAAGGCTCTCAGTAACATCCTTAGGTAATGAGCTATCCATAAAACTTAGTTGCTCTGGGAAACCCAAAAAAGGAAGTATTCGCAGATTTGCAAATTTCTGCGTTGGAACACCACTGACACCTGAATGATATGAGCTTGAAGTTCCAGATTGCTTTGAAGACCCCAGAAGACTTAGAAGAGTCTGCGGTGACATGTTAAAAATTTCCTCTCTATTTTCAATCCCTAGTGAATTCCACACAGCAGTCCAGTCAAAATCATCATTTAAAGAGTTGGAGTCTGGAGATGAAGCCCAAATATTCCTCTGACCAGTCGACCGAATGCCATCAGAAGAAGCCCAAAAGGAATCTTCTACCGAGTTTTCTAAAAAGATTAATGGGTCGAAGCCCACAATTTCAACCCCACCATTATTATTCTGTAATTGTTGAGACACATGAGTTTGTTGAGCTTGAATTAAATTCTCCCAAGATTCATTTAACTCTTTTTCAACAGAAGGAGAAGGATGTAATTCTGAAATTTTATCATCACTATGAGAGAGAGAAAAGGAATTGGATGTGGACCACTCCATATTGTTTGAAGATGATGACCCACGTGGTTGGGAAACTTCGGTACAGTTGACTCCATAATTCTCACCACTTCTCTCCTTTAAATATCCCCCCCCCATTTGAAGGAACTTTTTTACCCATTATGATCTTAGATATCACCTTCTAATATTTTAATCAACTGATGTTACTCGTATCTTACTATTCCACGAAAATCTGCCAACAAAGTTTTAGGGAGAGTGTGTGATAACGGCCAATCATCTTACTAAATGAACTCCATCAATTCTTCTTGAAAATAGAGCTCCTTATGAGTTGTTTTTCGTAAAAGTTCCCTCATATTCTCATTTATGTGTGTTGTGGTGTTTATGCTATACCACAATCAAAAGACTAGGTGACAAGCTTGTGAGTTGTATCCGCCGACGTGTGTTTGTTGGCTACCCCTTTACTCAAAAGGCATTGAAACAATATGAGATAGAAATAGGAACACACTTTTGTTACTCGTGATGTAAAATTATGTGAACTCAAATTTCCCCAAAGTTCTGAGTGGGGCTCTCAAGCTTGATGTGGTGGCACCAAACGCGAGTGGCATCGTTGTTACGGAAGGGCATGATGATGATGAAGTGGTTGCAAGTGCAGAGGGGTGTGTGCGAGTGCAGTGGGAGAGTGTGATGTGCCAGCGAAAAGTAGGGTAGCAGCACCCGCAACTAGTGACAAGAAAGTGTGGTAGCTAGCAACGAGGCAGCAGGGGACTACAGGGGTAATCGATGCAGTGGTTGATGTGGGTGCCAAGCATATAGGTGAAACAGGTGCATGCAGGGATGATTTGGGCAGAGGGATGCGAGCTAAGATGCCTTCAGTAAGGCTAAGAGACTATAAAACACATACCCTACGAAAAATTACGTCCTACCCAGAAATCACCCATCCATGAATCATGCCTCAGGTACGTCATATCCCATAACGCATTTTGTTAATTGTGACCTTTTTTGTGAGAGATAGAAGTTTCTTAGCAACTATTACAGGAGGACATGAACCCATCTCTTTTAAAGAAGTAATGAAAGACGGGGGTTGGAGGGATGCAATGGCAAAGGAGATAAAGGCTCTCGAGGATAATGGGACGTGGGACTTAGTGATGCTTTCCCACGGAAAGAAAGATCTAGGAAGCAAATGGGTGTACAAGGTCAAGTACAACTTAGACAGAAGTTGTAACACCCCGACCCATACGGAGTCGAGTATATCGTCACCAATGCGCATCCAGGGCCAACAACTGTCCTCAATAACCAACACAATTTCTTCCGGCACATTTTGTCCTCACTCATGCGCACCCTGAGAAACTTCCCAAGAGGTCACCCATCCCTAGACTACTCCCAGTCAAGCACGCTTAACTGTGGAGTAACTAAGGAAATGAGCTCCCTAAAAGAAAGATGCATCTTGTTGGAATGAGTAGCATGCTAAATCCCTTTAAAGCAATCATGAGGGGTATTACAGAAGTACCAAAAGGTTATAGGTGCGATTGCTAGTTTTTGGAAATCATTATGTTGCTGGAATGGATTATACAAAGACGTATATTTACTTTCATGGTAAAAATGGTTATAGTTCGCGCTTTCTTGGCCATTGGAACAACGGAAAATTGGGATGTGCATCAGATGGATATATATATATATATATATATATATATATATATATATATATATATATATATATATATATATATATATCATGGATATTTGACAGAGAATTTAGATATGAAGACTCCCCCAAGTTTCTCCTATGAGCAAATAGATAAAGTATGTAGATTGCGGAAGTCATTATATGGACTGTGACAAGCTCTGAGATGTTGGTTTGCCAAGCTCGCTACTGTCCTCAAAGAGTATGGGTTCGCTCAGTCTTATTTCGATTACTCCTTATTAGTTTGAAAAGAGGAAAGATTTAAAGCAATGTTTTAGTATACATTGACGATCTCATTATTGCGAGCAATAATACTATAACATTGACTACTTTAAAAACTCACTCGAAGTAAGTGTTTTCACTTAAAGGATTTGGAAGTTCTCAAATATTTTTTGGGGTTAGAGGTAGCTCAAAATCCGTAGGGGATTTTTTTTGTGTCAACGTAAATATGCGTTGGACATTGTTACGAAATACGAGTTGTTGGGAGCAAAGCCCGCTGCAATTCTGATTGAGCAACACCACGGATTAGCGTGGCGGATGGTGCTTGCTTAGGAGATCTAGAGAAATACCTACGTTTCGTAGGTCGTCTTATTTACTTGTCTGTGACTCGACCAAATTTGCCTTATTTTGCGCATATTTTCTATTTGTTCATGCAGACATCTTGTGAAAAACATTGGGAGTCAGCCTTATAGGTGATCCGATATCTGAAAGGGAATTCGAGACAAGGCATTCTCTTTGCGTTCATATAGTAAGCTATAGTTGTTTGGTTGTTGTAGCTTAGATTGGGATAGTTGCCCTCTTACCCGACGATCATTGGCTGGTTGGTTCGTGTTGCTTGAATATTCTCCGATTTCATGGAAAACCAAAAAGAAACACGCGGTATCTCGTTCTTCCGCGGAGGCAAAATATAGATCCATGGCAACGATAACGTGTGAGCTCAAATGGTTGCACTTCTGTTGAGTCCCTTAGGTTTTGAATGATGACAAACAGCTGCAGAGAACAGTTGTTATTACAGGTGGTTCTAGGCTGTTTGCAAACAGCTGAGTATCCAACTGTTCCCTACTGTTAAAAGAAACAGTCAAAAGTATATTTGCTATGCTATGATGTATTCTTATGTAGCAAACAGGTTTTCCAAGACTTGAAGCTAAGAATCCCTCTCGAACTTGTTTGAGGAAAAGATAAAGTTCTTCATTGCTGATTCAAGGGAAGCTTCAAGGATTGAAGTGCATGAAGATGGTTTAGGATTCTTTAATTGATTTATCTTAGTTCTTCATGTAATACTTGCGTATGATATTTCTAGTGGAATTGTTTGTGTTGTTCCTAAGTGTGAAATAGTAGGGTTTTGAATATGGAACCAGTTGGTTACATATTAAGAACACTACTAAGTAGGTAACTGGTCAGGGTAACACTTACTCTACCAGGTGATTGAGCTGGCTGTTGTAGAAAAGATTTTTGGAAAAATATTTTCTTAAATACTTTCCATAAGAAATGTTTGTCAACCTTTAGAATTATTATTCAATATTTACTTGCCTTAAAGAGTATGTATATCTCGGATAATATATTTCCTTCGAGAAAGATATTGTTCAAGATATACTTTCCATAACTTAGGATTATCATATATTTGATATTCTGAATTAGGGCACGCTTAAGGTTTAAACCTCGGTCTATAAATACTGAATCATGATTCTCCTTCACTTTTGATGCTCTCCTAGATTTTATTGAGTATTTTTGAGAGCCTTCATATAGAGAACAATTAAAACAGTTTCCTAAAATAGAGTACGCATCTCATAGAGCTTCATATTACTCTTTATATGCTTTGTAAGAAAGCGTGAGTTAAGAGAAATTGTTTGTATTGAATCTCTAACAAAGGGTTAGAGATTGGGTAGCGTTTGTGAGTTCATTCGCAAGTGCTTATTAGTTCAAGTGCGAAATAGCACACTAGAGTTAGTGTGGGGTGTGTTGTTTCCCTGGAGTAAGGGAAACAAGAGAGTGCGAGAGTATTCTTGTTTTTCTGAGTTAATTAATAAGAAAATTAGCGTAGGAGGACGTATGCCCTTGTTTGACTGAACCTAGATAAATTTGGTGTGTTCATTATTACTTTCAAGTTCTAGTGTTTCCGCTATCAGGAACCAGCCCAACTGGTTCCCCCTTAAATCAAAAGAATTTGAATTTGTCACCAGATCGATTAAGTACTCAATTCACCCCCCTCTTGAGTACATTGCAAACCTTCAATTGGTATACGAGCAGGTTCTTTTTAATAGGGTAACACCTAGAGAAGTAGATCATGAGTACTCAAGAAATGAATGCTTTAGGATACGTTAACAAAAATCCTAAATTCAATGGGAAAAACTATGCTTGGTGGAAGAATAGATTGAAGAACATCATCATCGGCATTGACTATGAATGTTGGCTAGTTGTCAAGAACGGACCTTTACAGATCACTAAGGAGGTTGAACGTTCCTCAGTAGCAAAGAAGGAAATCGAATACACGTCTACTGATTACAAGAAGCTGGAGAAGAATGCCAAAGCCATCTCCATATTGCAACAGGCTATTGGAGAGAATGAGACAAATAAAATCTATGCTTGTGTCTCCTCCAAAGAGATCTGGGATACCCTCGAACTTGCCTATGAGGGAACCAGCGAGGTAAAAAGGTCTAAACACTACAAGAATCCGCATTTTTAACGACCGCACAAAATGGTCGGTAATGAATGGAAAACGGTCGGTAATCAAAATACCGACCGCTAAGCAGTCGGCAACTTTCGGTCGGTATATCCCTTGTCGGTAATTCAAGATTACCGACTGTCTAGCGGTCGGTAAAATTACCTACCGTCTGGTAGTAGGTGATTTTGAAATTACCTACCGCTAGGCAGTCAGTAAATTTTAGGAGAAAAAAAAACCAGTTAAAGGAGTTACCAATAACTTATTTCAAAATTTTTGATTTTTTTCCAAGTCTCCAACTTCCAGTTTATTCAAAATTCAAAATACGAAGAATACCACCAGTTTATTCCAAGTCTCCAACTTCCAAAATAACAAGATTTACAATTATTCACAACTTAGCATGAGCAGTTGAGCACTTACACCAACAAAGGGAAAAAACGAAGATGAAATGCAACTGATACAAATACAATTGCTAAATGTAAAGTTTATATAAAAAAGGTAAAAATCTTTAATCCAACAACAAAAAAAGTATGGATCTGTATAATATCTAGAAAACCTATTACAAATGATGTTAAGACAAACAAAAAGTAAAGCAAAGCAAAATAATAGAACAATAAACAAATTTCAATATCACCTAAATCTGAAAAAAAAGAAAAATCAGACTATTCTAAAAATCTAGATCTAAACCTATCATAAAATCAAATATGAAAACCTTGTATACAACATTTTTCGACGGCAAAACAATTCTCCTTCGGTTTGGATGTGTTGCTCGAATTCTACTATCTTCTAAGGGAAGTGGTCGAGAATATCTCGCCGTCAGTTGGTCGGTGTTGTTGTGCTACCCTTTTGCTTCCCTTGTTTTATGGCTCAGTTCTTCCATCTTTTTATCTTCTGGGTTTATGAGGGTTAGAGGAGAGAGTAATGAAAATAGAAAATAAAAGGAAAGGGAAATTGATGAAGTAATTTTCTCAAATAATAAAAAAAGAAAGTGATGAAGTGATTGAGAGTGAGAAACAGGGATTTTGAAAAGAGGAGCAGGGGAGGAAGTAGAGTGAGAAAAGAGATGGGATTAGAATAAGGGAGGCGGAGGTGTTTATTGAATTTAGGGTTATTAGTTTCATATAGGCCAGTTAGAATTAGTGGTCGTCTATTTTAAAAAATTACCTACCGCTAAACGGTCGGTAATCATTTTTAGCGGTAGGTAAATACCAACTGTAGAGTAAGCAGTCGGTATCTTTTATATTACCTACAGATATTAGAGCGGTCGGTAAAATTCAGTCGTTAAATACACGGATTCTTGTAGTGAAACTCGATTTACTCATGTCTAAATATGAAGCTTTTAATATAAATAAAGATGAAAAAATAAATGACTGCTTTGGTAGATTTATGACTATAGTAAATTATTTAAAATCTCTTGGTAAAAGTTTTTCTGACGAAGATTTGGTTAGAAAAATGTTAAGAAGTTTAACAGATGTATGGACGGCTAAGGTAACGACTATCTATGAAGCAAATGAAATGCTGGTTGAGTCTAAGAGTGACATGGGATCAGTTAGAGGTGTTGGCTTGAAGGGAACAGTTGAAGAAGAAGAAGATATAGCTATGATGGCTAAGTGTTTTGAAAGACATTTTAGAGATCAACGCAAGAACTTCAAAGGTAAGAACTTTAAGAAAATTAACACTTCAAGTGTAGGTTGCTTCAAGTGTGGAGATTTTAGTCACCTCATTTGTGATTGTCCAAAGTGGAAGGATAAGTTGTAACACCCCGACCCATACGAAGTAGAGTGAATCGTCACCAATGCGCATCCAGAGCCAACAACTGTCCTCAATAACCAACACAAGTTCTTCCGGTGCATTTTGTCCTCACTCATGCGCACCCTGAGAAACTTCCCAGGAGGTCACCCATCCCTGGACTACTCCCAGCCAAGCACGCTTAACTGTGGAGTTACTAAGGAAATAAGCTCCCTAAAAGAAAGATGCATCTTGTTGGAATGAGTAGCATGCTAAATCCCTTTAAAGCAATCATGAGGGGTATTACATAAGTTGTCCAAGAGCAATGATAAGAAAGCGTTCTAGAGGGCTTATGATAGCAGCCATGTGAGGTGACCCCGATTCTGGATCAGAAGATGATGAGGAGTCACCTAAGCACGAAACTTGCATGACTGGTATTATGGATCAAGGAGGAAACAACATAGCAGATGGAACCTGAAAGGGGAGCAATACATCAAATTCGTGAAGACATGCATTATTATGATACAGATAATATGTGATACGCCCAAGTTATACGTAGTATTTACGTTATTTTGGGTGCACTTTGCTAAGGGTTTGATTGTAATTGTTAACATTCGTGTTTCATTTAGCCCTTAGCGGAAGTTCGGAGTTTTGCGAGATAAGTTGTGTTAATGTCATGTATTCCGAGCTTTCAAAGTGAAATGCATTTGAGCCGAGCAAAGTACCAAGCAGCATCGCAAGCAAAGCATCACCGCAAGCCCAAGCATCACCAAGCCCAAGCATCACCGCAAGCTAAGCATCACCGCAAGCTCAGCAGGCACGAGAGCCCAGCAGGTCGCACCTCGCGAGATTTCTCGCACCTCGCGACCTGCTTGCTCGCACCTCGCGAGTTACTTCGTACCTCGCGACCCAGCCCAGCGCGCACTCAAAGCAGGAGCCTGCCCAGCACAGCAGCTCGCGACTCGCGAGGTATGTCGCGACTCGCGACCTCTGCTTGCTCGCACCTCGCGAGTTCCTTCGCACCTCGCGACACCTTCGCCAGGTCAGCTCTGCTTTTTAGCGTTTGTTGGAGGCAGGAACTCATCGCACCTCGCGACCAGACTCGCACCTCACGACCTGTTAAGTCGGTTCAGCGGCCACGTTTTGCGCGAGGTTTAAAAGCCTCCTAAAACCTATTTTTCAGGGGGACGAAGAGGGGAGCCGAAATGTAGGATTTAGAGCAGCAAACTTGAGGAGAGAGAGGATTCTCCTCTCTCTTCATCTTTCCTTCTTCATGCTCGTCTTTTCCTCTTTCCTTCTTCATTTCTCTTTGTTCTTCATTTCTTAGTTTTTGTTCTTCATTTCCTAGTTTTAGTTTTTATGTTCTAGTTTAGTTTTTAGGGATTTCAACTATGGGATTGGCTATTGCTATGCCGATTGTAGCTTGAACTGTTCTTGAAGAAGATTAATATGAAGCTTCAACCATTGCTGTGAGATCTTTCCTCTCTATTTAGTTTTTCTGATTATGGTTTAATTTCTATGCTTGTGTTTCATGATTTTTGCATAATTATGCTAGGAACGTTACTAGTTTGATTGTGTGATGAATCTAATGCTAGATTTAAGAATAAAATCAGTTTGTTTTATTCTTCTATCAATTTGTAGCAAACTAGGAAGTAACTTAGATGCAAATTATCTTAGTTATGACTTAGGAAAATTAAATCAACTGTTGAATGTTATTCGCTTGTATGACATTAGCAGGTCTATTGATTCTCTGTGTTTATTACTGCTATTGGATTGAACTTAGACGCTGACCGGACTAGGTTATCCTATAGTTAGGGTTTTATAGATACGCTGATCGTGCTATTCAACTAAGAATAAGGAGAATACGAGATTAGTTCTCAACAATAGATAATTATGGAAATAATTAGAGCGGAGGTTCAAGGATCGATAATGAATTGAAGTGAATGTTAATCGGATTCAAGATCTTCCCATGTTGATTTCCCATTTTGTTTATATGCTAGTTAATTGTAGTTTAATTACAACTCTTATGAAACCCCCCTTGTTATTCGGTTTCTCGGTCCTTAGCTTAATCTAGGTACCGATTCACGCTAAGTATTAAACTCGTCCCTGTTTCCCTGTGGATACGAACCTTACTTCCCTTCTACATTTAGTTGTAAAAGAGAGTAGGAGAAATTTTATCTGTGGTTGGTGATTCTCGCGACAAGAGTCCCACCAAATTTTGGCGCCGTTGCCGGGGAAACGGTGTTACTTGTTTTGTATTTAGCGTGATTTTTTTTTTGGATGGTACTACTTGTGTTCTCTGTTTATGCAATGCAAGAGTTCTTCTCAATCAGTTTTGCAGGTATTTGAAGTGAAGATTGACATGGAACCGTCATTGTCACACATGGATCACAGGTCCAATGATTGAGCTTAAGGTATTAAGTCGAGCTAACGACTTTAAACAACAGCGCTTCTCGGGTGGCAACCCGAAACCCCTTTATTTTCTTTCTTTTCCTTTATTTCTTATCAAATTTCCACCACCACAACAAATTTTCTTCCACCCACTCACCACCCACTCAAAAGAACCACAACAAATCTTAATCCACTTTGATCCAAAGTCCACAAAAGAAAACCCGTTGGGAGGAGCTCAACCGCTAGGAGTTTGTGGAATTGGAACGGTGAGATTGTTGTATCTTTTCGATCTCTTGAGCTAGGTGAAAATCTCAAAAATTTAAAACTTTTGAATATGTCATTTGCTTGAGTGATTCGAGGGAGAGGGTTGTGAGTTGAGTTATGAGATTTAAGTTGGTGTTGTTAAGAAATTTGAGTTTGACGGATTGTTTGTCATGAGTCTTGAGCAGTCGATCTTCGATGTGCCCGATTTTCAATTTTTCCCCCCATTTTCAGTTTACTTTTTCTTCTAATTATCGTCACATTGAGGACAATGTGTAGTTTAAGTAGGGGGGATGGTATTCTCATTCTCATGTATCTATGTTGTATTGTTGTATTTCAATTTGAAATAAAAAAAATTAAAATAAAAAAAAAAGAAAAAAAAAGAAATGAAACTCGCTGAGTTGAAAACCCACAAGGGTGGACGACTCAGGCAAAAAATGGGGGCCCGGATAGGTTGAAAACCCGAAAGGGCAACCTATGCAAAAAAGTGGCTTATATTGAGCGGGTAAGATGGTGAGATGCAACCAAAAATAAATGTGTGAAGCTAGGATGAAAACCCGAAAGGGCTCCTAGGCAAAATGAGAGATTAAAGAGAGAATTATGTATTTTGAGTTCTCATTTGCCGGAGTTGGTGTCATAAGGTGGAAAGCATTTTGGGGTAAGGTTGGTGTATCCATCCTTGATTTTGTGAAGATTTGTTTTAGCTTTCACATTCTTTTGGTTGATTGTTTGTTTTTGGGAGTAAGCATGGAATTTATCCCTGTTTGTCATTGTTCCATGACTTGCTTATCTAGGCCGGTTGTACTAGTAGTAGTATTTTTAGATTTTCTTTTGAGGTTTGGGAGAGCTAATAAGTTTAGTGTGTCGTGAGCTGACATTTTGATTCTTGTTGGTGTTGCTGGTTATTATTGTTGTCGCGTCTTTGTACTTTTCAGGTGAGCTCAAAGCTAAGTGTGGGGGAGTCATTGTCCCTTACGTTTAGGTTTTGAGCGGATGTTGTTAAGATGTGATGATGATGATATAGTTGATGGAGAGTGTAGGTTGGTGTTGATAATTTGGGTGAAGATTTATTGGATGATCCTCATTTTGAGTTTACTCGAGGTCGAGTAAAGTTCAAGTGTGGGGGTATTTGATACGCCCAAGTTATACGTAGTATTTACGTTATTTTGGGTGCACTTTGCTAAGGGTTTGATTGTAATTGTTAACATTCGTGTTTCATTTACCCTCAGCGGAAGTTCGGAGTTTTGTGAGATAAGTTGTGTTAATGTCATGTATTTCGAGCTTTCAAGGTGAAATGCATTTGAGCCGAGTAAAGTACCAAGCAGCATCGCAAGCAAAGCATCACCGCAAGCCCAAGCATCACCAAGCCCAAGCATCACCGTAAGCTAAGCATCGCCGCAAGCTCAGCAGGCACGAGAGCCCAGCAGGTCGCACCTCACGAGATTTCTCGCACCTCGCGACCTACTTGCTCGCACCTCGCGAGTTACTTCGCACCTCGCGACCCAGCCCAGCGCGCACTCAAAGCAGGAGCCTGCCCAGCACAGCAGCTCGCGACTCGCGAGGTATGTCACGACTCGCGACCTCTGCTTGCTCGCACCTCGCGAGTTCCTTCGCACCTCGCGAGTTCCTTCGCACCTCGCGACACCTTAGCCAGGCCAGCTCTGCTTTTCAGCGTTTGTTGGAGGCAGGAATTCATCGCACCTCGCGACCAGACTCGCACCTCGCGACCTGTTAAGTCGGTTCAGCGACCACGTTTTGCGCGAGGTTTAAAAGCCTCCTAAAACCTATCTTTCCTTCTTCATGCTCCTCTTTTCCTCTTTCCTTCTTCATTTCTCTTTGTTCTTCATTTCTTAGTTTTTGTTCTTCATTTCCTAGTTTTAGTTTTCATGTTCTAGTTTAGTTTTTAGGGATTTCAACTATGGGATTGGCTATTGCTATGCCGATTGTAGCTTGAACCGTTCTTGAAGAAGATTAATATGAAGCTTCAACCATTGTTGTGAGATCTTTCCTCTCTATTTAGTTTTTCTGATTATGGTTTAATTTCTATGCTTGTGTTTCATGATTTTTGCATAATTATGCTAGGAACGTTACTAGTTTGATTGTGTGATGAATCTAATGCTAGATTTAAGAATAAAATCAGTTTGTTTTATTCTTCTATCAATTTGTAGCAAACTAGGAAGTAACTTAGATGCAGATTATCTTAGTTATGACTTAAGGAAATTAAATCAACTGTTGAATGTTATTCGCTTGTATGACATTAGCAGGTCTATTGATTCTCTGTGTTTATTGCTGCTATTGGATTGAACTTAGACGCTGACCGTACTAGGTTATCCTATAGTTAGGGTTTTATAGACACGCTGATCGTGCTATTCAACTAAGAATAAGGAGAATACGAGATTAGTTCTCAACAATAGATAATTATGGAAATAATTAGAGGTGGAGGTTCAAGGATCGATAATGAATTGAAGTGAATGTTAATCGGATTCAAGATCTTCCCATGTTGATTTCCCATTTTGTTTATATGCTAGTTAATTGTAGTTTAATTACAACTCTTATGAAACCCCTCTTGTTATTCGGTTTCTCGGTCCTTAGCTTAATCTAGGTACCGATTCACGCTAAGTATTAAACTCGTCCCTGTTTCCCTGTGGATACGAACCTTACTTCCCTTCTACATTTAGTTGTAAAAGAGAGTAGGAGAAATTTTATCTTTGGTTGGTGACTCTCGCGACAAGAGTCCCACCAATATGCTTAGATATATTGATTCTTTATTAGATGAGTGTCTTAAACTAAGTGAGGCTTACAGAACTGGCAAACGTGAGTTGAAGGAAAAGCAAAATGAATGTGATATTGCTATTGCTAGTTGTGATCACTTAGAGCAAGTGTGTATTGAGTTAAAGGATCGAGCTTGAAGTTGCACTTTATAAGTGCAAAGTCGAGTTGGAAACATCTAAGTCTTCTTTGATCTGGCTGAATCTGCAAAAAGAAATGAAAGGGTTAGTCCGATACGGCTATGGGCGAGACATTTTACTTAGAGGTTTTGAATGTATACCTCTATCAACGGCCAACTGCAAGCCGACGGCGACCAAGAAGTTATCATCATAAAACATCTCTTTAAAGGGTATCCAGTTAGTTGTCCCTTTAAAGGATGCCTGGCCCCGGTCTGGAATACTCCTTTATTCTAAAGTAATCCACCACCTGTTCGTCGTACTTGTCCTCCAACTCCAAAAAGGACTTCCCTCACTCAGTATTTGTGATGGCTCGGTTATAAAAACGATAGCCCTCAGTGGCGTAGTCGTTGGCCGCTCGTAGGAAGATGAAGTCGGCTTTCTAGTCGTGCATCTTCGACGGCTTGCCCCAAGTGGTAAGAAAGCCGGGGCGGTTGCAAATGCTGAGCTACGTTCCGTCCACAGCCCCTAGAATCTTAGCTGCATAATGTATGTGGGTAAAGGCTTGGAGAGAAAGAGCCAGGCCGCCTAACTCGCAGACGACTACGACTGTCAGCACGTTGTACCAGGCATTAGGCGCCAACTGATTATGGCCGATGTTATAATACCTTAGCACATGCTCTATAAAGTCGTGGAGAGGGAACCTCAATCCCGTGTCCAAGGCTAGCTTGTAAACGGCGAAGTGGTTCTTGGGAGCACTCAGAATCGTGGCCTCCTTATTAGGTATGACGAAAAAGAAGCCCGGCATGACCACATGGGCATATAAGTGGACAAGTAGTTGGGGTCAGGTCCTATCTTTTCAAACCATTTACGACTGACTAAGATAAAGGCGGGGTCATAAAGGGGACCTAAGCGTCTCCTAATCTCAGACGAGGTAGTAGAGAGTTCGTCCGACTCTTCGGCAGTGCCGAATTCACTCCCGTTATTATCCTCGCCGGCTTCCTCCTTATCGATGTCCCTGCCAGAAGGACTGGCCTCAGAGTTTATTTCAGGATCTTCAACATTGTGGTTAGGGGAAGGAGGCCCGGCCAAAGGTTGACCACTTTGGGCCTCCCTCGTCTCTTCTGGATCTCGTCCAGTAGATTCCTCTATTTCAGAGGTATCGGTCGGGAGTATTATCCTTCGTCTTAGACGGGCCGTTTGCTTGACGCGCACCAGATTATCCTCAACAGGTAAAGACTGGTAGGGTTTATTTCAGGATCTTCAACACTGTAGTCAGAGGAAGGAGGCCCGGCCAAAGGTTGACCACTTTGGGCCTCCCTCGTCTCTTCTGGAACTCGTCCAGTAGATTCCTCCATTTCAAAGCTATCGGTCGGGAGTATTATCCTTCGTCTTAGACGGGCCGTTTGCTTGACGCGCACCAGATTATCCTCCACAGGTAAAGACTGTGTCGTCTGACTTTGCCGGCCAAAACCATAAAAAAATATATACTCGTCCAGAATAGGCCCAACTCTAGAATGTGCCGAAGAAGAAGTACCTTCGGTTCTAGGGTCAAGACAAACTCTTGGTCGACCAGGATTATTTGACGAAGAAGAGGAATCCATTTTATTGATTTTTCAAGAAAAAAATAAAGAATAAAGAAGAAAAAAAACAAGAAAGAAAAGATACATGACGAAACGCTTGGACGATTCGGTGAAGAAAACTGAAGCTGGACGATCTCTCTCTCTAGAAAAATGCAGAGCTCTCTCTCTAGAAAATTTCTCTCGAGGTGTGAAATGAATTAATGGAGGTAAAAGAGACATATATATAAAGGGGTGAAAAAAAACCTGCTGAACCGGTTAAAAATTGACCGACAAAGACTAAAAAGGTAAAATAAGACCGGTAAGGCCCAAAAAATGGCGCGGTTTGCCTCTTTTTGAATTTTGGGTAATTTCCTCAGGTAAAAGGGCCTTAACCATTGTATGGGTCAACAGTAAAACCCTTTTAGGGGCAAATGTTGTAGCCCAAAATATCAACGGCTCTGCTTGAGACATGTGGATTCATCAGGATCAAACACGTGTCCCATCAGAAGAGAAGTAAAATGGTTTAACCATTGGGTTTTCCTGAAATGGGGAGAGAAGGTTCACTTTTTGGCCCAAAAAGTTAATCAGAGCCCAAATCCCTAAAATGGCTGCAGGTGATTGGCAGATGATCCATCTCCAACCATAACCTGCCAAATGTCATGATCTGATTGCCTAGCCATTCAGGGGCACCTATTCTAGGGTAACCTAAAAGGGCAGCAGTCATATCACAAACACTATAAATACCCCTGAAATCAAGAGAAAAGGAATTCAATGCAAACAGTGTAAACTTACTCTGTAGAAATACTCTATCACTTTCTCTCTCTATCTCTACTTTTTCTTTCAAACTCCTGGTATATGACTTAAGCTTCGGAGGGGGAACCCCCACCGAAACCTCCAGGGTGGGTCCCTTTTTGCAGGTTCGTGAATGAAGCTCAGGTTTGGACTGGCCAGATTCAGACATTGTTGCACAAGTCTCCAAGTGAAGAACATCTAAGGGAAACTAGTTTACTTGCCAGAATGTACTCCCTCCGTCCCTAAATAGAGTTTCTATTTTTCCATTTATGTTTGTCCCAAATAGATTTTCCATTTTCTTATTTGGTTTGGGTCTACCAATTAAAATATTATTTAGCTTTCATAAGTTGACTTTGTAAAATGGCCCACATTCTCTCTCCTCAATAAACAATTCATGAATCGTGTACCAACTTTAATTTTTAATTCTGATTTAATACAATTAACGTCCCACTTATGATTTCTCATTAATACTTGTGCCCATAAAAAATGGAAACTCTATAGGGACGGAAGGAGTATATGTTTATTATATGCGAGAATGATCCAGCGAATGCATCATTAAACGATTGGTTAAACTATGAAAAAAAATTATGCAGGATATTCATGTGAAAAAATTGACTTTTAAATGTAGTTAAAATTATTTTTTCCTAAAAAATTATGCAGTTATGTTTTTATTATTTTATCGTATAACTAATATTAATTACTCGCTCGTCAAAAAAAAATATTGATTACTCAGAAATCATAATGATTGCGCTAAATAATTATCCTCTCAAAAACCTCTATTTTAAACTACCATTTATTTTATTAGTGTGTTGTGCGGATTAATGGTAAAAATGAAAATATAGATTTATTTTTATTAAAATACATAATATTTTTTAGAGTTCAAGATCAATACTTTTTCCCTTCAAAAAAAAAGTTTGTGCTTTAAAATTTTCTTTTCCCATTATTTACTTATTTTGTTATGAAGACCTCAATTTACATAAATATAACTCATATCTCACTTCACAAATTCATGTATAAGACCGTATGACAATTAGTAAACTATCACACGAAGCTCAATAGGCCCACTAAAAGCAAGCCCAACACCCAGTACCCCCACTTTCCCACTCTTTCTTCCATCGTTTTCGTCATGACTTCCCCTTCTCTCTCCTCTTTGAGCTTCTCCTACCACCCTCCTTTCTCTCTCCTCAAAACCCCCCACGGCCCCACCAAACCCACCCCTCATTTCACCTCTATCACACGCTCCTCCACCTCTTCCCCACTCCCCATCCGACCCAATTACATCCCCAACAAAATCCCGGACATGGATTATTTCATTTATTCACTATTCAGGACTATCTTCTTTACAACTTTTGCAACCTACCGAAATTTCAATATTTTTCTACCTTAGTAACATCGAAAATAACAAAATTGATGATTCATGATCACACTTAGCAGAGGTCTCCCAATTGGCCAACTTCTTCCCTCCATTTCGATCAAGCTTTTATTGTGAACACCATGTCTATGATGCTTCATCTTACTCCTCTTCTCATTCTTCATCTTCGGGTTCACGTTATCTTAATTCTCCTGGCACTCTCCCACAGTAAGTGGTGGTGGTGGAGCACTCCAAATTGGAGACCAAATGTTAGGTGCGAGAAAATTGGAATGCGCCTAATCTTGATTGTATGGTTAGCTTACATTGTACTTTATGAGTTACATTTTCTTCCTGGAATGGAAACACAAAGAATGGAAACACAAATTATAATAAAATTATGTTGATTTTTTTTAGATCTGTTTTGCTTGTATTCTTGACATTGTAATTAACAGTTCATGTGTAGTTCTTCAAATTTTGATAGGTGAGTAGTGACTACTCATGTCACATAATTTCCCTATCATGTAAGATTAGGGAGGAGTGAGTAAACTATTACCAGGTTATCGCTTGTGGATTAAAATTATCCGTTAATAATATACTCCCTCCGTCTCTCGATAGATTTTTCATTTCTCCAATGCACTTTTTGTATCATTAATATCTTTAATTACATATTACTAAAAAAAATATAAAATCTTGATTTTCCTAATGTACGTAATGAGACGAATCAAGTAAACCCGACATGACTATGTTTATTTTTTCTTATATACTACCTCCATTTCTTAATAAGTGCATCACTTTTCTTGCTTGGAATAGTCACAATAAGTGTAACTAAGCTCAAAATGGTAAAAAAAAAAATCAATATTATCACAAATATGCCACAAAAAACAAGAAAGGACCACAATTTTTTCATTTCACCACTTGAATCACCCTACTTTATAAATTATTATGGTCCCAACTTTCTCTCTCTACATTCCTTGATATTCTCCCACTTTCTGTATGATGCACTTATTGAGAAACAGGAAAGTATATTGGAAATTCTTTTTGAGTATTTTCTTTACCTATGAATAGTGCCAAAATTAGATAGGGAAAATATAAAAAGGGATGGAGGGAGTATATTATTTTATAGTTAATTAATATTATAGTATTTGGATAAATGGTTATGATTATTACGTTAATAGTTGTGTTTTTTGATTATTTACTTATGGTGTTTAGGTAATTAGTTTAGGTTGTGGGTTCATATATGTTTTGGGTAAATATTTATGGTTTTCTGTATATTAGTTATACTTTCTAGTTTAATAGTTTTCATTTTTGGTAAATAGTTTTGATTATTAGGTTAATAGTTATGCTTTTCATATTATTAGTTATAGATTCCATGTTATTAGTTATGGCTTTTGGGTTAATAAACAGTTTTGAATAAATACTTATGATTTTTTGGTTATTAGTTATGGTTTTCTGTTTAATAGTTATGATAATTAGACAAATAGTTATACTTTTAGGCTAATAATGCCTTTGGGGATAAAAAGTTATAGTTATATATTTATTTGTTATGAAATCTGGGTAAATTATTAAGATTGTTGGGTTAGTAGTTCGGGTTAATAGTTATCAGTTTTGTGTAGATACTAATGATATTTGTGTATATAGTTATGATTTTGGATAATCATAATGGCAATAGAATAAATAATTATGATTCTAAGGGTAATCTTTTTGAGTTGTCAGTTACAATTTTCGAGTTAGTTATCGCATTTGGGTAATTGGTTATGATCATTAGGCTAATAGTTTTTATTTTATTTTATTATAAGTTATGGTTTTCAGGCAATAAGTTATAGTTCTCGTCTCATATATGGTTTTGGGTAAATAGTTATAGTATTATGATTAATAGTTATAACTTCCAGTTAATAGTTATGGTTCTAGGTAAACGATTATATTTATAAGGTTAATCCTTATGATTTTTTGATATAAGTAATTGTTTTCACACTATTAGTTATAGCTTTTCAATTATTAGTTATAGCTTTTGGGGGTAATATATGGTTTTTTTTTGGGTAAATTCTAAATAGTTATCATTTTCTTGTTATTTGTTATGGATTTCGCGTTATTAGTTATTGTTTTGGGTTATTAGTCATAAGTTTGGGTAAAAAGTTGTTGGTTTGGGTTAATGGTTAATGGTTATGGTGTTTTGGTTGGTTTTTTAAGTTTTTGGGTTGACAGTGTATTTCTAGTTAATAGTTATGAATTTTGGGCTAATATATATATATATTTGGGAGCATAAGGAGTTACTCAAGATTTCGAGGCCATAAAGTGCGCCACGTTTAGTTTTGAATGAACAACCTCAATCATCATATTATATAAAATGCTTATAATTTTTGCTATGTAATTCGGAATATACCATTGGAGAACGCTCGGAATATGCTTCGAAATAACATCCATTTACAATATAGTCTCCAACTTATGAAATACAGTGTGCCACCTAGGATTTCCAAGTCATCATTTCAATTTTTTATTTATTACAAAATAGAGTTGTACATATATAAGGAGTTTTAGATAAATGAATATTACTTTAATAACTTTATCTGAAAAAAGTTGGCAAAAGCTGAGATAAAAAAATTTGCACAAAAATCCACTACTCCTACGGTAAAAGCTAAGAAAGCTAAGATAAAAGAATATACACAAAACTCCTACGGCTACGGCAAAAGCTAATATTTCATATTATTTTAATAATTTTAATTAATGTTTGCGTTACAATTGTTAAGAACTATTTACTACAACAATAAATTCAAATGATGAGAATCGAATTATCATTTGATCCAACAGAAAAAAAATCAAAAGAAACCTCATCAACAAGTGCTCATGGTCATATCCCAAATAAATATCTGAGTCAAAGACTAATACACACCAAGTAGTTGCACTGCACTTAAATTACATCTACTCCAAGTAGGAGTACTCTTTCAATATTTAATATACTACAAGTACTCTATTTAATTGAAATCTACTCCAAGTAGGAGTAAACTTCTCTAATATATATTTAATCTACTCTAAGTAGAACTAAACATTATCCAAGTATAGCTAGGATACTAAACTAAAGAATATTCTTATAAACTAAAGAGCAATTATTATTAGGTTGATTTCCATATATTTACAACAATACGACCTGCAACAATGACTCATCAATATTCAGATCCAAACTTATCACGAGAAGTAAGAAAAAGACGTCGAATGATAATTTTCGAGAGAAGACAACGAAGACGATTAGAAAAAGACGTCGAATGATAATTTTCATTACAATTGCTAAGAACTAAGAAACAAGCAAGAGCTCATGGCCATATACGAAATCAATAATAGAGTCAAAGCCTGACACACTCCAAGTAGTTGCACTCCACTTAAATTACATCTACTCCAAGTAGGAGTACTCTTTAAATTAAATATTTAATATACTACAAGTACTCTATTTAATTTAAATCTACTCCAAGCAGGAGTAAACTTTTTTAAACTATATTTAATCTACTCCAAGTAGGACTAAACTTTATCCAAGTGTCTAAGGACTCATCAATACGCTTTCATATATAATATAATTATTTTTTAAAACTATATCAAACACGCAGAAGAAGCTACAATTTTATAATTCAACTCACGAAAAAATTAAGAAGTAGGTTTATTTGTTTGTTCTAACAAATATTTGAATAAACTCCAAAAGCATACATTAAGAAAAAGTTCAAGTTTAAAGAAGTGTTATCAAGCTTCTAACCAGATTTGTACCTCTGTTTGCTTTCATGGCTAGGTTGAGTCTGTTCAGCTAGCTTGTTTTTCTTTGTGGTTTGTCTTTGGCAGGAGATTGTTCCTTCTGGTTGTTTTGGTGTCTAGGGGATGCACATGAAGTGCTCTTCTTTCCAACCCTTCCTAGAAGGTGGGGATTGAAAGAGAAACTGATGCTCTTTTCCCTTAACTGGTGGATGTGTTGGTTGTATTCTTCTCTTTTTTGGTTTTCAATAAAAATTTTGAATTGCCCCAAAAAAAAAAAAAGATTTGTACCTCTGATGTGAGTACCACGACTAGAGCCGGAATAATCAAATCGATGACAAACCCGACTTGGTTCCATATAAGCGGGATCTTATAAGCAGGATCTTGGTTCCGCATTTCATGAGAAGGATAAACAACTGCCACTACAACATCCATAATGAGTTGTGAATATAATAAGGAAATAACACAATTATTATAGAAAGCCATACCCCTGCATTGTAAACAGAAAAATAACAAGGTTAAAGTTGCTTATGTTAAGAGGCATCAATAGCTCCTATAGTGAATATACACTTACATCAGGACCATAATAGCCACTTGAATAGAAACTACTCTCGCTCAATAAGTGTCTGAAGGAAAACAAGCAAACGCTGAAATCAAATAAAATCATCAATAGTTGTTAAACTATTTAAAATGTTGGAAAAAATCAGGAGGAGAAAAAAGAGGGACACACCAAAAGAAAAATAGCTTCTAAAAAGATTTATACCTCTGAACTGAGTACCACGACCAGAGCCGGAATAATAAAATGGGCAACGAACCGACTTGATCCCATATAAGCAGGATCTTGGTCCTACATTCCATGAGAAAGAGAAAATATCAGTAAAAAAATAACTGCCACTACAACATCCATGAAACAATATCTTATCCATCAAGTTGTAAATTTCACTACTTACTAATAGGTACAATAACTAAGTAAACGGAGGCTTCATTCCAATTTCAATCACAATTTTCATGAACACCCAATTGGCAAATTGCCCACAGGACCAACTCCATACATATCTAATTTAATCCTAAATACTCTCTCTAACTTTTTCAGGCTCACACACATGCAACATAAAAGAACACATGAATGAAGATGTGCCAAACTCAGCACGAGAAGCAAGAAAAAGACGTCATATGATAATATTTGAGAGAAGACACCGAAGACGGTTAGAAGGTTCCAACACACAAAAAATTCAAGGTTATATTCTTTCATACATATAATGGTACACATACAACATAGAAAATCTCACAAGGTACTATCTAACGGTATTGTTATATTTGCACGCAGAGGTCCAATTGAGTCAGAATATCTTATATTGGGAGATCCTGAATACAAATGTGAATATTGTGGGGCAATTATGTGGTACGAAGAGAGGGTAAAGGGCAGAAGTTCCAAAAACAAAGTTAATTCAACATGTGCTGTTTAGAGGGCAAGGTTGTATTGCCAAAATTAAAAGACCCACCAGAACTATTACGTACATTGCAGGATTATTCTAAAGGAATGACTGAAACCACATTTAGACAACTTATCCGACTCTACAATTGATGTTATGCATTTACTTTTGTGGGAGCTAAGATAGATACGACACTAAACATGACCACTAGACTGTATCATTTTAGAATCACTGGGCAAAACCATCACCGAATAGGCTCACTACTGCCCACGGAAGGAAAAGACCCAGCATTTCCACAACTTTATATACATGATACCTCTTCAGAGATCGAGATGAGAGAAAAAGCAGTACGAAATCATAATTAATAAGGACATCCCTAAATTGGACAACAACATACTCTCTGAACTCAAGGACATGCTTGACAAAGTCAACCCTCTCACAAAAGCATTCCGTATAGCGCAAGAGAGAATAAAACAAGATAAAGACATCAGATTGTCAATCAGGTTAATTGGAATAAGACAAAATACAACCAACCAATACAATAACCCAACTTCATCGGAGATTGCTGCACTCATAGTAGGAGATATTGGAATGACGACCCTTGGAAGAGACATAATAATAGAACATAAGACAGAGGGACTAAAGCAAATAAGTGAACTACACCCAAGTTTCATAGCATTACAATACCCGCTCCTTTTCCCATATGGTGAAGACAGCTATTATATCAACATTCCATATCAAACCATAGACAGGCGCAAGAAAGGGAAAAGACAGTGTATAACTATGAGAGAATATTACACATACTGGTTGCAACAAAGAGAGCATGTATTCCAAACACTGCTAAGAGGTGGCCACCTACTGCTACAATTTATAGTTGGATCGCTCTCGTGTAATGGAAGCGAAAGGTAATCGTACATTAGAAATAACCAAGCTACATTAAGATGCGATATTTACAACAACCTATGTGACGCAGGTTCGAGAGGAGATTTGACCAGGTGCCTAGGTAGGAAAAAGGATCATTTTACCGGCCTCCTTTCTTTGGAGGCCCAAGATACATGCAACAAAATTATCAAAAAGCTATGGCAATTTGCAGATGGTACGGAAACCCACAACTCTTTATAACATTAACAGCCAACCCGAGGTGGCCGAAAATTGTGAAAATGTTAGAACAAATAGAAGGACATAGAGCATAAGATCGACCAGATATTGTAGCAAGAGTTTTCAGACTGAAATTGAAACAATTGATGAGTACTTTGGTACCATTGTCGCAGGTATAGTAACAAACATTTTTGAATAAACTCCTACTTCGATAATGACATTTTTCGAAATTTTAAACTTCATTACTATTGCACAGATGTCTACACTATAGAATTCCAAAAGAGGGGCTTACCTCATGCACACATACTCCTATGGCTCCACGGAGATGCATTGCAACTTTCTACGGAATACATCGACAGTATAATTCATGCTGAGATCCCAGATAAGACAACAAATCGAAAACTATACAACATTGTCTCAAAATTCAATGTCCATGGACCATGCAGAAATGCAAATCCAAAATGCCCATGCATGGTTGATGATAAATGTAGCAAAAAGTTTCCAAAATCATTCAATGAGGTGACTACTTTCGACAACAATGGATACCCAATCTACAGAAGAATGGATAATGGCAGGTAATCATAAGTAGATAAAGAAGAATGATATACTAAATCACACTCTATTCTAACTGCATTGATCATTCTTTTTTTAAACCAGGTTTGTCAAGAGGGGCGAGCAACTATTAGACAACAGATGGGTGGTCCCCTATAATCCTGGATTATTGTTGATGTTTGATGCCCATATAAATGTTGAAAGGTGCAACACATCGCGGGCAATTAAGTATTTATTCAAGTATATTTCAAAAGGACCACATCGGACAACCATGGTTATTAAAGATGACAACAAAGATGAGATCAAATCATACATGGACTGTAGATATGTATCGTCATGTGAGGCAGCATGGAGAATATATGAGTTCGAGATTCAAGAAAGGAATCCATCTGTCATGCGGCTTCCTGTGCATTTGGAAAAAGAACAAGCTGTTGGTTTGAGATACAATGACCACCTCAATGTAGTTATTAACACATACGTACCATGTTCATGAGAGAATGCTTACTGCATGGATAAACACTAACAAAATATATCCCGAAGCAAGGAACTTAACATACTCACAATTTCCAACGGAATACGTGTGGGACAACGGATGGGAGAAGAGAAATAAAGGATGAAGCATCGGAAGGATAACATATGTTCACCCTACTTCTGGAGAGATGTATTATCTACGTTTACTATTGAACATTATCAAAGGACCAACAAGCTTCGAAGAAATAAGAACAGTAAATGGATATCCATATCCATCATAAAAAGGGGCGTGCTACGTCCTTGGCCTTTTGAACAATGACAAGGAGTGGCATGATGAAATAAAAGAAGCAAGTCACGGCTATGCCATCCAAATTAAGGCAGCTATTTGTGACAATATTGTTATTTTGTGAGGTGACAGACATAACTAGCTTATGGGAAGCTTCCTGCAATGACCTATCATATGACATACAAAGAAAAGGAATTCAATGCAAACAGTGTAAACTTACTCTGTAGAAATACTCTATCACTTTCTCTCTCTATCTCTACTTTTTCTTTCAAACTCTTGATATCTGACTTAAGCTTCGGAGGAGGAACCCCCACCCAAACCTCCAGGGTGGGTCCCTTTTTGCAGGTTCGTGAATGAAGCTCAGGTTTGGACTGGCCAGATTCAGACATTGTTGCACAAGTCTCCAAGTGAAGAACATCTAAGGGAAACTAGTTTACTTGCCAGAATGTACTCCCTCCGTCCCTAAATAGAGTTTCTATTTTTCCATTTATGTTTGTCCCAAATAGATTTTCCATTTTCTTATATGGTTTGGGTCTACCAATTAAAATATTATTTAGCTTTCATAAGATGACTTTGTAAAATGGCCCACATTCTCTCTCCTCAATAAACAATTCATGAATCGTGTACTAACTTCAATTTTTAATTCTGATTTAATACAATTAACGTCCCACTTATGATTTCTCATTAATACTTGTGCCCATAAAAAATGGAAACTCTATAGGGACGGAAGGAGTATATGTTTATTATATACGAGAATGATCCAGCGAATGCATCATTAAACGATTGGTTAAACTATGAAAAAAAATTATGCAGGATATTCATGTGAAAAAATTGACTTTTAAATGTAGTTAAAATTATTTTTTCCTAAAAAAGTATGCAGTTATGTTTTTATTATTTTATCGTATAACTAATATTAATTACTCGCTCGTCAAAAAAAAATATTGATTACTCAGAAATCATAAAGATTGCGCTAAATAATTATCCTCTCAAAAACCTCTATTTTAAACTACCATTTATTTTAGGAAAAATTGATGGGAATAATCCCACCTTTGGGCTGTCTTCTTAAAACAGTCCTACCTTTGGACTAACTCAATAAAATCCCACCTTTTGCCTTATCTTCTTAGAATGGTCCTGTTTCACTTGTTACCTGTTGGAAACCGGTTAACTTTTTTTTTATTTCTTCTTAACGGTAGGAGATAGAGGAGAGAGATAAGTGGGACTGTGGGAGGTTTTTTACCCTCTTCTCTCTCTGTTGAAGCTGAAGTCGGAAATCCATAATTTTGAAGCTTCGCGCAAATTGCGAAAGGGATAAACAAGTGTGATTTTTTCCTTTTGGTTTCACATTACATCTAAATTTTTGTTTTTTTTAAAAAACTTCACCCAAATTTTGTGTTGTGGGTTAATTTAGTTTCCAATCTTGCGTGCTTGTGTTTTAGATTTCCCCATGAAACTAATCCATGATTCTTGAGTTACCGTCACCAACAAGAACTTAAATTCCTATTATTCATCTTAATGCAATTATAGTCTTATTATCAGCTACATAACTTATAACATATATCCAATTTGATAAACCTATCTATTTCTATTCACAACACTCTGTGAACCAACTAAATTCCTTATTTCACATGAGAAAACTACACAGGGAAAGGTAAAGCTCCATAAAAGTTCCAATTCGTAAAATTAGTTTCATTTGCCAAATTGATTGTGCTTAGAAATACATCTGATAATTGATTTTTGCTTGAATACTTTGCAAATATAAATTGAGCTTAGAAACGTTTGTGTGGAGATATGTATACCTAATACAATTCAAGCCTTCAAGGCCTGAATTTATTTTCCAAATAAACTAGCTAAGAACAAGAAACATAGCAGAATGAAGGCCGCAACATCAACACAACCACTCCGATGCGCCAGAACAAAGGCAACAACAGCTGTAAACTCATAAAAGGAGTAACTCCTAACTCCGGGCTCCGATTGAGGTGATTTTTGTGCCTAAATTGATTTACTTTTCGAGAACTACAACTTTATGAATAATCAAGGAGCAAAACGGGAATGCATGTTGGTGATAATTGAGTAACCTAAAAACGAAAGTAGAGGAGAGAGAAAAGAACAGGGACGAGCAATGGAAGCGCACACCGGCGTAGGAGAGATGACGGAATACCGACAGGAGCACTACTGGCATAAATGGTAGCAAAGTCCACCACCCAAACAAATGACCCGAGGAGGGAGAAGTTTTCAGAGAGCGAGGGGATGCAAGAACGAGAAGATTGGGTTTTTTTTGTGTTTCTATAATTCTCAACCCAATTTGGGATAATTAAACTGAAAATCTTCATAGGAACAATTGACAACTCAAAATAATTGGAATGATGTTTATAGTTGATCCTGAATTCCTTTCAAGAAAACCCCCAGCAATAATACAAAGTAAAGAGAGAAGATGGAGAAGATTGGGGTTGAGGAAAAATGGGGGATTGCACTCAAATATAATGGGAAAATAAAACACGTGAGTCCAGTCATTGCCACGTGACTCATTAACTTACAATTGCAGGTTACCAACAGGTAAAGGTCCAAAATAAGAAGATAAGGTAAAAGGTGGGATTTTATTGAGTTAATCCAAAGCTGGGACTGTTTTAAGAAAACCGCCAAAAGGTGGGATTATTCCCATCAATTTTTCCTTTATTTTATTAGTGTGTTGTGCGGATTAATGGTAAAAATGAAAATATAGATTTATTTTTATTAAAATACATAATATTTTTTAGAGTTCAAGATCAATATTTTTTCCCCTCAAAAAAAAAGTTTGTGCTTTAAAATTTTCTTTTCCCATTATTTACTTATTTTGTTATGAAGACCTCAATTTACATAAATATAACTCATATCTCACTTCACAAATTCATGTATAAGACCGTATGACAATTAGTAAACTATCACACGAAGCTCAATAGGCCCACTAAAAGCAAGTCCAACACCCAGTACCCCCACTTTCCCACTCTTTCTTCCATCGTTTTCCTCATGACTTCCCCTTCTCTCTCCTCTTTGAGCTTCTCCTACCACCCTCCTTTCTCTCTCCTCAAAACCCCCCACGGCCCCACCAAACCCACCCCTCATTTCACCTCTATCACACGCTCCTCCACCTCTTCCCCACTCCCCATCCGACCCAATTACATCCCCAACAAAATCCCGGACATGGATTATTTCATTTATTCACTATTCAGGACTATCTTCTTTACAACTTTTGCAACCTACCGAAATTTCAATATTTTTCTACCTTAGTAACATCGAAACTAACAAAATTGATGATTCATGATCACACTTAGCAGAGGTCTCCCAATTGGCCAACTTCTTCCCTCCATTTCGATCAAGCTTTTATTGTGAACACCATGTCTATGATGCTTCATCTTACTCCTCTTCTCATTCTTCATCTTCGGGTTCACGTTATCTTAATTCTCCTGGCACTCTCCCACAGTAAGTGGTGGTGGTGGAGCACTCCAAATTGGAGACCAAATGTTAGGTGCGAGAAAATTGGAATGCGCCCAATATTGATTGTATGGTTAGCTTACATTGTACTTTATGAGTTACATTTTCTTCCTGGAATGGAAACACAAAGAATGGAAACACAAATTATAATAAAATTATGTTGATTTTTTTTAGATCTGTTTTGCTTGTATTCTTGACATTGTAATTAACAGTTCATGTGTAGTTCTTCAAATTTTGATAGGTGAGTAGTGACTACTCATGTCACATAATTTCCCTATCATGTAAGATTAGGGAGGAGTGAGTAAACTATTACCAGGTTATCGCTTGTGGATTAACATTATCCGTTAATAATATACTCCCTCCGTCTCTCGATAGATTTTTCATTTCTCCAATGCACTTTTGTATCATTAATATCTTTAATTACATATTACTAAAAAAATATAAAATCTTGATTTTCCTAATGTACGTAATGAGACGAATCAAGCAAACCCGACATGACTATGTTTATTTTTTCTTATATAATACCTCCATTTCTTAATAAGTGCATCACTTTTCTTGCTTGGAATAGTCACAATAAGTGTAACTAAGCTCAAAATGGTAAAAAAAATAATCAATATTATCACAAATATGCCACAAAAAACAAGAAAGGACCACAATTTTTTCATTTCACCACTTGAATCACCCTACTTTATAAATTATTATGGTCCCAACTTTCTCTCTCTACATTCCTTGATATTCTCCCACTTTATGTATGATGCACTTATTGAGAAACAGGAAAGTATATTGGAAATTCTTTTTGAGGATTTTCTTTACCTATGAATAGTGCCAAAATTAGATAGGGAAAATATAAAAAGGGATGGAGGGAGTATATTATTTTATAGTTAATTAATATTATAGTATTTGGATAAATGGTTATGATTATTACGTTAATAGTTGTGTTTTTTGATTATTTACTTATGGTGTTTAGGTAATTAGTTTAGGTTGTGGGTTCATATATGTTTTGGGTAAATACTTATGGTTTTCTGTATATGTCTTGCTTCATCCTAGGCCACCAAAAATGCTTTTTCAAATCCTTATAAAGCTTATCTCCTCCTGGATGTATGGAATACGGCGAACTATGGGCTTCCTTTAGAATTCTCGTCTTAAGTTCCTCATCCTGTGGCACACACAATCTCCGTTTATACTTTGCAACGCCATTGCCGTCGATCTCGAACTCCGGTGCTTGACCACTTTCTTTCATCTCTCTTAACTTGCTTAACCACTTATCTGCAGCTTGTTTCACCCGAATCTCCTCAAATATGTCCGATCCAACAGTAAGAGCATTCAACTGAGCTTTCACATAACCAGGCTCAACTATTTACAAACTCAATCTCTTGATCTCTTCACACAGTTCATCGGCTAGGATCAACACATTTAGCGAATGAGCACTCTTCCTACTCAACGCGTCAGCTACTTTGTTCGCTTTTCCTTCTTGATACACTATCTTCAAATCATAGTCGTTTATAAGCTCGAGCCAACGTCTATGTCTCATGTTCAACTCCTTTTGCGTATACAGATACTTCAAACTCTTGTGATCTGTATAGACTTTGCATTGCACTCCATACAAATAATGTCTCCAGATTTTCAGCGCAAACACGATCGCTCCTAATTCCAAGTCATGAGTAGGGTGATTTTGCTCATGCGGTTTGAGTTGTCTCGACGCATAGGCCACTACTTTACCATGTTGCATCAAGACACACCCAAAACCATTCTTTGAGGCATCACTGTAGACTTCAAATCCTTCTACTCCAGAGGGTAAAGTCAATACTGGGGCTGTTGTGAGTCTCTTCTTCAGCTCTTGAAATGCTTCCTCACACTTATCATCCCAATGAAATTTTGTTGTTTTCTTCATCTGGTTAGTGAGAGGTTGGGCCGTTCTCGAAAAATCTTTCACAAATCTCCGGTAATATCCAGCTAAACCCAAGAAACTCCTTACTTCGGTGACGTTCTTAGGTTGAGGCCAATCGGTCACTGCTTGAATCTTCGATGGATCTACGGAAACGCCTTCTTTTAATATCACATGTCCCAAAAATGAAACTTTCTCCAACCAAAATTCACACTTCGAGAACTTCGCGTACAATTGCTTTTCTCGAAGAATCTCCAGAACTTTCCTCAACTGATCCTCATGCTCTTCTCTATTCTTCGAGTACACCAATATATCGTCGATGAACACTATCACGAACTTATCCAAGTATGGCTGGAAAGTCCTATTCATGAGGTCCATAAAAGCTGCGGGCGTATTAGTGAGTCCAAAAGGCATGACGGTGAACTCATAATGGCCATATCTCGTACGAAAGGCTGTCTTAGGGATGTCTTCTTCAGCGATTCGTAGTTAGTGATAACCTGATCGTAAATCGATCCTGGAAAACACTGTTGCACCCTGAAGTTGATCGAACAAATCCTCGATCCTCGGGAGCGGATATTTATTCTTTACTGTGGCATTATTCAGCTCCCTATAATCGATACACAACCTCAAAGATCCGTCTTTCTTTCGAACAAACAATACCGGGGCTCCCCAAGGTGAAACACTAGGTCGAATGTACCCTTTATCCAACAATTCCTCCAACTGCACCTTCAATTCTTGTATTTCTGCGGGTGCCATTCGATACGGGGCCTTAGAGATAGGTCCGGTTCCAGGGACTAAATCGATCTTAAAGCTCACTTCTCTCTCTCCTGGAATCTCTTCGGGAAATACATCAGGAAACTCCTTTACTACCGGGATTTGAGTAAACTCCTCGTTTTCCACGCTTACGTCCCTTACTTGACACAGGTAGACTGGGTAGCCTTTTCTAAGATAGCTTTGAAGGTTTAGGGCTGAGATTATCTTGACATCAGGCTGGAAGGTTATGCCTTTATAAGATATCCTATTGCCCTTTGGTCCTCTAAGAGATATTTTCTGGTTATGACACTCGATTTTGGCTTTATATTTGGCTAACCAATCCATTCCCAAGATAACGTCAAAGTCTTTTAGGTCAAAAAGGCTAAGATCGGCGGGTAATTCAGTACCAGCTATGACTACAGGGATACTTTGAAAAAGAGATTTACAAGAAACAGTTTCACCGGTGGGCATGGCTATATTGGCTTGACAAGACTGGGTAGACTTGAGGGGATACTTATTAAGAAAAGTGCTAGAAATAAAAGAATGAGACACTCCAGAATTAAAGAGTACATAAGCAGGGTTTGAGTTTACGAGAAAAGTACCCGTCACAACGTTGGCATCGGTGTCAGCTTCAGTTCGGCTCATGACATTTATTCTTCCATTGGTGTAGCCTCTATTGCTATTCTTTCCATAGTTTTCATTTCCACCTCCAAAAGAGCGGTTGTTCTGGTTCCCGTTCTGTGCAGCATTTCCTCCACTGGGGTGGTTGCTATTGAAGTTTTGAATTCTGTTCCCACCTCCATTGTTACCATTGTTCCCAGTTGGTCCATTTTGAGCTTGCTTCTTGGGACAGTTGAACGATTTGTGACCTACTTCTCCACACTCGAAACACTTGATCCTTTGACCCTGACAAGTGAACCCTGGATGGCTCTTGGCACACCTCTTGCAAACAAAGTTCTTTTGGTTCCTATTTCCTTACTGGGCCTGTTGTCCAGAATTCTGATTGTTGCGATTGTTGTAACGTCCACCAATGTTATTGTTGTTCCCACCATTGTTGGGCCTTTTGTCGTACCATTGGCTGTTGTTGTTGCCGGCAGGTTCCTTTCTTTTGTGTCTGCCTAACACCTCTATCTCACACTGTAAAATTCTCTCCAAATTCGAAGCTTTAGCATATGCTTCCGCGAAAGTGGTAGAGGTGCTACCTCCCATTCGAGTCTGAAGATCAAACTTAAGTCTGTCTTCAAACTTCTGAGCCTTAGTTCCTTCATCTAGCACTACAGTCGGGCAGAATCGAGCATACTCATTGAATTTCTGAGCGTACTCTTGCACACTCATGTTATAACTCTGGTTAAACCTACTAAACTCATTGTACTTCTGCCTACGAATGTGCTCGGGGAAAAATCGAGTCTTAATCGCTACCTTAAATGCTTCCTAGTTAAAGTTCTCTTGAGCTTTAACAGTAGGTCCTACACTTTCCCACCAAGTATCGGCATCTTCATGCAGATAAAAGGTTGCTTGGTCTACTTTTTGGGCCTCAGGCGTACCCGTGGCCGTGAAAATCTTTTCGAAATCTCTTATCAAATTCTCAAGAAGTAGTGGGTCTTCTCTTCCAACAAAGGTTGGTGGTTTCAAAGCGGAAATCTTTTTCGCTATTGCAGCTTGCGGATCGTCTCCATGGTGGTTGTTGTTGATCTGGTTTTGTAGGACTAAGCCAAAACTCTGAGCTAGTTGCTCGAGAGTCCTAAGTCGTGCTGCAACTTGTTCGGGAGTTTCGGCCATTTGGTTTTCTTGTCGCCTTGCTCTAGATCGCGTATAAACGTATTGCATAAGCTACATGCGTTATTCACAGTGTATTTCTACGATTTACATTAATTCTTATATAAAAGCTAATTCACATAATCATGGTTCACACCATTCATTCATTTCATACTCAATTCACATATCAAAAGTTCATCATTCATTTCATACTCAATTCACATGTCAAAAGTTCATCATTCATTACTCTAAAAGTGCCATAACAATTCGTTCATAGTAGCATAAGAGTTTTCAAATAGTCAAATAAGCATCAGTTGTACCATCCTTAACTAAGTTAACACATTAATAGATCTTTTACGACCTTAAATAGAAATCTAAGGGTCAGGGCTAGAGATATGGGTTTCTAGTCAGCGTACTCGGACGGATCCTCGTCTTCACCTTCATCTCCGTCTCCATCTCCGTCGAGATTTACAACGGGTGAGGCAGGGTTGCTTCCTACTTCTTCATCGCCACTATGGTTGGGTTCCTCGTCATCAGTGGGTAAATAGTCATTAAGCCACTTGGCCCTAGCATCGAGCATTCTTTTCTCCAGGTAACTCAACGTGAGATACCACTTCCCTTTCAACGTGTATCGTTCATAGTTTGGCCTTCCATTTTTCAGAACATCAGAGTATTCGCTCTTGATTCCGGCATAAGGACCATCGTTGGGGAGAGTGTGAATTAAAACATCGGCCTGTCTAGGTGGCGTGAGGTAATCTGAATGTCCGTGGCCTTCATTGAGGTGGTAACACTTCATTGTTAAACGTAACCTGTAAATATAAGCTGAAACAGACTCTCCTACCCTCATCCTTAGAAGGTAAGGTCCTTGACGAGGGGTTCTGGTGCATTTCCTGGCGGTCAAACGTGTCTTGGCCATCTAATCAAATAAACAATTAATAAGTACCTTTAGCGAGTACTTTCATACATGTAATAACCCATTCGTACCCATACTAAACCCTTAGTTCACATTTTAACCCTAATTCATTTTTCTTAAATATTTTTATTATTTTAACCTCCTAAACCAATTTTAAGTTTAACCCTATTTGATTCATTTTCCCTAATTATTATATTTTAATAATTTTAATCTTTCCCTAGTTAATCTAAACTAACTCCGCATGTGAGTGTCTGTGTGACATTCACTGCCGGTCTCAAGCCCGGATAAAGGAGGAGAGTTGTGGTAGGTTTGGGGCGGCCAGCATAAAACATAGTCCTATATCATGACATGAATCGACAAATGAAAAACGTGGGGGCGTCCCCTACTCAGCGACGCGCTGCACTTCATAGACCCGGGTGTAGTGATAAGTATGCAAGGGTTGCTAGGTCGTCGCCCGGAAGCGACGCGCCATCCCGACGCCCGGGGGTGGTGTTAAATATGCAAGGGTTCCCGCATCAGGGACGGGTGCGGGTAAAGAAGCTAGTCCAGGGTAGTGGTAGGGGTAGTAGGTTGCGCTTTGGAACATGGAACATTGGCTCTTTGACGGGAAGATCGGCGGAGGTGGTGGAGGTTATGAGGAGGCGAAAGATTCACATAATGTGCCTTCAAGAGACTAAGTGGGTTGGTGGAAAAGCAAGAGGACTAGCCCCATGGGGTTATAAGCTTTGGTACTCCGGAAAGGATAAGTGTAGGAATGGAGTACGCATCATTATTGATAAGGAATATATTGATAATGTGGTGGAAGTTTCGAGGAAGAGTGACCGCATTATGAGTATCAGGCTAGTATTAGGGAGTAAGGTGGTGACTATCATAAGCGCATATGCGCCGCAAGTAGGATTAGAAGCATTTATTAAACAACAATTTTGGGAGGATTTGGAGGAGGTTGTGCAACGAGTGCCTATTAATGAAAAATTGATCATTGGTGGGGATCTCAACGGACATGTGGGCACTAGTCGAGTTGGCTTTGAGAGCATTCATGGAGGTTTTGGGTATGGGGAGAGAAATGAAGCTGGAAGTGGTATCTTGGATTTCGCATTAGCCTATGGTTTTAGTATTATGAACACTTGGTTTGAGAAAAGAGAATCTCACCTTGTGACGTATAGGAGTGGAAGTAACGCGAGTTAGATTGACCTCTTTTTAGTAAGGAATGATGGGCGGAAGAGTTATACAAACTGCAAGGTGATACCGGGTGAGAGCGCGACCACCCAACATAGACTAGTCGTGCTTGATTTTCGGGGTAGGGAGTCTTTAAGAAAGCGAAAACCCAACGTGGAGCCGCGAATCAAGTGGTGGAAGCTCCAAGGGGAGCACAAAGAGAACTTCTTAGCTAAGATGGCTAGTAAAGATATTTGGTCTTGTAACACGGAAATGGATGCAGATTCGACATGGACAAAGCTAGAACTTGGTTTAAAGGAAGTGGCGAAAGAGGCCCTTGGAGAATCTAAAGGAACTGTACCATTAAGTAAGGACACATCTTGGTGGAACGAGGAGGTGAGACAAGCGATAAAAAACAAACGAGAAAGTTATAAACTTTTGGGAAAAGATAGCAGCGATGTGAACTATGAGAAGTACAAAGAGGCTAGAAAAGAAGCCAAGAAGGCAGTACGGGAAGCTAAAGCACAGGTAAACAAAGAGCTTTATGCAAGATTGGATACGACAGAAGGTGAAAAAGACATTTATAGAATTGCGCGTATGAGGGACAAGAAGACAAGAGACATAAGAAAGGTAAGATGTGTCAAGGGTGTGGACCAAAGAGTGCTTGTGGAGGATGAGGAGATAGAGGATAGATGGAGGTCGTACTTTGATACCTTGTTCAACGGTGATAAAGCACAAGACATCGGGGATGTACACATTCCGCCAAGTATGTTAAATCGAGAGTTTATGAGGAGGATTCAAATGGGAGAAGTCGTTGCAGCATTAAAAAAGATGGGATTGAAGAAAGCTACGGGGCCAGATGGCATACCTATCGAAGTTTGGAGGTGTTTAGGGGGGAGAGGAATCGAATGGCTGACAACATTCTTCAACATGATTTGGAGACACAACAAAATGCCATTAGAATGGAGGAAGAGTACTTTGATTCCTTTGTATAAGAACAAAGGCGATGTACAAGATTGTACCAACTACCGAGGAATCAAACTAATGAGTCATACGATGAAACTCTGGGAAAGGGTGATTGAGCAAAGACTTAGGAAACATGTGAAGATATCGGAGAACCAATTTGGATTTATGCCTGGAAGATCGACTATAGAGGCCATCCACCTCTTAAGACAAACAATGGAACATTACCATGATAGGAAGAAGGATCTACATATGGTTTTCATTGATTTGGAGAAGGCATATGATAGAGTACCAAGAGAAATACTTTGGTGGGAGTTGGCAAGGAAAGGTGTTCCACAAAAATATATAGATATCATCAAGGATATGTATGAAGGGGCAACTACGAGTGTGTGGACTACGGTGGGGAGGACAGAAGAGTTTCCTATTACGATCGGAGTGCATCAAGGTTCTGCACTTAGTCCCTTTCTCTTTGCCCTAGTCATGGACGAACTAACGAGGTCAATTCAAGATGATATACCATGGTGTATGATGTTTGCGGATGATATTGTGTTGATTGATGAGACAAAGGAAGGTATTGAGAGAAAGTTGGAATTGTGGAGGCATACATTAGAAGCCCAGGGTTTTAGATTGAGCAGAAGTAAGACGGAGTATATGGAGTGCAAGTTCAGTGGGGTTACAAACAGCGAGGCGAGGGCGGTTACTTTGGATAGCAAAGTGGTTCAAGGATCGAACGTCTTCCGTTACCTAGGATCCATTCTCCAAAAGGATGGAGAACTGGATGGAGACGTGGCTCATAGAATTAACGCGGGTTGGTTAAAGTGGAAAAGCGCCACCGGATTCCTTTGTGATTAGGCATTCCCCAAAGCTTGAAGGGAAAGTTCTACCGTACGGCAATTAGGCTCGCTTTGTTATATGGCACCGAATGTTGGGCGGTGAAACAATGCCACGTTCATAAGATGAACGTGGCGGAGATGCGTATGTTGCGGTGGATGTGTGGCCACACAAGGAAGGACCGATTAAGAAATGAAGTGATCTGGGAAAAAGTTAGAGTTGCATCCATTGAAGAAAAGATGAGGGAGAATCGGTTAAGATGGTTTGGTCATATGAAAAGGAGATCAGGTGATGCACCGGTGAGAAGAATTGAAGAGTGGAGGAGTAACCAAATTGTAAGGGGTAGGGGAAGACCTAAGATGACTTGGATGAAGGTAATTGAAAGTGATATGAGGTTACTTGGGATTGAGGAGAGCATAACGTTGGATAAAAGTGGGTGGAGGGGCAGTATCCATGTGGAGGAAGGGGTGTGATTACTGCATTTATTTGTTTAAAACCTTTTGTTGAAAACCTCTTTTAAAACTTGTTGGTGCAAACCTTGTTTTCAAAAAAAAAAAAAAAAAAAAAAATTCTTTAAAAATTCTTAAAAAAAAAAAAAAACCTTTTTATCACTCTTGTCGATGCCATCTCCTCTGGTAACGGTTTCAGTTGACGATTCATGTTAGCCGACCCCAAATCACTTTGGGAATAAGGCTTAGTTGTTGTTGTTGTTGTTGTTGTTGTCCTAGTTAATCTAAACTCCTCTCTAATACCACTCTGTAACACCCCCGCCAACCCGAACCCTTCTTCATTTAATAAAACTTGAGATGGGGGAAAATCCACGAGGGTTCAACTCAACGGGCGTGCTACCGTCGCACTTATCTCCTTGGAAATAAATGCAAGGCTAGATTAAAGCATACTAAATTCAAATTAATTAATCCTTACAACCAAGTAAAATGTTCATTAAATATTACTAATTACTAAAGTATTTCAGAGTGCCAGCGGAAGCTAAATCATAAGCTAAGTGGATGACAACTCTAAGTGATCTCCCTTTTGTTCCCCCCGTCGATCACCCACCTGCACAAATACATTGAAAAGAAACAAGAGAGACAAGCTCCCAAAAATCAGAAAAACTGAGTAATTCCAACTCCATCCCGTAAAATACTTAAGTTGAAAATACTTTGTAAAATAGTAGGTTAGTAGGGTTATAAAGCATAGCACACATACACATATATATACAATGAATAATCACATAATTAATTCAATTAATTCAATTAATCCAATTATTTAAGGAGAGGAAAGAGAACGCTAGTAAGTCGGGGTCAATCCCCTGTAAACACTTACTTCAACATTGTAGGCCGGGGTCAATCCCCTGTAACCACCTACGGATAACATAATGGCCATAATAACAGAGTCCCTAGTGTGCACACCCCTTCTACTTGGATCACAACAAGATAGAAGGAAGACAAGTAACAGAAAATCAGCATAGTAACCAGAGAACCTGTAGGGGCCGCTGAACCTCTCATACAGGGCAACCTGTTCATCATTTCCCTCCGATATTTCACTTTACGTGATTAACATCTTTTAATTCAAGTCATCACATAAATCACGTACACAATTGCGTCATCGTTGTTCAATCCAGTGTGAACATATTTCATCCATCATAATCTCAATCCATTCATAGCGGTTTCAATAACTCATTTCATAAACACAACCGTCACTTGAGTTTATTTATCACTTCAGATTCATAATCATTTCATTATCACAAGTTCTTACTAATTTCAACTTTCATAAAATTTCAATAATAATAATAACGGTAATAATGATAACATTAATCATAATAATAATAATAACAATAATAATAATAATAATAATAATAATAATAATAATAATAATAATAATAATAATAACCATAACATTACTAAATGACATTAAGCGGTTTTAATAACGTTATAATAAACATATTTGTCATATCGTATATCGTCCATAGTCATGATTCATAATCGAAATCGATAGTCGTCGTCCATTTTGTCATTCGTATTCATAATCCTCATTAAGTCGATAATCCATAATTATAGTCCATACTTATATATTTTATAAGCACATAATAATCACATAATCAATTCGTTTTACACTAACGGGATCTATGTTTAGATGGACATCGGAGATTACCTCGTGACGCGTGCCCAAAAGTTAAGTTCACGAACGGATTAACACTCTTGATATTCCTCGTCTACGCAATTGGAGTCTACAATAGACATTAACGATATCTAAGTTAGTTACCTAAATAACCCCTTTTTTTTTATATAAAATAAACCATTTAAATAATTCAATTAACTTAAAGAAATTCTTAATGATTTTAAGAAAGTTTATAAATCAAAGTTTTTGGTTTCTAAATCAATAATGAAATCATTTTAAGTAATCAAAAATTACTTCAACTTTATTTTTATTAACTTAAATAATTATTTTAACATAGAAAACTAACTTTATTATACTCATTTTATTTAAGAAACATTCTCAAGTTATGAAAGATTAACTTAAACTAAAATATACTAACTTAATTAAAGTAGGCTAGTTTAGAAAAGTCATGGGTTTAGTTTAAAAAAAATAAAATAAACAAATAAAACTAAAATAAAGTGGAAAAGGGGGGGGGTTACTGATTCTAAGAATCAGTTTCATTCACCCAAAAAAAAAACGAAGAAAGGAAGGAAAAACAGGGGAGGCACGAGTCAATGGGGAAGAAGAGGAAGGAGGTGGCGCTGGTGGTTTCGAGTGGACGGCGAACGGCTCAGGCGGGGAGTGACGCGGCTGGGCGCGACTGAAGGAGACGCAGCAGAGGTGCTGCGAAGGGAAGGAAGTAGCGAGGAAGGAGAAGGAAGGGCTGGTGGTTGGCGGTGGTGTGTAGGTGGCGTTGATGGTGGCACGAGGTTCAGGTGGTCGAAGGTGGTGATTTCCGGTGGTGTGGTGTTCAAAGGAACAGGAGAATTGTTAATGGTGGTTTGAATTTTCATTTTAAATTTTCAAAATCAAAAATCAGAAATTAAGGAATAAGATAAATGAATTGAAGCAAACCTTTTGAGATTGTTTGCTTGGGCAATTGGGGTGAATAAAGTTCAGTATTTATAGAGGTTTTGGTCAGAATTTTTGAGCTTTGGGTCAAGCTCCATTAATGGTGGAGGTGAGGTGTGTGGGCTATGGTGTTTAGGCTTTTGAAAAATTTGTCCCTAATATCTGAAATGTGGATTGAAATTCAATTTCCTACTGTCAAAGACTGCAATTTTTGTTGAAAAATTTGCTCTTGTGTGCTGAAAATCAGGAACGAAGGAAGGAAGGGGAGGGAAGATGAAGATCACGTTTCTTTGTTTCTTTCTCTCTTTTTTTTTCCTTTTTCTTTTTGGCTAAAATGTCACATGGCTATGGACTTGTATTTGGGCTTTGAATTACTAAAATGGATGGACAACTTGTACAAGGATACCCATAACCAAAAATAAAGAGTTTAATTTACCATAGTTAAATTATTTAGAAATAGTCATTTAAATAAAACTTGTTAAATAAATCAAAAATAAATAAATTATTATTTTAATAAACATAGTTATCAAATAAAATCACATTATCATAAAATAAATTTTAAGTGGAAATAATATTAAACCTTAATAATAATAAAATAATCTTTGAAAATTCGGGGTATTACAAATAGAGGGCACAAAAACTATCTCAGGGAGCTCGGCCAAGTCTTACTAACTGATCACACAAAGGGCGAGCACTTCCCAAAGGTGGTGGTTAGTGAGCAAGATCGGGGGAAGCTGAGAACTCCCCATGATGATCCTTTGGTTGTAGAAATGAAGCTAGCAAACTTGAGAGTAAGAAGAATTCTGATTGACACTGGAAGCTCGACAGACATCATTAGTGCAGATTGCTTGTCTAGATTGAAGTTTGATGAGAAGAACTTGGTTCCCGTCCACCATCCCATCATAGGGTTTGGGGGAGGAATTATTCACCCTATGGGAACAATTATTTTGCCCGTCCGAGTTGGAGAGAAGGATGCCTCACGGACTTTGTTCATCAAGTTCTTGGTTGTCCGAGATTTGACAGCCTATAATGTCATACTTGGATGGCCAACTCTGAATCATGTTAAAGCTGTGATAGTAACTCACTTGATGCTTATGAAGTTTGAATGTGATGGTGGTCAAATTGGCTCCTTGTATGGAGATCAGCAGGCGGCTAGGGAATGTTACCTAACTACTCTAAAGCCGTCGTCATGGAAAGCAGGCAATCAGGACCAGACGAAGGTCGCTGGCAAAAGGAAAACGTCCGAAATTGTAAAAGACTAAGTGGCCTCACTGAGGATGACAATTGAGATTCCTCAGACACTGGTTGTTCCCTCAAGGAAAACGTCTGAACACCTCCCCAGCAAGAAAAGAAAGTATGAGCCCGAAAAGGAAGAGCCACTCTCGCCTGGAGAATTGATGGCCATCATGGGCGTGGCACTTGAACGTCCAGAGCCTGTGGATGATCCAGAAGACATTTGTTTGGACTATGCCCGTCCAGAAAGAACCTTAAAGATTGGATCTTCTCTTACCCCTAAATTAAGGGGCATTTTGATAAATTTGCTCAAGGAATTCCAAGATGTATTTGCCTATAGTGTTGAAGAGATGCTTGGAATAGACTCAGACATAGCCGTTCATTGACTGAATGTTGATCCAAGTATGAAGCCAGTGTGTCAGAAGAAGAAACACTTAGGACTAGCAAGAAATCAAGCGGTCGACCAAGAAGTTCAGAAGTTGTTGGAATCACGGTTCATCAGAGAGACTTATCATCCAGAATGGATAGCAAATGTGGTCATGGTGCCAAAGCCTAATGGCAACTGGAGGATACACTAGTGGAAAAAACTGCTTTTGCTACCTATCAAATGCTTTGGTTGACTAATCAACCGGAGCATTTGTGAATTTTTTAAAAAACAATTTACAAATGCTCGGGTTGATTAGTTCAACCGTGGCATTTGTGAATTTTTTTTAAAAAACAATTCACAAATGCTCGGGTTGATTAGTTCAGCCGGAGCATTTGATATTAAAATGCTTCGATTGACTAATCAACCCGAGCATTTGTCAATAAATGCTCCGGTTAATCAACCCGAGCATTTGGATTGTTTTCCCTCGTAAGCGTTGATGCCCTCTTTTTTATTATTATTTCCCCCCTACGACCCTACCTTCCTCCCTCTTCTACTGCTCCCCCCATTTTCTCTCGCCTTCCTGTTCTCTCTCTTCCCGTCTTCCCTGTCGATCTTTCTCATCTCCTTCCACACTCAACCACCGAAATGCCAACTACCCCACTTCTGCCCTCCTTCTCTCTCCATCTCCTTCTTATCATCACCATGGTTTTCATGCTAAAACCCTAATTCGATCGCATAACCTATGAATTCGACTGGATCCCCCATTTCTAGGGTTTCCGGTTCGATTTTCACTCGCATTTCACTCCATTCTGCACAAAAACTAGTAAGTTGCTCGTTTTTTTCGGTTTCTAATTTGTTTTGTTCGAAAACTTGAACCCTAGAAATCAAATAAGATTTATTGTTCTTCAGCGCCGTTCTTCAGCATCGGCGGTAGGAGGCGACGGCGATGGTGGTGCTACTCTTGTGTGTCTTCCTCTACGATCTAATGTTTGAAACCCTCGCGCGCGCTCTCTCTCTCATCTGTGTTGTCGTTGCTGTGTTGTCAGAGCTCCACCAGAGTTTATGCCATCTTCCATATCCTCGCACCGGTCGTTCAAGTTTGTGATTTTTTTGGTGGTTGAGTGTTAACTTTGCTCACCTAATTGTTATTCAGTTAACGTTATGTTTTGAGGAACTCATTTTACGTTTTTTTTTTCTTCAATTCATTATCTGTTGATTCTTTTGATTTAGTTATTTTTTTTTATTGTTGATCTTTTTCGATTTTGTTGTTGTCAATTTTGTAAACCCTAACTTCTAATTTCATGTTGATCTTTTTTGATTTTGCTGTTGTCGATCTTTGGCTGGATCACTAAATTTTCCCATGTATCTTGTTTCATAATTGCGCTATTAGTTGTAACCACATTGTTGTTGGCTAGTTGTTGCTCGCTGCTCGTTACTATCAGTACAAAGAAGACTTTTCGTCCACTCCTGGAGGCTCCATCTTCTCAGTCATCCTCCCTGAATTCGTGTTGATCGTCTTAGAGGTAGGACTTAAGGAGCATGTTCTATCATTTCGTTGCTTTTGCTATGTAGTGCATTTGACTTCTCTTTGAATGGTGTGCTTGATAGCAATGTGAAGTATATTCTTACTCTTAGGTGTTATCTCAGGCATGGTCATGAGGATATTTCTTTATCTTATTCTTTCTCCACTAAGTGTAATAGGCATATCGATATGTTGTTCCTAACATTACTCGGGATATGTTGCAAATTGAAATAGTTTCTTACTTTACTAGTCAACCATATCCATAAGAGATTGGGACAATTGAACTCTTTCAATTGATTCCTTTACCTTAAATCTCTGGAAAAATAACATTACTCATGAAGCTTGATACAAGGCTCCATGAAGTTTCGTTCAAGGCAGTACATCTAGGTGGCAGCTATCTAGTCTCCTAAAATTTTATCATTATGTCTAACTTTTAGAGAGAGATGTCAAACTGAAATAGGAATGAAGTGTCATCCTTGTTAATTAGTTACCCTTGTGAACTTGACTTCTAATTTGTCATGTCTGCTAATGGAAGTTTTTTTTTCCTTTTTTTTTTTTTGCTGACCAGTTGTCAGTTATTTTACGGGAGCAGGACTTCATATGTTGGCGAAGCATTGTGCTGGTGCAATTGGCTTTGACATTGTCTTTTTCTTGCCTGACAGTGAAGAGATTCTGGGGTTCTGATTTTTCAAAATGATATTTTAATGTCGTCGTTTATCTATTCTCCTTCATAATCTTGATCTCTTTCTTAGTTCATTCATTTTAGTTTTGTTCTTATTAGCAGCAGACATGCCAGAATCTAAGGAGCTACGCTTCATATACCATTCAAACCGTGCAGTATGCTATTTCAAACAGGTATATTATTGTTGCTTTGTAGTTCTACTGTTCTCAGATTTATTGATGGATGTAAGCTAGTGTGAGAAATTTGGGATGCATGGCCGTCTTAAACATTTTGGAGGCCATGTTCTAATCTTAGGATTGGGCCCCTAATATTTTTTTTTTTTTTTTGCAACTTAAATGATAAAAAATTATTTTATAATATATACAATTATATGTTTATGTTGATGCAAATTGAAAAACTAAAACCTCAAACTCATTTGAAATTGTATATAACAGCTCAATACAAAGTTACAAATCCAGGCTATTACTAATGTTCTACTTACAGAGATAACATTAGTAATTTTACTATCTCACCCTAAAAAGTTATAATAGAAAAAAAGATTTATGTCATGAAGTAGCTGAACCTATAAACTAGTAAACTTGTGGCTATAAATATAGCACTTCCCAAAAAAACAGAAAATACCATAAACAATTCAGAAAAGGAGTAAGTGAAATAGTGGAAAAACAAGAATGTGGAAAAACAAGTAAGAAATGATGCGGAGAAGACTCGAACGCGCAATGCACAGACTCCAATCTTGAAGTAATCAAATTACAAACCAACTCAGCCGACTTCCGTAATTGATCTATATAAGCGCAGCAAAAATATTAGTCGTTGTGTTTTCTAGATTTTGGGCCCTAAGAAATTGGGGGCCCTGTGCTATTGGGCCGTTTGCACAGCCTAATAGTCGGGCCTGTTGGGATGTAGTAAATGCACACGAGAGAATCAGCTAACACGAATTTGTGGGTTTGTAACAGGTATTCAGATTAAATTTTAGCTGACATGAATCCCTTTTAGTTGTTAATGGTTTAGTTAGGGAAGAAATGTAAGAGTAGGATGAAGTAATTAGGCATATTCCTCAAGCTTTTGAGGTTTTGTTTAGGATTTTAAATCTTTCGTCATAGGCTCTTAGCATGCTTTTGTTAAGCTGTAGAATCATCAATGTTGAACATAGGGTCTTTTATTATGTTGATCAACTTTGAATCACCCTCTCCCTTCTTTATTTTTGAGGGCTTGAGGGGTTCACTGTTTTACTAAGTGAAACGAATCAAGGGAGCGGGAGAGCTTCTTCCAATGTAGTTTTGTTATGGAAGGTCAGGATTGTGGGTGTTTACTGTAATGAGGTGGTTGATTCAATCTGGCTTCGTAGTTTACATGTTTGGTAAGTAGGTAACACCTTAGATTACACATTATTTCTGTTGGATGCTTGTTGCTGCTTGCTGGTTGCTTGTGTTGGCTGGTTGTTGCATCTACTTGCTGCTGCTGTTGTTAGTTACAAATGCTACTTACAAATTCATTCAACCAACCTATAGCTATTGGACTTATACTATTCATGACCAGGGTTCTAGAAGAATCGAGTACTTGTTTTATTTAATCTTTCATTATTCTATCATGTGCCTTTTAAATTCATGGCTTTTCTCATATTCAAATTCAAATTTCAGGATTTTAAACTTAATGTACATGATATCAAAATATACAATTGGTTTCACTATTATATGTGGTGATTATTATCACTTCTTTTGTGACTTACTACATAGAGTTTACTGATTCGTATTGTGATCTTGCTAATACTGGTCTCGATCTTGCTACTTGTGTTTTACCAGAATGACAGTGCAGCAAGTTGGTTTATCAGATGATGTTTTGGATTTACTAGGCGAGTGCTTTTCAAAAAAAAAAACTACCGAAGTCAACGTATTCTTAAAAGATTTATCTTTGTGTTTTTGGCTTTTACTGTTATTGTTGCATGCTATTGGACTCTGAGTGTAAACAATGGGCAGGAAATTTGGGTATTGTTTCTGAGTCTTGGACTTGGACTTGTTTTACAACACTAGAGGCTCAGCAAGTGAGCATTACTAATGGTTGCGTCACTGTTTTTAAAGCATCATCTCAATTATTTTCGACTCCTAGTTTTAGTTAGTTCACCGTAAGTAGCTTATCAACTAAGTTACTTACTCATCTAATTTTTTTCGCTTTCCACCAACTTCATAGACCTCCTGCAAACGACACCGTTCAAGATTTCGATGTCTCCTCAATGTCTTCTGATGATCTTCGATCTCGTTTTCTGGTTTGATTCTTTTTTTTCCTCTTTTGGTATTATTTCGTTGATGTTGGAATTGAAAATCTGGTTTATATAGCTTAAAGTTGGAGTACAAATATTGTTTATATCTGCAAGATTATGATCTGCTCATTTTTTGAAGTGAAGTTGAGGCCCTGAATTGAATTAATCTTCTTCTTCTTCTTCTAAGCCTTATTCCCAAAATAATTTGGGGTCGGCTAACATGAAGCATGTCATGATATGGGGCTATGTTTTACACTGGCCGCCCCAAACCTACCGCAACTCTCCTCCTTTATCCGGGCTTGAGACTGGCAGTGAATGTCACACAGACACTCACAGGCGGAGTTGAATTGAATTAATATGGAAATAAATTGTGTGAACCTCAAGAAAAATCCCAGTTATTGATATCAAGGGGACTTCATGACTTGAGCCTTTCTAGTTACACTGCATGAGCCAAAAGTTCACGTGGAGGAGGCATACAGCTAATAAAATGTCCCAAGATAATATAGATATATGAATTGTCATTGAGGGAGTGATGAAAAGTTTTCTGATAATAGCAATATTTATTCTAAACTTGTTTATTAGGGCCATTCAGTTACTAGGAAGCTAAATTCAGATAGCAAAATGGACATGTTGCAAACACTACATAATCTCAATAAAGGTAAAATTCATCCTACATCAGTAGCAAATTAACTGTTATCTGCTAATTACATCAGTAGCAAATAAACTTGCTGCCCTTGTCGTGGTAATAAACTGTTATCTGCTAATTACATCATGTTTAACGTAATTTTCCACTTAGTCTCAAATTAAAGGATTTGTTAGGATCAAAGTTGTAATTGGCCACTCTTCTTGATACAAGCTATTGTTGTGATTCATTCAGCAGCTAACTATTAAATATTATAAGAGAGTAGAAGTTATAACTCAATTATGTTGCTTACATTCAAATCTCATGAAGTTATGCTATTTTTATATTTTCCTGGATGTCGTTCATGAATGTCTTATTGTTTTGAATAGAGGAGAGTTGCTGCTGATTGAATCCGTTACTTCTTCTCTGTTGACTGCATTGTGCATCCTATTGTCTTTATTCTGTTTTCCTTTCTGATACGTTATAATTTTCTACAAAGAGAACTATTACCTAGTTATATGGTTAAATTTTGGTGTCAACTTTGTCATTTTCTACTGCTTTGCATAACTATGCCATTAACTTAGAAGATTAGCGGTTTGAATTAAATGACTTTGTTAAATTAACTTAGAATTAAGACAACTGAATTTTTTTTGGTGTTTTATTTATCATTTATGAGTAATTCAATGATGTTGTAAATGCAGGATGTGACCAAGGACTGCTGGGAATGTGCATGTGAGCAGAGAATTTCAAATTTTTTTGTTATGTAATTTGGTTATATATACATTGCATTTGAAACTCTTTTGTACTTAATATATTATTATAATTGGTTCCTAGCTTTAATAAATTATTATAATTGGTTCCTAGGTTTACTTATTACACTACAACGTAATGTTATTCCTACACCTGACAGCTTCTACTGGCAGCAGCACTGCTGTTGACAGCTGCTACAGCTAGCAGTGGCTGTAATTTTTTTAAAAATGCAAAAGATTCAAATGCTTCGGTTAACGATGAGAACCGGAGCATTTGTTCTATATAATGCTCCGGTTTTCACAATAAACCGAAGCATTTATGCTCTCTAATGCTTCGGTTTTTACTATCAACCGGAGCATTTGTACTATCTAATGATTCGGTTGCAACTGGAGCATTTGTAAGATCCCCAAATGCTCGTATGACGTTTGCTATGGGTCAAATACGGAGCATTTGTGGCCTTAAAAATCGGAGCATTTGAGGTTTTTTTTACTAGTGATGTGTGTGGACTACACTGATCTCAACAAAGTCTGTCCTAAGGACTGTTTCCCTTTGCCTAAGTTGGATCGACTGGTGGACTCCACGACCGTCCATGCTTTGTTAAGCTTCATGGACGCATATTCAGGCTTTCATCAAATCCCCATGTGGCCAGAGGATCAGGACAAAACGTCTTCATTACCGAGAAAGGGCTGTATGTAGGGGTGTTCGCGGTTTGGGTTGGTGCGGTTTGGGAGGTAACCCAACCCAAACCGCAAATATACGGTTTGACATTTTTCCAACCCAAACCGCACCGCACTTTTGCCCAAACCGCACCGCACTTTTGCCCAAACCTACCCAAACCGAACCGCGCAAAACGGTTTGGTGCGGTTTGGTTTGCGGTTTAACCATTTTTTCCTCTGCGACATTGATTTTGTAATCTAAGAGTAAAAAAAAATTGTTAATAAATATAAAGAGTCTAAATAAATATGAAGTTGACTTCATAATTAAACATAAATAATAATTTATCAAAAGTGTCCAAGTTCTTTAACTCAAACTTCTTTTTTCAGTTGTATACTTATATGCCACCTTGTCACGTGAATTTAAAAAAAAAATAGACAAAATTTTAAAAAAAAAATGGTATAAAATTGCGGTTTACGGTGCGGTTTTGGTTTACAAAAATTAAAACCCAACCCAAACCGCAAACCGCGGTTTGCTTGAAATCATAACCCAAACCGCAATTTTGAAACCGCAAACCAACCCAAACCGCGAAAAAACGGTTTGGGTTGCGGTTTGGTGCGGTCCAGACCGCACTCTGAACAACCCTAACTGTATGGCTGGTTGAGGATGCCTTTTGGCCTCCGTAATGCGCCGACCACTTTTCAAAGATTGATTATATGGAAGGAACATGGAAGCATATATTGATGATATGATAGTGAAGAGTCGGCAAGAGGAAGGCCATGTTGGTGATTTGATAGAAACTTTCAAAACTCTCATAAAGTACAAACTGAAATTGAACCCCAAAAAATGTGTCTTTGGCGTCTTGTCTCGGAAGTTTTTGGGTTTCCTAGTAGATCAAAGGGGGGATAGAAGCAAATATCGAAAAAATTAAAGCCATTATTGACATGAAGTCTCCGTCCAAAATCAAAGAAGTACAACGTCTGACAGGTTGCTTAGCGGCCCTTGGACCGTTCTTGTCTAAGTCAGGAGACAAGTGTCATCATTTTTTCACTACTATCAAGAAGAAAGCTAAGTTTGAATGGACAACAGAAGCTGAGCAAGCGCTTCAGCAAGTCAAAGATCACCTTTGTCTTTTACCTAGGTTGGTCAGTCCAGCCGAGGGGGAAGAACTGTTTGTATACTTGGCCGTGTCTCCTTAGGCTGTGAGTGCTGTTCTATTGACTGAAAGAGAGTATGTGCAAATCCCAATATACTTCGTGAGTCATGTGCTCAAGGACGCAGGATGTAGGTATACTCTAGTCGAGAAGTATGGATTGGCACTCGTCATGGTCAGCAGAAAATTGAGGCCTTATTTCTTGGCTCACAGTATAATAGTCTATACTGACCAACCTCTGAGGCAAGTTCTACAAAAGATGGAAGCCGTTGGATGAATGTTGAGGTGGGCTGTTGAGCTAAACATGTTCGACATATCTTAGCAGATTTTATAGTTGAGCTTACTCGACCAGCTATAGAACCTATATATGATCCGACTGAAGGAAGGAAGCATTGGACGCTCATGGTAGATGGATCATCCACTGTCAATGGATGTGGGGCAGGAATCATTTATCAATCTCCAAAAGGAGACAAGTTTGAATATGCGCTAATATTCCAATTCCAAGCGTCCAATAACGAAGTTGAATATGAAGCACTTCTGGCTGGGATCAAGATGTGTAAGGTGGCTGGGGCTCTAGAGACTGAGGCCAAATCGGACTCTCTCCTAGTCGTCAGTCAAGTCAATGGAGACTTCGAATGTAAAGAAGCATCAATGAGCAAATATATGTGACTGATCAAGGATGAGATATAACCATTGAAACGATTTGTTCTCGATCGAGTACCAAGGTCAGAAAATCATCAAGCAGACGCTCTCTCAAAATTGGCTAGCTCGACTGAAGGTGATGCGCCAAGAACAGTGTTTTGGGAGGTTAAACCAAAAAAGTGCATTGACCAAGAACAAGTCATGTTTCTTAGTCGAGGGGCAGTTTCGATGGATCCTATAATAGAATACAAGAAGACAGGACGACTGCCTTCAGACCCTGTAGAGGCAAAGTATGTAAAAGCCTGAGACAAATGGTTTGAAATGTGGGATGAGACCCTTTACAAGAAGTTATTCTATCGTCCTCTTCTCAAGTGCATTACCAGGGAAGATGGCCTAGAGTTACTGAAGGAACTCCATGAAGGAGCTTGTGCATCCCACATTAGGGGAAGAGCATTGGGAGAAAAGGCTTTAAGGACTAGGTATTACTGGCCTACCTTAAAGGAAGATGCTCTTGTCTACGCAAAGAAGTGCGACAGTTGTCAGAATCACGAAAATCTGCATCAGAAGCCATCCAATTACTTAACTCCTATCTTGTTCCCTCTGCCTTTTGCCAAATGGGGCATGGATATTCTGGGACCTTTCCCTGTAGCCGCTGGGCAAAAGAAGTTTGTAATTGTAGCCGTGGATTACTTCACTAAATGGATAGAGGCTGAAGCCATGCGGAGTATAACAACGAATGACGTCAAGGGCTTCATCTGGAGGAGCATTATAACTCGATTTGGCATGCCGCAGTCCATCGTCTTTGATAATGGTCCACAGTTTGAAACACCTAAGCTAAAAGATTGGTTGGCAGAAAGGGAAATCAAAGCCCACTTTACTGCAGTCGCCCACCCACAAGCCAATGGGCAAGTAGAGTCATTCAACAAGATCCTATCAAATGGAATCAAGAGAAAGCTGGATGGTGTTAAGGGATTATGGGTAGAAGAGCTACAGCTGGTGCTATGGTCTATCAGAACCACGGCTAAAAACTCTACGGGAGGGACACCCTTCATGTTGGTCTATGGTACTGAAGCCGTCTTGCCCATTGAGATTGAGGAACCCACCCTCAGAGTAATGTTGTACACAGAAGAAGCCAACTGGGTTGTATTACGCACGGCCTTGGACCAAGTACCAGAGGTCAGGGGCAATGCGATGCTAAGAATGCAATTGTACAAGCTGAGAATGGCTCGGGACTTTAACAAGAGAGTCACTAGACGACCACTCAAGGTAGGGGATTTGGTTCTAAGGAAGATGGAAGCTGTTGGACGAGCTAAGGAGCAGGGTAAGCTAACACCAAACTGGGAAGGACCCTATCTGATAGTCCAGGAAGTGCGAAGCAGAACTTTTCGTCTCCAAGACATGGATGGACGACCAATACAGCGCACATGGAACTCAGATACATTGACGAAGTACCACGTTTGACTCCATTAATCCGCAAGAAGACTACAATAGTCTGTAATCAGCAAACAAGTGCCACGACACAAAGAAGAGAAAAAGAATTGTATACATGTATCTTGACATTTAAGTCAAGCAAAATTCATATAATACAATTTATACTTTCTCCTTATATTGTTCCTTTATTGCTAAGTTGTTCACTTTGGGGCATTTTTGCCACTAGATAGTCTAGTGGTCTAAAAGTGACAATAACTTGGACAAAATTACAAAGAACAATAAAACGTTCAAAGTAAAAGATAGACAATGAACTTCAAAACAGGGAATACCCATTTTTTCTGACGAACATCAATTCCTCAAAGAGACTGGCCAAAATGTAATACACCTAAAGGGTGCATCACACATATGGTCAACCAATTGACAAAAATCTCTAGTAAGAGAAACGTCATGATCTCTAAAAGGAAGTTGACCAGAAGTAAGCAAGCCTTGGTAAAGGAATCTTACTTTCAAATGCAAGGTTAGCTAAGTAGTGAAGGCCTTAGTAAGGGTTCACTACTCCAAGACGAGCGTTGCTTCCTCCAGAAAGCTGGCCATAACAAGGTTCGTCCATCCATGTCCTAAAGAATGCACATCGCAGGCAGGTATCTAAGTTTGCCCTAGAAAACGAAGTTTGTTGTGGCTCAGCCACTACTGGCCGCTCTCCTTCTTGGTGCAAAACTCGTCCAGGACACGGATGAGTTATGATCAATAAAGGGGGGGGGGAGAACAGCTAAAACTTCGAATAATTAGGACGAATCTAGTGCCAAGGACGAGCCACATTTTTACTTGGTTTCTTTGAGGAAAGATGAAAACCGTCCAAAGATAAGGACGAAACTCACCTTTTCTCAAGTAAACTTGAAGATCGTCCAAAGGCCAGGACGAGCTAAGTAGTAAAAGCCCTAGTAAGGGTTCACTACTTCAAGACGAGGGTTGCCTCCTCAAGTAAGCCGGCTAAAGCATGGTTCGTCCATAAACCGCAATATATAAATTGTCCACAAGTAACTAAGCTCGTCCTAAACGAAGGAGTTTAGGTTTGCTCGACCAATATTGGTCGCTTTCCTTCTTGGGGCAAAGCTCATCCAGAATACAAGGATGCGCTAAGCCCAAGAAGGGGGGGATACAGCGAAAACCTTGGAAATTTTAGGACGAGCCAAGTTTGAAAGACGAGTCACAATTATACTTGGTGTCTTTGAGGGAAGTCTGAAGATCGTCCAAAGACAGTACAAAACTCACCCTTCCCTTAACCAAGCCTCGGAGACCGCCCAAAGACAAGGACGGCACACTCTCCGAAAACAAGGAGGTTATAACAAAGCCTGCAGACCGTCCAAAAATCAGGACGAGTCTCAATTATACTTGGCTACATTTAGGAAAGTCTGACGATCGTCCAAAGACAAGGATGATACTATATCCTTAACAAAGCCTACAGACCGTCCAAAAATCAGGACGAGTCTCAATTATACTTGGCTACATTTAGGAAAGTCTGACGATCGTCCAAAGACAAGGATGATACTCTTTCCTTAACTAAGCCTGCAGACCGTCCAAAAATCAAGACGAGTTTCATCTATTAGGAATGTCTGACGATCGTCCAAAGACAAGGATGATACTCACCCTTTCCTTCACAAAGCTTGAAGTCCGCTCAAAAGTCAGGACGAGTCTTATCTATACTTAGTGGTCTCTTTAAGTAAGAAGACCGTTCAAAAATAAGGACAAGATGTATCTATTGCTAAGATAAGTGGCAATGACGACAAAGAAGGGCAGGACGAGTTCAAAGTGTACTTGTTAAAAAGTTAAGTGCAATAATAGAAAGGACAAGCATTGGCAAAAGGTCATTTCATTATATACTTGTCAAAGCGACTTACAGCTTAGTATAAAACAAAAAGAAGAGATAAATCCACGACGGCAAACAAGCCAAGAAACTTAGAAAAATAAACCTAAAACTAGGCATCTCATTCAGCAGGAGTTCCTTGGTCGTCCTCAGGAGACCCGTCCTCGTCCGCAACCTCTTCATCCGATTCCAAGAATTCAGAAGGCTCTTGAGCAGTCACCATTGCACGGTGAACGCTCTCCTGAAACTCCAGACGCCGAACAAAGCTGGGGACCTCATGAGGCTCTGCCAGCATCTCAAAAGCCTTGACGGCCCAGTCTTTGGACGTCTCAATGACTTGATTCAAGCCTTCTCTAGCGTCATCAAAGGCCTGGGCAGCTTCCTTTTGCAGACGAGCATTCTTCGCCCTTAGAAGGATATTTTCCCTCCTCAGTTGGACAGCGGCCAGGAGGGCAGTATCTCTCTCGCCCTTCAAATATGTTGTTACGGTGTCCAAGGCCAATTTCAATTGGTCCTGTTCCTTGTACAGCTCGTTGATTTTGACGAGGTATCCAGCTCGGTTGACCTCTTCTCCCAGGCCTCTCTTGATTGGCGGTATGTGCATTTACCAGAGTTTCAGCCCTCTTCTCAGCACTAGTCTTGGCGAACTCCTTCCACAAGTTGTCAGTACACTTGGACATGCTGATATCTCCCGTCCAAGATCTTCTGAGAAGTGCTCTAGTTTTCCCCCTTCTTACTATTTAAAAGCCCTAATTTCCCTAATTTCCCTCATTTCATTGAAGGAAGCTCTCATCCTCAACCTCGGAGCGGGTGAACCCATATCGGAAATCCGGCGAGCATAGCAACTGCGCCGGTGAAAAAGCAGACCAGAACTGACCACATTACTTGCAACCACAACCCACCAACGGTAGGTGAACGTTGATGCCTGAGTGCCGGGGGGGGAGGAGGGAAGTCAACAATTCTTCCCTGACCAACTCGAATATTCCGCCAATGAAAGATGAAGGGCAACCAGCGTAAAAGGGGTTGGAGGATTTGGGATTGGGAGGTGAAGAAGAAGGATGAAGCTAGGAAAAGGAGAGAGAAGGAGAGTGAGAGGATTTCGAGGTAGTTGACTAAGGGGGGGTTTCCGGTGGGTAGGGCGTAGGGGAGGGGAGGAGGAGAAACAAAAAAAACCGCGGTTTTGGAGGGAAAGAAATTGTCAACGCCGAAAAGTTGACAATTTGGCCGGAAAATCATAATGTGGTGTTAAGTTGCCAACGGAAGTATTTTAATTGGTCCTTCCCTCCAAAAAAAATTTTAAGTGGTGTTTCCCCACAAAAACCCTATTTTAATTAGTCCTTCCCCACAAAAAACCCATTATATAATCCAATTGACAATAGATCTACCCTTACTTGACCCAAAATGAGCAATGAGCAAGATTGAAACATATGACTCATAACCTGAATATAAGTATATAACCCAAACCAAATTGGCTCAGACTAAACCCGACTCAAATGATCCGTTCACCAGTTCCACAGATTATTTCCAGTTCACTACTGATGCGCCATTAAACAATGATTTTGCCATCTGCTGCTTAACAATAATGTAATGGCTTTTTCAAAAAGCAGATGTTAGTATAATGTAAAGGCTGTTTTAAAGTCATTGTAATTTTATCCACAAAGATAAATAATAAACCAAAGAAATGGACATACAATACCAAATCTTAAGAAGAATAACATAAACAGCCAAATGCAATTCTTCACAATTATTCACAATATCAAGTGTAGTAACTATTGCTTTAGTTTATGGCTGCTCAAATTATGCAGTATATGGCCAATGAGAAAGTATTTTCCCTTCCTGCCCTCAGATTAGAAGCCAGATTTTCTATTTCCGCACTTAATATACTTTATTCAGCTGAGGCCATCACCGAGTCAAAAAGGCAGACACAGCAACTATAAAATGACAACGTGAAACGCTGGAGAAGGGCTAAAGTTGTTGCGTTAGGACATAAAGATGCAGCCTTAATTATGATTTGATGCTTCTATACGACATCACCCACTCTTAAATTCTCGAGATGTTTCTTGATGTTAAACTAGCAATCAAATGCGCAGAGCCATAACAAGGGAAATGTAGAACAGGAAGGGATACTTCAGATGCATCATGAGATCACCAAATTAACCTCGCCTCCAGTTGCATTAGGCACTCCAATACTTGTCAGGTAACATTCTGGAACAGCCATGATGTAATTGAAATATTGTTTACCTTAAGGAATAGGACGCCCCAGTAAATGAGTATCGAGATGAGACGGGTGCAGGTGCAAGCTCAGATTGATCATCACCATGACTCCTCTGGTTGTATTCAGATAGGTCATGGGAAGCATATGCTGGATACAGCCCTTCACTAGAAACCCTTCTTGGTATACTAAGATCAGCAGTGTAACTTGCAGACCGCAGATCACTACGATAGGCCTCAGTCGCTGTCAACTGAGAGTATGCATAAGTAGCAGCCCCTAATCTTGTTAAACTAGAGAATGGCTCAGATGAGGTCACATTGTAATTTTGGGTGTGGTATTGATTCTCTCGATAACCATCCGACTCATTACTTGTTTTTGTTGTGGCATGTAACGATGGTCCATGCTCGCTTCGACCTCGCAGACCATACTTTCGATACTCATTTTCATTAAAAAACAGCGGCTCAGATCCAACTCCCGGATCACGCAATGAGGAAAAAGGCCCACATACTGAAGCAGGCTTCCCAAACCTCTCCTCCTGTGTGTAGGATATATCCCTATACGTTAGGGAAGGATTCCTGAATACTTGCTCCTGTGTAGATGGTGCCTCGTATATCACAGTAGGGCTCCTGAAAACTTGCTGCCTCTCTTGATTAGTTCCGTAAGACTCCTGAATTGAAATGCAGGGAGCAGTATCCTGCCTCAAACCACGTAATTCTGGTCGAAGGCCATGACTGCGGTATTCCTCCTCAGTGACAAAAAGTGGATCAGATAATGTAGGTCGCAGGGCACGATGGTCCTCTTGATGAGGCTGACGAACAGGACGAAATAAAGATTTCAGTTTCTTCACCTGCAAATGATGAACATGTGATCCAGGATATTGTTAGAATCATTTAGCTTAAAACTCCATATGTAAAAGTAATAATACTCACTGCGAAGAGACCCTTTTATCATCTGATACAGATGCGATAAGGTGAATCAAAATAATTAAATTAGTTGATCTTTTTCAGTATTGAGTCTGGCTTTTCCATCGTTGTCTTGAGGCCCTCCCCTTTCTCTCACCCTCCTCTGTTATCTCTCCCCAACTTTCTCCCTTCATGTCATTGACTTAGTGTGTTAACCTAATGGCTAATGCCCAACTGTTTTTACCATCTAATATCAATATATATATATATATATATATATATATATATATATATATATATATATATATAAACCCAAGGCAAAAACATGTCATGATGCTACATGTACCCCCCCTTTCCCCACACAATCAAATGAGATATATTAAACAATAAAAATGTGTGTGCTAAGACTCGAACCAATAACCTCTTATTTGAAATACAAATGCATTAGCCAACTAACCTACAATCTCATATTGGTCTTTGTGGGAAAAAAATTTATTTAAAGACAAGATAATATTTGTCTTTTTAAAACAATTAAATACAAATGTATATATTAATACTCATTAATCTAATGCTAATAATAGTGTGTGTTACCTTTCAGTACTATCACATTTAAAAAAAAAAAAGCTCTTAAATTTTTATAACCTCCCTAATTAGCACAGCTACACTATTTAATTGCAGCGGATATATTCTTACACATTAACCTAAATTTCAAAAACAAGATTGTATTATAATCTTTGTAATTAATTATATATTTATGTATATGTACTCTCTTGAAGCCTAGGGTTATATTGATCTGTAATTCATATTATAATTTACTATGTAAAAAATTTAAAAGGAACTTAAAGATTATTTCACGAGCACAATCCAATGCCTATAACACTTTTTCCACTTCTTTCAATTTGATTTAACACTTCATATTCACATTGGTAAATGATCCACATTGGTAAATGATCTGATCCGAGGCATCGGGCAGGTCAACAACTAGTTGTGTGCTAAAAGAAATTATCAAACAGTAAAATCTTTCACATTATCCAATATAACCATTTCTTTTCCCTAACAGTATCTTAAAATTTTGCATTTTGTTGTTTCCCGTCCGGGTCCCCATTATGCTACCAGCCTTGCCTATGTGCAAAATAAGTTCAAAACTAGTTTACCGACTAGTAAATGCAACATTAAGATTGTTCATTTTTCGAATTTCTCTTTAGATTGTTGCTTAGCATCCATTATAGATCTACTCCTCCAAAAGGCTTCTCACTAATGTTCCTAACAATGTCTATGATTGTGATTTACGAAGGATTACCAATCAAAATGTACAGCCATTTGAGTTCCACTTTTAGCCCAAGGGAAAAGAAGGAAGACAGCTAAATTCTTACTTGTTTGGAAGTTAGCTCAGTCTTGAATTTGTGGGTTCTTTCATCATAATTTTCCTTAATTGCCTTCTCCAAAACACTTTCTGGGAGAGGCAAACAGTCTTTAAATATTTTGAAGCGCACCTGAAAACCACCATCAATATCAATACAAAGAAAGGGAGACTCAGCAAAACAAAAAACCATATATGAGATGATCCACCTGAGCAGGGAAAGCCCCACCAAAAGCAGCAGGCTCAAGTTTTAAACCCCCAGCGCAAGATGCTTCAAAGATTCCATACAAAAGCTTGAGATCAAAATCATAAAGGAAAAGCTTTAAACCAGGCTTTATACCAAGCACAACCTCCATTTTGCTGGCAGGGAGAGCCATGATTTTGTAATGAAAACAATCAGATTTTGTCTTTGCACTGCACATGAAGATCAATCCACCAAGTTTTCTGTCAGAATTTGGAGCCTCAGCTGTTCTTTGTTCACCCTTCTTATTTGCATTCTTTGTATCATTGTTCCCCTTGCAAGAATTTTTCTCTTTCCCATTTTCACTAGTATTCAGATTGCTTGTTTTACTCACTTCGGCAGTTGTCTTGTTCTTATTCTCATTTGGGACTTGACTCCCTGAGACACCTTCTGCTTCTTTTGCTTTCCTCAACTTCCGTCTCATCAATTTTTTCATCTGCCTTTTTTTGAGCTTCAAAGCATACCATTCAGAGGTTGGGGGTTGAGCGGAGTGGAACCTTTTAGAATTCTTACCATTCTTCCGCACCATTATCTTTTTTTCTTGCCAACTGAACATCCCAAGTAGTGGAACCTTTCAGAATTAGTCGGTTCATTTAATTTAACAAATCAATGAGCTTCTTTATTTCAAAGAATATATATACACTATACAGAAAATCAATTGGTAATATACTTTTAACAAACTATTGAAATTGCAAATTTTCAGGTTTCCAAGACGAGCACCAGTTTAGTTTCTTTCACAAATTGACTAGCAAAAGACTAAACAAAAACCATATTTGTTCCTCGCATATGATTCAAACTTCATAACTGTCCACCAAAAATAGTAATAACTTTCGCACAATTAACAGCCTTGCATCATTTTACCACTAAATCGGATGATCACAGGAAAAGAGAGCCTATGTGACCAACAAACATACTGCTAAGGCGGCTGATTCGTAATACATAGACCCTGTCATTCTAGCAAAAAAAAAAAAAACCATGAACAATTTGAAACCACAACACCACAATATCACAAGAAAATTGTTGGATACTTGGATCAATGCACCACCGAACTACAACACTGCTTTAAAACATCGTTGAATAACATATCCGGAAGGTTTTTATATTAAAAAAAGATTCAATGAAAAGATAAATTTTAATGGAACCTTCTGAAAATTTCAATGTTACCATACTACCATGGCAGGACGGGAATTTCCTTTGAAGCCATTCTGGAGTTGAAATCTCCGGATGATTCCATCAGAAATTCCAGATGATCCTACCATGGTTCGACTAGAAAGTATTGGACATTGATGAGTATAATAGTTGTTGATATTGAAGTGTTAATGAGACAACACATGAAGGCTATTTGAGAAACCAATCATGATGCTGATTGTTCAAAGTCCAGTAACTGATGGTTGTTTTGATTCATTTGCAAATCAATTTTATTTGTTGTGGTTCTACAGTTTTCTGGCATTTGGAAATTTTGGGAACTTTGACATCCTATGTTCTTTTCAGTTGCACCATTTTCCTTTTATGGGTGATTTCTTTTAGTTGCACCATTTCCTATTATAATAAATTTTCATTTATGTCCAATTTCACTCTCTTTCCTCTTTTCTTGTTTTTTGTGCCCAAACCAAATGGTGCAACTAAAAAAAATAGAGGAAGAATATAATCACGAATCATGTATAACGGACTGGTTTAATTATGATAGTTATTTTGTAATCTTGTTTTCGTCAAACAAAAAGTTTCTTAACCAGGTTATAGATCCACAAGTGGGTGGTAGAAGGGGGCAGCGGTGGTGGTTTAAAAGAGAAAATAGAGGATCGATGGATGCGGGATATTTATTTTAGACAATTAATTCATTAACAACAATGGGCACTACTTAATATCACACTTCAGAAACTTCGATTGAGTCTTATAAAACAACATACAAATCAAAACTCAAAAGTGCAGATTATCCCAGTCAAATACAATCAGGCCTTGAATTCTAACATTGGCAAGCAACGAGGTCGAATCAAGCAAGGCCACGAGCACCATTCCAACCTTACTCTTTGTCAGCTAATGTAGTCAAACGCATACTTGGATCATCCGAAACTAAAGACAATTTACAACTGTTTATATATGCATAACCTCGCCAATGCCACCAAACAAAAATTCCATACATCAGGCTTTTAGCAAGCATTTCCGTCCAAAACAGTTCATATATGTATAAATCGTAATTTGTGGACATATAATATGTGGAACTGTTGTCAGCCACATTTCACAAGTATCAAATCGAACATTCTTAAACTTACCAATGAAAATAAAGATAGATAAATTCCGAAAATTTGCCCAAAATATGAGTAAGATACAAATGTTAAATCCTAAAATTTAATATTAAAATTATTCCAGAACAAACCTTGAAACTTTTCGCAGAATTCAAGTTTCTGGTATAGTTGATAGTTGAAAAACGTCTAATTTGTCCGCAGTCTTTTTCTCTCAATCTTCTTATCTGTTCCTCCCCGTCAAAAAAAAAAAATCTTCTTATCTGTTCCTCAAATTTGGAGAAGGCAATTTCAAACTGGAAATCTGAAACTGTGCGATAATTTGTCAACTTTTTAGATTAAAAGCTGGAATTGATGAACCGAGAAAGAGAGTTGAAGATTGTAATCGAGGGTTAGGGTTAGAGATTCAATTTTTATGGTTGAGTCTTTCCCCTTGTCTTTCTTTTTATTTTTATTTTTTATTTTTCTTCTTCTTGTATAGGATTTTCTTTGTTTCACTATCCTCAAAGTTGGGTGCGCCTATGATATAAATCGAAGTTGGGACTTTTCAAAGTGAATCGATCATAATACAACACATTATGATCTTTTTTTTTTTTTTTTTTTTGACAACAAGAACCAACATCCAAATAAAAAATATACAAACAAAAGAAACTACAGCACTATCCAAATTCTTTTCTAGCTCTAATAGCTAACTCATGTGCTTCTTTCACTTGATCCCTACTAACTTTTACAATCTTTATTGATTTTAATATTTTACTAACTTCCTTTACTTCCTGGATTATACTTCTTAATTCATACCCAGGTAAGTTTTCTTTCCAAGCCTTCTCCAAGACCAATGAATCTGTCTTAATAATCACTCCTTTGTATCCTCTTGTAAATGCCTTCCTTCAAACCATGCAGATACGCATACCCTGCCTAACTGCGTAGCCGAATATGAGAATATGTTAGTACTCCCTTGAAACATCCTTTGCCTATTTTTAAAGCCCACCCATCCAATGCCTGTTCTAGGAAATCCCCTTTTTTATTTCTTCCATGCCCCATCAATTATTAAACTGCATTCATCCTCCTTTTCCTCATAAGAGTCTATGTCCATCACATCATTTGCTTTATCACCATCCATCTTCCTATCCCTTCTCAAGCTTTTCTTTCTGAACTCCTCTTCTTCTTCAATTCTTACCATTAAATTCATTATTTCCATGGGATGAGGCTTACAATTTCTGAATACAACATTATTTCTGTGAATCCATATTGCCCATAGTGTTACAACAAAAAATCTTGCTCGCTCACTCCCTTTTCCATCCTCCTTCCAAAAAAACCTTAGGAAATTAATTATCCAGCTTTTCATATCTATATCATGGCCCTCAGGAATCTTAATACCTAGTTGCGAACCCAACCATACACGAGCAACTATTTCACAATCTCTAAAAAGATGTTCCTCCGTTTCCACCCCTTTTTTACACAAAAAGCATTCTTTTTTAATTGGGATGTTACGCTTCCTCAAATTATTTGCCACCGCAACTGCATTATTAATAATTCTCCATACCAAAAATTTTCTTTTTGGGCTCATTTCCATTCCCCACAATCTTTTCCAGAATAAAATCATGTTCTCTCCCTGTACATTATCCATCTTACTTTTGATAAGCATTGCATAAACATCTTTTACACTCACTTGACCTACCTTTTCCTGATTCCAAACATACTCATCCTCAACATTGTTTTGCGGGATATTTGTCGCCATTATCCTAAACACAGATTCTTTTTTAAACAAACTCCAAATTTTCTGCACATTTCATCTTTTCCCATCTTGCATCATTAAATCTCTAACTTTGTTAACATCATCTTGCTCCAAACAAGCCCCTCTCTTTAGCTCAACTATTTTACCCCCATCCCATCTTTCTGACATAATATCAGTATCCACTCCATTTCCAATTACCTTAACAACTCCCTTATTTGCCGCTTGTACAGATCTAACTAGTCCTTTACATCCCCATGATGCACTCACCGTACCATTTTCTTCCTTTTCATTCCCAACGTCACTGGAGTATTCCTATATTTAGATATAAACACTTTTGACACCAGCAACTCTCGATTATTATGAATCCTAAATGCTTGCTTTACTAACATGGCCTGATTAAAAAGGTGCACATTTCGAATTCCAAGCCCTCCCAAACTCTTCGGCCTCTCTATTATCTCCCTCCTTTTCCAATGAATAGATTGCAATCCCCATTTGTTTCTCCATAAGAAATCCACAAACAAATTATTTAATTTACTTGACACTTTCTTTGGTAACATGAAAATTGCCAAAACATGTTGACACAATGACGAAAGTATACTATTAATTAACATTAGTCGACTAGTATGAGAGAGTGCCATATGTTTCCAACTTACCAATTTTTTCTTCACCTTCTCTATGAGCGGCAAATATTTATTCGAACTTCTGCCATCTACTTCCACATTACACCCCAAGTACTTCCCCAAACTTTCAGTAGATGACATCCCCAACAGACCTCTCATAAACCTCTTGAATCTACTTGGTGTATTTGGGCTGAACATTATTAATGACTTATTATAATTGATCACTTCACCCGAGATGCGTTCGAATCCGAATATTAGGTTTTTGATTTCTACACACGCTCGGTTTGGCTCAAAAACAAAGAACGAGTCATCTGCAAAGAATAAATGCGAAATTGAAGGACTTCCTCTTGCTACTTTTATTCCTTGTATCAAGCCTTTCCTTTCTGCTTCAGATATCATCCTGAAAAAGACATCCATAACCAATATGAATAAATATGGCGACAACGGATCTCCTTGTCTCAATCCGCATTTGGGTTTGAATCTGCAAGTATGCTCCCCATTAACAATAATTGAATAAGTAACCGTAGTCACACATTGCATTATCCAGTGCCTACACCTTGCAGGAATCCCCATTCTATTCAGCATCCATTCCAAAAAGCTCCAATTGACTTTGTCATATGCCTTGTACATATCAATTTTTAGTGCTGCCAAAAAAACCTCTCCTTTCTTATTACGATTCAGCTTTGTCATTAGCTCATGAGCAATGATACAATTATCCGACATTAATCTTCCTGGTACAAACGCATTTTGATACGGAGTCACTAAAGACTTCAAAATAGGCTTTAACCTATTCGTAATTACCTTGGAGATTATCTTATAAACCACATTACACAGACTGATCGGCCTGAACTGCCCCGTCTCTTCAGGATTTTCCACCTTTGGTATTAAACAGATGAGTGTATAGTTCCATTCTTTCAGCAGATATCCTTTTTCAAAAAAATGGAGCACAGCATCTCTAACATCGTTCCCTACTACATTCCAGAATTTTTGATAAAAAATTACTGGTATACCATTAGGCCCAGGCGCTTTTAATCCACCCATCTGAAATAAAGCAGTTTTAATCTCCTCTTCAGAAATTCTTTTATTTAATGCCATAACTTGCTCTCCTGAAATTTGTGGGATTAATTGAGCCAGCTCTTCTGGCGCCTTCCACTCTTCATTGTTAGTATTATTATTACAATTAAAAATTCCTTGAAAATGCTCTACTATCACTCTATGAATATCATCTCTTTCCGTCTTCCATATCCCCTCCTTATCTTTTATCATTAAAATTTCACTCTTCCTTTTCCTAGACTTCGCCCTTCTAAAGAACCATTTTGTGTTCGAATCTTCAAAGATTATATTTTTACCTTTCATTCTTTGCTTCCAAAACGACAATTGAATCTCTGCTATCTTCACCTGCTTTTCTCGAACCTCTTTTTCACATTCTACATTTTCTATATTACACAAGTCACTTTGAGCCTTTTCACATTCGTCTGAAATTTTTTCCCACATAATATTATTCTGTTCCTTATAATCTTTACACCACTTGAACATATTATATCTTACCTGCGTGCATTTTCCTCTAACCCTGTACATTGGAGATCCTTCCACCACACATCCCCAAAATTTCTTAACCATTTCCCTTACTTCCTCCATCTCAAGACACCAAGCTTCCATTTTAATCCCATTTTTTTCCTTGGCATTTCCCTTTCTGTATTTAATAAAATCGGACTATGATCCGAAACCAAAATTGGATAATTCACAATAATCGCCTCTGGATGATTTTGAAACCATTTTTCCGAGCTATAAGCTCTGTCCAGTCTCTCATATATCCTCTCTGCTCCCTCTCTATTATTACACCATGTAAACTTGGGTCCTGTATATGGTATATCCACCAATCCTAACCCCATTCTCCATTTAAAAAATTGCTCCTGACCTTGTGCGATCATGTTTCCTCCTAGTTTTTGATTTGCAAATTCCACTTGATTAAAATCACCAATTAAAAGATAACTGTCAGGACCTTCTATTAACGCATTTTGTATCTCCTCCCACACCTGTTGTTTAAACTGCATATAAGGTGACCCATACACCAAACATAGTCTCCATTCATAAGATAAACCCATTTTTACATCCATTATATTACAAGACAAAAGATTTTTAGATCTACCACATACAGTTAGATTGACATTACTATCCCAAAAAGGAGCTAAACCTCCTGCCATACCATCCCCATCTATATTACAAACGTTAGAAAAACCCAGCAAAAAATCTAACTTATCAATTAAAACCCCATCCGCTTTTGTTTCTGCTAAAAACACCACATGAGGCCCAATTTTGCGGACTAACCAACACAAATACGAAATTGTAGGGGAGTCCGCCATGTTTAAACCCCTACAATTCCATGCCAAAATTCTCATTTTTCTCCTTGAGGCTGATCAGGCCCAGTCTCCAAGCCCATCTCAACTTCCATAATTAGGCTTTTAATCCTTTTCGCATTCCTCTCAACTTCTGCTGTTTTTTCTTCAATCCACTTTTTCAAATCTTGTTGATCTTGCACAGTTTGCTCATGAAATTCACGAACACTTTCTTCCAGCTTTCTCTTTTTCTTTTCCATCCCAGAAATTCCGCCACATCTCTTCCTCGATACTGGAGGTCTCCCCACTGATCTCTTCTTTAGTCCAGGATGACAGAAAGCAGTATCATTAGCAACGAATTGATCCCCACTCTTTCCTTTCACTTCCTGCAAATCCTCCTCTGCATCAGTCTTCTTCTCCCTCTGCTCCATCTTCTCAGCTTCACTTCCCACAACATCTTCTCTCATCTTCTTCATTTTTTCTTGATTCAGCACACCCAGTTCTCTTTTCTTCAAGACCCCTTCCCCAATTTCCTTCAAATACCCCTCCTTAAGGCTCTCAGTAACATCCTTAGGTAATGAGCTATCCATAAAACTTAGTTGCTCTGGGAAACCCAAAAAAGGAAGTATTCGCATATTTGCAAATTTCTGCGTTGGAACACCACTGACACCTGAATGATATGAGCTTGAAGTTCCAGATTGCTTTGAAGACCCCAGAAGACTTAGAGGAGTCTGCGGTGACATGTTAAAAATTTCCTCTCTATTTTCAATCCCTAGTGAATTCCACACAACAGTCCAGTCAAAATCATCATTTAAAGAGTTGGAGTCTGGAGATGAAGCCCAAATATTCCTCTGACCAGTCGACCGAATGTCATCAGAAGAAGCCCAAAAGGAATCTTCTACAGAGTTTTCCAAAAAGATTAATGGGTCGAAGCCCACAATTTCAACCCCACCATTATTATTCTGTAACTGTTGAGACAAATGAGTTTGTTGAGCTTGAATTAAATTCTCCCAAGATTCATTTAACTCTTTTTCAACAGAAGGAGAAGGATGTAATTCTGAAATTTTATCATCACTATGAGAGAGAGAAAAGGAATTGGATGTGGACCACTCCATATTGTTTGAAGATGATGACCCACGTGGTTGGGAAACTTCGGTACAGTTGACTCCATAATTCTCACCACTTCTCTCCTTTAAATATCCCCTCCCCCATTTGAAGGAACTTTTCTACCCATTATGATCTTAGATATCACCTTCTAATATTTTAATCAACTGATGTTACTCGTATCTTACTATTCCACGAAAATCTGCCAACAAAGTTTTGGGGAGAGTGTGTGATAACGGCCAATCATCTTACTAAATGAACTCCATCAATTCTTCTTGAAAATAGAGCTCCTTATGAGTTGTTTTTCGTAAAAGTTCCCTCATATTCTCATTTATGTGTGTTGTGGTGTTTATGCTATACCACAATCAAAAGACTAGGTGACAAGCTTGTGAGTCGTATCCGCCGACATGTGTTTGTTGGCTATCCCTTTACTCAAAAGGCATTGAAACAATATGAGATAGAAATAGGAACACACTTTTGTTACTCGTGATGTAAAATTATGTGAACTCAAATTTCCCCGGAGTTCTGAGTGGGGCTCTCAAGCTTGATGTGGTGGCACCAAACGCGAGTGGCATCGTTGTTACGGAACGACATGATGATGATGAAGTGGTTGCAAGTGCAGAGGGGTGTGTGCGAGTGCAGTGGGAGAGTGCGATGTGCCAGTGAAAAGTCGGGTAGCAGCACCCGCAACTAGTGACAAGAAAGTGTGGTAGCTAGCAACGAGGCAGCAGGGGACTACAGGGGTAATCGATGCAGTGGTTGATGTGGGTGCCAAGCATATAGGTGAAACAGGTGCATGCAGGGATGATTTGGGCAGAGGGATGCGAGCTAAGATGCCTTCAGTAAGGCTAAGAGACTATAAAACACATGCCCTACGAAAAATTACGTCCTACCCAGAAATCACCCATCCATGAATCATGCCTCAGGTACGCCATATCCCATAACGCATTTTGTTAATTGTGACCTTTTTTGTGAGAGATAGAAGTTTCTTAGCAACTATTACAGGAGGACATGAACCCATCTCTTTTAAAGAAGTAATGAAAGACGGGGGTTGGAGGGATGCAATGGCAAAGGAGATAAAGGCTCTCGAGGATAATGGGACGTGGGACTTAGTGATGCTTTCCCACTGAAAGAAAGATCTAGGAAGCAAATGGGTGTACAAGGTCAAGTACAACTTAGACAGAAGTTGTAACACCCCGACCCATACAGAGTCGAGTATATCGTCACCAATGCGCATCCAGGGCCAACAATTGTCCTCAATAACCAACACAAGTTCTTCCGGCACATTTTGTCCTCACTCATGCGCACCCTGAGAAACTTCCCAGGAGGTCACTGATAAGACTCTATTTTATAGATGATTTCTGCCTGTTATATTACTTTTTAGTATAAGTTTTGAGACTTATAATATGTTTTCTTCTCATATTTTAATATTATAATAGTTGAGTTACTTGAGTTACAAAGTTGATTTAAAATATGAGAAATACGCTCAAGAAATTACTTACTTAATTTTAATACTACTTATACATGCTAATTTGATTTGTCTAATATTTATAATAGTAGTATGTGTTTATTATGCAAATATATGCAAATAATTTATTTTGGAGCCTAAGTGTTTATTACTTTATTAAACTATTTGTAGGAAAATTAGAAGAAGAAAAAGAGAAAGAAAGGAGTGCAGTCACATATAATAGAAGGAGCTTTTGTTGGGCCTAAAATAGTCACGTAAGACATCAAAAAGGAGGACACAAAAGAAAAGGAGCCTCACCCATCAAAGAATTAAGAGGAAAAACCTTTGCTGGGCCAGGAGGACAATATGAGACGCACGATAAGAAGGAAAAAAATAAAAACCCTTCTTTGGACTGAGGTATAAAACGGGAGAGCCTCACGGGAGGACAGAACCAGAGACGGAAGTCTCACAACAGATGGCAGAGAATACGGAGACCAGAGGGGACGAGAATACAGAGGAAAGACAAAGTGACGATCATCTGAATCTGGAGTTTCTTTCTCTCTTCTCTTAGTTCATGTTATTTAATTTTGTTATAATTATGCTCAATTTCAGATTTTCATTTTTAATTAGTTGGGTTAATTTAGTTTCAATGTCTAGCTAAATTTCTTTGTTCTAGGACTAGATGTAGTCTTTTATTTTCTGTCAATGATTTGAATTTGTTGTTTGGATTTGATTATTATAATTGCAATTTGATAATCTTGGTTTGTTTTCATATAATTGATTTGGCCAGTTGATTATATGTTTAAGATATTGGATTATTAGCGGAAGTGAAAGTTCAATATTAGTTCGTGGGATTATTAAACGTCAAGTAGTATAATTTTAGGAATAGTTATACACTTGGGGTGGTCTCTTATATGAATTTATTATTCGTAAAGGGTTTATATTAATTGTTATGACCACGGAAGTAGGCGTAAGATTATTATAAATACACGTTTTCTACCTTGGAAGAGGAGATAATATATTATAGGAAATTCGATCATTGCAATATAATAGTTTAAATCCGACAACTAGTTTAATTTCATTGTAGAAGGTAATTGGCGAAATCTAAGTCCTAGAACTATTTCTTATACTTGATTTTATACCATTGTCCGACGTCTTTAGAGTTAGGATTAGTATAATTCTTATTTTATTAGTTTAGTTATTATCACTATTCATATTACCCGGATCGTCTAAATAATATTAGTGTCTCTGAATTTGGTAGTTGATTATACCTCCTTGTGGGAAACGATATCTTGCTTACCCTATATTTACTTTAATTGACCCGTACACTTGCGGTATTTTAAGGTACTTTTAGGACCGACCAGTCACCCATCCCTAGACTACTCCCAGCCAAGCACGCTTAACTGTGGAGTAACTAAGGAAATGAGCTCCCTAAAAGAAAGATGCATCTTGTTGGAATGAGTAGCATGCTAAATCCCTTTAAAGCAATCATGAGGGGTATTACAGAAGTACCAAAAGGTTATAGGTGCGATTGCTAGTTTTTGGAAATCATTATGTTGCTGGAATGGATTATACAAAGACGTATATTTACTTTCATGGTAAAAATGGTTATAGTTCGCGCTTTCTTGGCCATTGGAACAACGGAAAATTGGGATGTGCATCAGATGGATATATATATATATATATATATATATATATATATATATATATATATATATATATATATATATATATATATATCATGGATATTTGAAGAAGAATTTAGATATGAAAACTCCCCCAAGTTTCTCCTATGAGCAAATAGATAAAGTATGTAGATTGCGGAAGTCATTATATGGACTGTGACAAGCTCTGAGATGTTGGTTTGCCAAGCTCGCTACCGTCCTCAAAGAGTATGGGTTCGCTCAGTCTTATTCTGATTACTCCTTATTAGTTTGAAAAGAGGAAAGATTTAAATCAATGTTTTAGTATACATTGACGATCTCATTATTGCGAGCAATAATACTATAACATTGACTACTTTAAAAACTCAATGAAGTAAGTGTTTTCACTTAAAGGATTTGGAAGTTCTGAAATATTTTTTGGGGTTAGAGGTAGCTCAAAATCCAGAGGGGATTTTTTTGTGTCAACGTAAATATGCGTTGGACATTGTTACGAAATGCGAGTTGTTGGGAGCAAAGCCCGCTGCAATTCTGATTGAGCAACACCACGGATTAGCGTGGCGGATGGTGCTTGCTTAGGAGATCTAGAGAAATACCTACGTTTCATAGGTCGTCTTATTTACTTGTCTGTGACTCGACCAAATTTGCCTTATTTTGCGCATATTTTCTATTTGTTCATGCAGACATCTTGTGAAAAACATTGGGAGTCAGCCTTATAGGTGATCCGATATCTGAAAGGGAATTCGAGACAAGGCATTCTACTGCGTTCATATAGTAAGCTATAGTTGTTTGGTTGTTGTAGCTTAGATTGGGATAGTTGCCCTCTTACCCGACGATCATTGGCTGGTTGGTTCGTGTTGCTTGAATATTCTCCGATTTCATGGAAAACCAAAAAGAAACACGCGGTATCTCGTTCGTCCGCGAAGGCAAAATATAGATCCATGGCAACGATAACGTGTGAGCTCAAATGGTTGCACTTCTGTTGAGTCCCTTAGGTTTTGAATGATGACAAACAACTGCAGAGAACAGTTGTTATTACAGGTGGTTCTAGGCTGTTTGCAAACAGCTGAGTATCCAACTGTTCCCTACTGTTAAAAGAAACAGTCAAAAGTATATTTGCTATGCTATGATGTATTCTTATGTAGCAAACAGGTTTTCCAAGACTTGAAGCTAAGAATCCCTCTCGAACTTGTTTGAGGAAAAGATAAAGTTCTTCATTGCTGATTCAAGGGAAGCTTCAAGGATTGAAGTGCATGAAGATGGTTTAGGATTCTTTAATTGATTTATCTTAGTTCTTCATGTAATACTTGCGTATGATATTTCTAGTGGAATTGTTTGTGTTGTTCCTAAGTGTGAAATAGTAGGGTTTTGAATATGGAACCAGTTGGTTACATATTCAGAACACTACTAAGTAGGTAACTGGTCAGGGTAACACTTACTCTACCAGGTGATTGAGCTGGCTGTTTTAGAAAAGATTTTTGGAAAAATATTTTCTTAAATACTTTCCATAAGAAATGTTTGTCAACCTTTAGAATTATTATTCAATATTTACTTGCCTTAAAGAGTATGTATATCTCGGATAATATATTTCCTTCGAGAAAGATATTGTTCAAGATATACTTTCCATAACTTAGGATTATCATATATTTGATATTCTGAGTTAGGGCACGCTTAAGGTTTAGACCTCGGTCTATAAATACTGAATCATGATTCTCCTTCACTTTTGATGCTCTCCAAGATTTTATTGAGTATTTTTGAGAGCCTTCATATAGAGAACAATTAAAACAGTTTCCTAAAATAGAGTACGCATCTCATAGAGCTTCATATTACTCTTTATATGCTTTGTAAGAAAGCGTGAGTTAAGAGAAATTGTTTGTATTGAATCTCTAACAATGGGTTAGAGATTGGGTAGCGTTTGTGAGTTCATTCGCAAGTGCTTATTAGTTCAAGTGCGAAATAGCACACTAGAGTTAGTGTGGGGTGTGCTGTTTCCCTGGAGTAAGGGAAACAAGAGAGTGCGAGAGTATTCTTGTTTTTCTGAGTTAATTAATAAGAAAATTAGCGTAGGAGGACGTATGCCCTTGTTTGGCTGAACCTAGATAAATTTGGTGTGTTCATTATTACTTTCAAGTTCTAGTGTTTCCGCTATCAGGAACCAACTGGTTCCCCTTAAATCAAAAGAATTTGAATTTGTCACCAGATCGATTAAGTACTCAATTCACCCCCCCTCTTGAGTACATTGCAAACCTTCAATTGGTATAAGAGCAGGTTCTTTTTAATAGGGTAACACCTAGAGAAGTAGATCATGAGTACTCAAGAAATGAATGCTTTAGGATACGTTAACAAAACTCCTAAATTCAATGGGAAAAACTATGCTTGGTGGAAGAATAGATTGAAGAACATCATCATCGGCATTGACTATGAATGTTGGCTAGTTGTCAAGAACGGACCTTTACAGATCACTAAGGAGGTTGAACGTTCCTCAGTAGCAAAGAAGGAAATCGAATACACGTCTACTGATTACAAGAAGCTGGAGAAGAATGCCAAAGCCATCTCCATATTGCAACAGGCTATTGGAGAGAATGAGACAAATAAAATCTCTGCTTGTGTCTCCTCCAAAGAGATCTGGGATACCCTCGAATTGGCCTATGTGGGAACCAGCGAGGTAAAAAGGTCTAAACACTACAAGAATCCGCGTTTTTAACGACCGCACAAAATGGTCGGTAATGAATGGAAAACGGTCGGTAATCAAAATACCGACCGCTAAGCAGTTGGCAACTTTCGGTCGGTATATCCCTTGTCGGTAATTCAAGATTACCGACTGTCTAGCGGTCGGTAAAATTACCCACCGTCTGGCAGTAGGTGATTTTGAAATTACCTACCGCTAGGCAGTCAGTAAATTTTAGGAGAAAAAAAAACTAGTTAAAGGAGTTACCAATAACTTATTTCAAAATTTTTGATTTTTTTCCAAGTCTCCAACTTCCAGTTTATTCAAAATTCAAAATACGAAGAATACCACCAGTTTATTCCAAGTCTCCAACTTCCAAAATAACAAGATTTACAATTATTCACAACTTAGCATGAGCAGTTGAGCACTTACACCAACAAAGGGAAAAAACGAAGATGAAATGCAACTGATACAGATACAATTGCTAAATGTAAAGTTTATATAAAAAAGGTAAAAATCTTTAATCCAACAACAAAAAAAAGTATGGATCTGTATAATATCTAGAAAACCTATTACAAATGATGTTAAGACAAACAAAAAATTAAATCAAAGCAAAATAATAGAACAATAAACAAATTTCAATATCACCTAAATCTGAAAAAAAGAAAAATCAGACTATTCTAAAAATCTAGATCAAAACCTATCATAAAATCAAATATGAAAACCTTGTATACAACATTTTTCGACGGTAAAACAATTCTCCTTCGGTTTGGATGTGTTGCTCGAATTCTACTATCTTCTAAGGGAAGTGGTCGAGAATATCTCGCCGTCAGTTGGTCGGTGTTGTTGTGCTACCCTTTGCTTCCCTTGTTTTATGGCTCAGTTCTTCCATCTTTTTATCTTCTGGGTTTATGAGGGTTAGAGGAGAGAGTAATGAAAAGAGAAAATAAAAGGAAAGGGAAATTGATGAAGTAATTTTCTCAAATAATAAAAAAAGAAAGTGATGAAGTGATTGAGAGTGAGAAACAGGGATTTTGAAAAGAGGAGCAGGGGATGAAGTAGAGTGAGAAAAGAGATGGGATTAGAATAAGGGAGGCGGAGGTGTTTATTGAATTTAGGGTTATTAGTTTCATATAGGCCGGTTAGAATTAGTGGTCGTCTATTTTAAAAAATTACCTACCGCTAAACGGTCGGTAATCATTTTTAGCGGTAGGTAAATACCAACTGTAGAGTAAGCAGTCGGTATCTTTTATATTACCTACAGATATTAGAGCGGTCGGTAAAATTCAGTCGTTAAATACGCGGATTCTTGTAGTGAAACTCGATTTACTCATGTCTAAATATGAAGCTTTTAATATAAATAAAGATGAAAAAATAAATGACTGCTTTGGTAGATTTATGACTATAGTAAATTATTTAAAATCTCTTGGTAAAAGTTTTTCTGACGAAGATTTAGTTAGAAAAATGTTGAGAAGTTTAACAGATGTATGGACGGCTAAGGTAACGACTATCTATGAAGCAAATGAAATGCTGGTTGAGTCTAAGAGTGACAAGGGATCAGTTAGAGGTGTTGGCTTGAAGGGAACAGTTGAAGAAGAAGAAGATATAGCTATGATGGCTAAGCGTTTTGAAAGACATTTTAGAGATCAACGCAAGAACTTCAAAGGTAAGAACTTTAAGAAAATTAACCCTTCAAGTGTAGGTTGCTTCAAGTGTGGAGATTTTAGTCACCTCATTTGTGACTGTCCAAAGTGGAAGGATAAGTTGTAACACCCCGACCCATACGAAGTCGAGTGAATCGTCACCATTGCGCATCCAGAGCCAACAACTGTCCTCAATAACCAACACAAGTTCTTCCGGTGCATTTTGTCCTCACTCATGCGCACCCTGAGAAACTTCCCAGGAGGTCACCCATCCCTGGACTACTCCCAGCCAAGCACGCTTAACTGTGGAGTTACTAAGGAAATAAGCTCCCTAAAAGAAAGATGCATCTTGTTGGAATGAGTAGCATGCTAAATCCCTTTAAAGCAATTATGAGGGGTATTACATAAGTTGTCCAAGAGCAATGATAAGAAAGCGTTCTAGAGGGCTTATGATAGCAGCCATGTGAGGTGACCCCGATTCTGGATCAGAAGATGATGAGGAGTCACCTAAGCACGAAACTTGCATGACTGGTATTATGGATCAAGGAGGAAACAACATAGCTGATGGAACCTGAAAGGGGAGCAATACATCAAATTTCTGTCTTATGGCAAAGAAAGATGTACTTAGTGAACACAAGGTAAATTTGGAACAAATTCGTGAAGACATGCATTATTATGATACAGATAATATGTGATACGCCCAAGTTATACGTAGTATTTACGTTATTTTGGGTGCACTTTGCTAAGGGTTTGATTGTAATTGTTAACATTCGTGTTTCATTTAGCCCTTAGCGGAAATTCGGAGTTTTACGAGATAAGTTGTGTTAATGTCATGTATTCCGAGCTTTCAAAGTGAAATGCATTTGAGCGGAGAAAAGTACCAAGCAGCATCGCAAGCAAAGCATCACCGCAAGCCCAAGCATCACCAAGCCCAAGCATCACCGCAAGCTAAGCATCGCCGCAAGCTCAGCAGGCACGAGAGCCCAGCAGGTCGCACCTCGCGAGATTTCTCGCACCTCGCGACCTGCTTGCTCGCACCTCACGAGTTACTTCGCACCTCGCGACCCAGCCCAGCGCGCACTCAAAGCAGGAGCCTGCCCAGCACAGCAGCTCGCGACTCGCGAGGTATGTCGCGACTCGCGACCTCTGCTTGCTCGCACCTCGCGAGTTCCTTCGCACCTCGCGACACCTTCGCCAGGCCAGCTCTGCTTTTTAGCGTTTGTTGGAGGCAGGAACTCATCGCACCTCGCACCTCGCGACCTGTTAAGTCGGTTCAGCGGCCACGTTTTACGCGAGGTTTGAAAGCCTCCTAAAACCTATTTTTCAGGGGGACGAAGAGGGGAGCCGAAATGTAGGATTTGGAGCAGCAAACTTGAGGAGAGAGAGGATTCTCCTCTTTCTTCATCTTTCCTTCTTCATGCTCCTCTTTTCCTCTTTCCTTCTTCATTTCTCTTTGTTCTTCATTTCTTAGTTTTTGTTCTTCATTTCCTAGTTTTAGTTTTCATGTTCTAGTTTAGTTTTTAGGGATTTCAACTATGGGATTGGCTATTGCTATGCCGATTGTAGCTTGAACTGTTCTTGAAGAAGATTAATATGAAGCTTCAACCATTGTTGTGAGATCTTTCCTCTCTATTTAGTTTTTCTGATTATGGTTTAATTTCTATGCTTGTGTTTCATGATTTTTGCATAATTATGCTAGGAACGTTACTAGTTTGATTGTGTGATGAATCTAATGCTAGATTTAAGAATAAAATCAGTTTGTTTTATTCTTCTATCAATTTGTAGCAAACTAGGAAGTAACTTAGATGCAGATTATCTTAGTTATGACTTAGGGAAATTAAATCAACTGTTGAATGTTATTCGCTTGTATGACATTAGCAGGTCTATTGATTCTCTGTGTTTATTGCTGCTATTGGATTGAACTTAGACGCTGACCGGACTAGGTTATCCTATAGTTAGGGTTTTATAGATACGCTGATCGTGCTATTCAACTAAGAATAAGGAGAATACGAGATTAGTTCTCAACAATAGATAATTATGGAAATAATTAGAGCGGAGGTTCAAGGATCGATAATGAATTGAAGTGAATGTTAATCGGATTCAAGATCTTCCCATGTTGAATTCCCATTTTGTTTATATGCTAGTTAATTGTAGTTTAATTACAACTCTTATGAAACCCCCCTTGTTATTCGGTTTCTCGGTCCTTAGCTTAATCTAGGTACCGATTCACGCTAAGTATTAAACTCGTCCCTGTTTCCCTGTGGATACGAACCTTACTTCCCTTCTACATTTAGTTGTAAAAGAGAGTAGGAGAAATTTTATCTTTGGTTGGTGATTCTCGCGACAAGAGTCCCACCAAATTTTGGCGCCGTTGCCGGGGAAACGGTGTTACTTGTTTTGTATTTAGCGTGATTTTTTTTTGGATGGTACTACTTGTGTTCTCTGTTTATGCAATGCAAGAGTTCTTCTCAATCAGTTTTGCAGGTATTTGAAGTGAAGATTGACATGGAACCGTCATTGTCACACATGGATCACAGGTCCAATGATTGAGCTTAAGGTATTAAGTCGAGCTAACGACTTTAAACAACAGCGCTTCTCGGGAGGCAACCCGAAACCCCTTTTATTTTCTTTCTTTTCCTTTATTTCTTATCAAATTTCCACCACCACAACAAATTTTCTTCCACCCACTCACCACCCACTCAAAAGAACCACAACAAATCTTAATCCACTTTGAGTCAAAGTCCACAAAAGAAAACCCATTGGGAGGAGCTCAACCGTTAGGAGTTTGTGCAATTGGAACGGTGAGATTGTTGTATCTTTTCGATCTCTTGAGCTAGGTGAAAATCTCAAAAATTTAAAACTTTTGAATATGTCATTTGCTTGAGTGATTCGAGGGAGAGGGTTGTGAGTTGAGTTATGAGATTTAAGTTGGTGTTGTTAAGAAATTTGAGTTTGACGGATTGTTTGTCATGAGTCTTGAGCAGTCGATCTTCGATGTGCCCGATTTTAAATTTTTCCCCCCATTTTCAGTTTACTTTTTCTTCTAATTGTCGTCACATTGAGGACAATGTGTAGTTTAAGTAGGGGGGAGGGTATTCTCATTCTCATGTATCTATGTTGTATTGTTGTATTTCAATTTGAAATAAAAAAAAAATTAAAATAAAAAAAAAAGAAAAAAAAAAGAAATGAAACCCGCTGAGTTGAAAACCCACAAGGGTGGGCGACTCAGGCAAAAATGGGGGCCCGGATAGGTTGAAAACCCGAAAGGGCAACCTATGCAAAAAAGTGGCTTATATTGAGCGGGTAAGATGGTGAGATGCAACCAAAAAGAAATGTGTGAAGCTAGGATGAAAACCCGAAAGGGCTCCTAGGCAAAATGAGAGATTAAAGAGAGAATTATGTATTTTGAGTTCTCATTTGCCGGAGTTGGTGTCATAAGGTGGAAAGCATTTTCGGGTAAGGTTGGTGTATCCATCCTTGATTTTGTGAAGATTTGTTTTAGCATTCACATTCTTTTGGTTGATTGTTTGTTTTTGGGAGTAAGCATGGAATTTATCCCTGTTTGTCATTGTTCCATGACTTGCTTATCTAGGTCAGTTGTACTAGTAGTAGTATTTTTAGATTTTCTTTTGAGGTTTGGGAGAGCTAATAAGTTTAGTGTGTCGTGAGCTGACATTTTGATTCTTGTTGGTGTTGCTGGTTATTATTGTTGTCGCGTCTTTGTACTTTTCAGGTGAGCTCAAAGCTAAGTGTGGGGGAGTCATTGTCCCTTACATTTAGGTTTTGAGCGGATGTTGTTAAGATGTGATGATGATGATATAGTTGATGGAGAGTGTAGGTTGGTGTTGATAATTTGGGTGAAGATTTATTGGATGATCCTCATTTTGAGTTTACTCGAGGTCGAGTAAAGTTCAAGTGTGGGGGTATTTGATACGCCCAAGTTATACGTAGTATTTATGTTATTTTGGGTGCACTTTGCTAAGGGTTTGATTGTAATTGTTAACATTCGTGTTTCATTTACCCTCAGCGAAAGTTCGGAGTTTTGCGAGATAAGTTGTGTTAATGTCATGTATTCCGAGCTTTCAAGGTGAAATGCATTTGAGCCGAGTAAAGTACCAAGCAGCATCGCAAGCAAAGCATCACCGCAAGCCCAAGCATCACCAAGCCCAAGCATCACCGCAAGCTAAGCATCGCCGCAAGCTCAGCTGGCACGAGAGCCCACCAGGTCGCACCTCGCGAGATTTCTCGCACCTCGCGACCTGCTTGCTCGCACCTCGCGAGTTACTTCGCACCTCGCGACCCAGCCCAGCGCGCACTCAAAGCAGGAGCCTGCCCAGCACAGCAGCTCGCGACTCGCGAGGTATGTCACGACTCGCGACCTCTGCTTGCTCGCACCTCGCGAGTTCCTTCGCACCTCGCGACACCTTAGCCAGGCCAGCTCTGCTTTTCAGCGTTTGTTGGAGGCAGGAACTCATCGCACCTCGCGACCAGACTCGCACCTCGCGACCTGTTAAGTCGGTTCAGCCGCCACGTTTTACGCGAGGTTTAAAAGCCTCCTAAAACCTATTTTTCAGGGGGACGAAGAGGGGAGCCGAAATGTAGGGTTTGGAGCAGTAAACTTGAGGAGAGAGAGGATTCTCCTCTCTCTTCATCTTTCCTTCTTCATGCTCCTCTTTTCCTCTTTCCTTCTTCATTTCTCTTTGTTCTTCATTTCTTAGTTTTTGTTCTTCATTTCCTAGTTTTAGTTTTCATGTTCTAGTTTAGTTTTTAGGGATTTCAACTATGTGATTGGCTATTGCTATGCCGATTGTAGCTTGAACCGTTCTTGAAGAAGATTAATATGAAGCTTCAACCATTGTTGTGAGATCTTTCCTCTCTATTTAGTTTTTCTGATTATGGTTTAATTTCTATGCTTGTGTTTCATGATTTTTGCATAATTATGCTAGGAACGTTACTAGTTTGATTGTGTGATGAATCTAATGCTAGATTTAAGAATAAAATCAGTTTGTTTTATTCTTCTATCAATTTGTAGCAAACTAGGAAGTAACTTAGATGCAGATTATCTTAGTTATGACTTAGGGAAATTAAATCAACTGTTGAATGTTATTCGCTTGTATGACATTAGCAGGTCTATTGATTCTCTGTGTTTATTGCTGCTATTGGATTGAACTTAGACGCTGACCGGACTAGGTTATCCTATAGTTAGGGTTTTATAGACACGCTGATCGTGCTATTCAACTAAGAATAAGGAGAATACGAGATTAGTTCTCAACAATAGATAATTATGGAAATAATTAGAGGTGGAGGTTCAAGGATCGATAATGAATTGAAGTGAATGTTAATCGGATTCAAGATCTTCCCATGTTGATTTCCCATTTTGTTTATATGCTAGTTAATTGTAGTTTAATTACAACTCTTATGAAACCCCCCTTGTTATTCGGTTTCTCGGCCCTTAGCTTAATCTAGGAACCGATTCACGCTAAGTATTAAACTCGTCCCTGTTTCCCTGTGGATACGAACCTTACTTCCCTTCTACATTTAGTTGTAAAAGAGAGTAGGAGAAATTTTATCTTTGGTTGGTGACTCTCGCGACAAGAGTCCCACCAATATGCTTAGATGTATTGATTCTTTATTAGATGAGTGTCTTAAACTAAGTGAGGCTTACATAACTGGCAAACGTGAGTTGAAGGAAAAGCAAAATGAATGTGATATTGCTATTGCTAGTTGTGATCACTTAGAGCAAGTGTGTATTGAGTTAAAGGATCGAGCTTGAAGTTGCACTTTATAAGTGCAAAGTCGAGTTGGAAACATCTAAGTCTTCTTTGATCTGGCTGAATCTGCAAAAAGAAATGAAAGGGTTAGTCCGATACGGCTATGGGCGAGACATTTTACTTAGAAGTTTTGAATGTATACCTCTATCAACGGCCAACCGCAAGCCGACGGCGACCAAGAAGTTATCATCATAAAACATCTCTTTAAAGGGTATCCAGTTAGTTGTCCCTTTAAAGGATGCCTGGCCCCGGTCTGGAATACTCCTTTATTCTAAAGTAATCCACCACCTGTTCATCGTACTTGTCCTCCAACTCCAAAAAGGACTTCCCTCACTCAGTATTTGTGATGGCTCGGTTATAAAAACGATAGCCCTCAGTGGCGTAGTCGTTGGCCGCTCGTAGGAAGATGAAGTCGGCTTTCTAGTCGTGCATCTTCGACGACTTGCCCCAAGTGGTAAGAAAGCCGGGGCGGTTGCAAATGCTGAGCCACGTTCCGTCCACAGCCCCTAGAATCTTAGCTGCATAATGTATGTGGGTAAAGGCTTGGAGAGAAAGAGCCAGGTCGCCCAACTCGCAGACGGCTACGACTGTCAGCACGTTGTACCAGGCATTAGACGCCAACTGATTATGGCCGATGTTATAATACCTTAGCACCTGCTCTATAAAGTCGTGGAGAGGGAACCTCAATCCCGCGTCCAAGGCTAGCTTGTAAACGGCGAAGTGGTTCTTGGAAGCACTCAGAATCGTGGCCTCCTTATTAGGTATGACCAAAAAGAAGCCCGGCATGGCCACATGGGCATATAAGTGGACAAGTAGTTGGGGTCAGGTCTTATCTTTTCAAACCATTTACGACTGACTAAGATAAAGGCGGGGTCATAAAGGGGACCTAAACGTCTCCTAATCTCTGACGAGGTAGTAGAGAGTTCGTCCGACTCTTCGGCAGTACCGAATTCACTCCCGTTATTATCCTCGCCGGCTTCCTCCTTATCGATGTCCCTGCCAGAAGGACTGTCCTCAGAGTTTATTTCAGGATCTTCAACACTGTGGTCAGGGGAATGAGGCCCGGCCAAAGGTTGACCACTTTGGGCCTCCCTCGTCTCTTCTGGAACTCGTCCAGTAGATTCCTCCATTTCAGAGCTATCGGTCGGGAGTATTATCCTTCGTCTTAGACGGGCCGTTTGCTTGACGCGCACCAGATTACCCTCAACAGGTAAAGACTGGTAGGGTTTATTTCAGGATCTTCAACACTGTGGTCAGAGGAAGGAGGCCCGGCCAAAGGTTGACCACTTTGGGCCTCCCTCGTCTCTTCTGGAACTCGTCCAGTAGATTCCTCCATTTCAAAGCTATCGATCGGGAGTATTATCCTTCGTCTTAGACGGGCCGTTTGCTTGACGCGCACCAGATTATCCTCCACAGGTAAAGACTGGGTCGTCTGACTTTGCCGGCCAAAACCATAAAAAAATATATACTCGTCCAGAATAGGCCCAACTCTAGAATGTGCCGAAGAAGAAGTACCCTCGGTTCTAGGGTCAAGACAAACTCTTGGTCGGCCAGGATTATTTGACGAAGAAGAGGAATCCATTTTATTGATTTTTCAAGAAAAAATAAAGAATAAAGAAGAAAAAAAACAAGAAAGAAAAGATACATGACGAAACGCTTGGACGATTTGGTGAAGAAAACTGAAGCTGGACGATCTCTCTCTCTCTAGAAAAATGCAGAGCCTCTCTCTCTAGAAAATTTCTCTCGAGGTGTGAAATGAATTAATGGAGGCAAAAGAGACATATATATAAAGGGGTGAAAAAAAACCTGCTGAACCGGTTAAAAATTGACCGACAAAGACTAAAAAGGTAAAATAAGGCCGGTAAGGCCCAAAAAATGGCGCGGTTTGCCTCTTTTTGAATTTTGAGTAATTTCCTCAGGTAAAAGGGCCTTAACCATTGTATGGGTCAACAGTAAAACCCTTTTAGGGGCAAATGTTGTAGCCCAAAATATCAACGGCTCTGCTTGAGACATGTGGATTCATCAGGATCAAACACGTGTCCCATCAGAAGAGAAGTAAAATGGTTTAACCATTGGATTTTCCTGAAATGGGGAGAGAAGGTTCACTTTTTGGCCCAAAAAGTTAATCAGAGCCTAAATCCCTAAAATGGCTGCAGGTGATTGGCAGATGATCCATCTCCAACCATAACCTGCCAAATGTCATGATCTGATTGCCTAGCCATTCAGGGGCACCTATTCTAGGGTAACCTAAAAGGGCAGCAGTCATATCACAAACACTATAAATACCCCTGAAATCAAGAGAAAAGGAATTCAATGCAAACAGTGTAAACTTACTCTGTAGAAATACTCTATCACTTTCTCTCTCTATCTCTACTTTTTCTTTCAAACTCCTGGTATCTGACTTAAGTTTCGTAGGGGGAAACCCCACCCAAACCTCCAGGGTGGGTCCCTTTTCGCAGGTTCGTGAATGAAGCTCAGGTTTGGACTGGCCAGATTCAGACATTGTTGCACAAGTCTCCAAGTGAAGAACATCTAAGGGAAACTAGTTTACTTGCCAGAATGTACTCCCTCCGTCCCTAAATAGAGTTTCTATTTTTCCATTTATGTTTATCCCAAATAGATTTTCCATTTTCTTATTTGGTTTGGGTCTACCAATTAAAATATTATTTAGCTTTCACAAGATGACTTTGTAAAATGGCCCACATTCTCTCTCCTCAATAAACAATTCATGAATCGTGTACCAACTTTAATTTTTAATTCTGATTTAATACAATTAACGTCCCACTTATGATTTCTCATTAATACTTGTGCCCATAAAAAATGAAAACTCTATAGGGACGGAAGGAGTATATGTTTATTATATACGAGAATGATCCAGCGAATGCATCATTAAACAATTGGTTAAACTATGAAAAAAAATTATGCAGGATATTCATGTGAAAAAATTGACTTTGAAATGTAGTTAAAATTATTTTTTCCTAAAAAATTATGCAGTTATGTTTTTATTATTTAATTGTATAACTAATATTAATTACTCGCTCGTCAAAAAAAAATATTGATTACTCAGAAATCATAAAGATTGCGCTAAATAATTATCCTCTCAAAAACCTCTATTTTAAACTACCATTTATTTTATTAGTGTGTTGTGCGGATTAATGGTAAAAATGAAAATATAGATTTATTTTTATTAAAATACATAATATTTTTTAGAGTTCAATATCAATATTTTTTCCCCTCAAAAAAAAAGTTTGTGCTTTAAGATTTTCTTTTCCCATTATTTACTTATTTTGTTATGAAGACCTCAATTTACATAAATATAACTCATATCTCACTT
>CANSZD010000243.1:455000-460000 GCA_947648045.1 Beta corolliflora
ACGACCAGAGCCGGAATAATCAAATCGATGACAGACCCGAGTTGGTTCCATATAAGCGGGATCTTATAAGCAGGATCTTGGTTCTGCATTTCATGAGAAGGATAAACAACTGCCACTACAACATCCATAATGAGTTGTGAATATAATAAGGAAATAACACAATTACTATAGAAAGCCATACCCCTGCATTGTAAACAGAAAAATAACAAGGTTAAAGTTGCTTATGTTAAGAGGCATCAATAGCTCCTATAGTGAATATACACTTACATCAGGACCATAATAGCCACTTGAATAGAAACTACTCTCGCTCAATAAGTGTCTGACGGAAAACAAGCAAACGCTGAAATCAGATACAATAACTAAGTAAACGGAGGCTTCATTCCAATTTCAATCACAATTTTCATGAACACCCAATTGGCAAATTGCCCACAGGACCAGCTCCATACATATCTAATTTAATCCTAAATACTCTCTCTAACTTTATCAGGCTCACACACATGCAACATAAAAGAACACATGAATGAAGATGTGCCAAACTCAGCACAAGAAGCAAGAAAAAGACGTCGTATGATAATATTTGAGAGAAGACACCGAAGACGGTTAGAAGGTTCCAACACACAAAACATTCAAGGTTATATTCTTTCATACATATAATGGTACACATACAACATAGAAAATCTCACAAGGTACTATCTAACGGTATTGTTATATTTGCACGCAGAGGTCCAATTGAGTCAGAATATCTTATATTGGGAGATCCTGAATACAAATGTGAATATTGTGGGGCAATTATGTGGTACGAAGAGAGGGTAAAGAGCAGAAGTTCCAAAAACAAAGTTAATTCAACATGTGCTGTTTAGAGGGCAAGGTTGTATTGCCAAAATTAAAAGACCCACCAGAACTATTACGTACATTGCAGGATTATTCTAAAGGAATGACTGAAACCACATTTAGACAACTTATCCGACTCTACAATTGATGCTATGCATTTACTTTTGTGGGAGCTAAGATAGATACGACACTAAATATGACCACTAGACAGTATCATTTTAGAATCACTGGGCAAAACCATCACCGAATAGGCTCACTACTGCCCACGGAAGGAAAAGACCCAGCATTTCCACAACTTTATATACATGATACCTCTTCAGAGATTGAGATGAGAGAAAAAGCAGTACGAAATCATAATTAATAAGGACATCCCTAAGTTGGACAACAACATACTCTCTGAACTCAAGGACATGCTTGACAAAGTCAACCCTCTCACAAAAGCATTCCGTATAGCGCAAGAGAGAATAAAACAAGATAAAGACATCAGATTGTCAATCAGGTTAATTGGAATAAGACAAAATACAACCAACCAATACAATAACCCAACTTCATCGGAGATTGCTGCACTCATAGTAGGAGATATTGGAATGACGACCCTTGGAAGAGACATAATAATAGAACATAAGACAGAGGGACTAAAGCAAATAAGTGAACTACACCCAAGTTTCATAGCATTACAATACCCGCTCCTTTTCCCATATGGTGAAGACAACTATTATATCAACATTCCATATCAAACCATAGACAGGCGTGAGAAAGGGAAAAGACAGTGTATAACTATGAGAGAATATTACACATACAGGTTGCAACAAAGAGAGCATGTATTCCAAACACTGCTAAGAGGTGGCCGCCCTTTGCTATAATTTATAGTTGGCTCGCTACTTGTGTAATGGAAGCGTAAAAGGTAATCGTACATTAGAAATAACCAAGCTACATTAAGATGCGATATTTACAACAACCTATGTGGACGTGGTTCGAGAGAGGAGATTTGACCGGTGCCTCGGTAGGAAAAAGGATCATTTTACCGGCCTCCTTCTTTGGAGGCCCAAGATACATGCAACAAAATTATCAAAAAGCTATGGCAATTTGCAGATGGTACGGAAACCCACAACTCTTTATAACATTAACAGCCAACCCAAGGTGGCCGAAAATTGTGAAAATGTTAGAACAAATAGAAGGACAAAGAGCATAAGATCGATCAGATATTGTAGCAAGAGTTTTCAGACTGAAATTGATACAACTGATGAGTACTTTGGTACCATTGTCGCAGGTATAGTAACAAACTTTTTTGAATAAACTCCTACTTCGATAATGACATTTTTCGAAATTTTAAACTTCATTACTATTTCACAGATGTCTACACTATAGAATTCCAAAAGAGGGGTTTACCACATGCACACATACTCCTATGGCTCCACGGAGATGCATTACAACTTTCTACGGAATACATCGACAGTATAATTCATACTGAGATCCCAGATAAGACAACAAATCGAAAACTATACAACATTGTCTCAAAATTCAATCTCCATGGACCATGCAGAAATGCAAATCCAAAATGCCCATGCATGGTTGATGATAAATGTAGCAAAAAGTTTCCAAAATCATTCAATGAGGTGACTACTTTCGATAATAATGGATACCCAATCTACAGAAGAATGGATAATGGCAGGTAATCATAAATAGATAAAGAAGAATGGTATACTAAATCACACTCTATTCTAACTGCATTGCTCATTCTTTTTTTAAACCAGGTTTGTCAAGAGAGGCGAGCAACTATTAGACAACAGATGGGTGGTCCCCTATAATCCTGGATTATTGTTGATGTTTGATGCCCATATAAATGTTGAAAGGTGCAACACATCGCGGGCAATTAAGTATTTATTCAATTATATTTCAAAAGGACCACAGCGGACAACCATGGTTATTAAAGATTACAACAAAGATGAGATCAAATCATACCTGGACTGTAGATATGTATCGTCATGCAAGGCAGCATGGAGAATATATGAGTTCGAGATTCAAGAAAGGAATCCATATGTCATGCGGCTTCCTGTGCATTTGGAAAAAGAACAAGCTGTTGGTTTGAGAGACAATGACCACCTCAATGTAGTTATTAACACATACCATGTTCATGAGAGAATGCTTACTGTATGGATAAACACTAACAAAATATATCCCGAAGCAAGGAACTTAACATACTCACAATTTCCAACGGAATACGTGTGGGACAAGGGATAGGAGAAGAGAAATAAAGGATGAAGAATCGGAAGGATAACATATGTTCACCCTACTTCTGGAGATATGTATTATCTACGTTTACTATTGAACATTATCAAAGGACCAACAAGCTTCGAAGAAATAAGAACTGTAAATGGATATCCATATCCATCATAAAAAGAGGCGTGCTACGTCCTTGGCCTTTTGAACAATGACAAGGAGTGGCATGATGAAATAGAATAAGCAAGCCACGGCTATGCCATCCAAATTAAGGCAGCTATTTGTGACAATATTGTTATTTTGTGAGGTGACAGACATAACTAGCTTATGGGAAGCTTCCTGCAATGACCTATCAGATGACATACAAAGAAAAGGAATTCAATGCAAACAGTGTAAACTTACTATGTAGAAATACTCTATCACTTTCTCTCTCTATATCTGACTTAAGCTTAGGAGGGGGAACCCCCACCCAAACCTCCAGGGTGGGTCCCTTTTTGCAGGTTCGTGAATGAAGCTCAGGTTTGGACTGGCCAGATTCAGACATTGTTGCACAAGTCTCCAAGTGAAGAACATCTAAGGGAAACTAGTTTACTTGCCAGAATGTACTCCCTCCGTCCCTAAATAGAGTTTCTATTTTTCCATTTATGTTTGTCCCAAATAGATTTTCCATTTTCTTATTTGGTTTGGGTCTACCAATTAAAATATTATTTAGCTTTCATAAGATGACTTTGTAAAATGGCCCACATTCTCTCCTCAATAAACAATTCATGAATCGTGTACCAACTTCAATTTTTAATTCTGATTTAATACAATTAACGTCCCACTTATGATTTCTCATTAATACTTGTGCCCATAAAAAATGGAAACTCTATAGGGACGGAAGGAGTATATGTTTATTATATACGAGAATGATCCAGTGAATGCATCATTAAACAATTGGTCAAACTATGAAAAAAAATTATGTAGGATATTCATGTGAAAAAATTGACTTTTAAATGTAGCTAAAATTATTTTTTCCTAAAAAATAATGCAGTTATGTTTTTATTATTTAATCGTATAACTAATATTAATTACTCGCTCGTCAAAAAAAAAAAAATTGATTACTCAGAAATCATAAAGATTGCGCTAAATAATTATCCTCTCAAAAACCTCTATTTTAAACTACCATTTATTTTATTAGTGTGTTGTGCGGATTAATGGTAAAAATGAAAATATAGATTTATTTTTATTAAAATACATAATATTTTTTAGAGTTCAAGATCAATATTTTTTCCCCTCAACAAAAAAGTTTGTGCTTTAAAATTTTCTTTTCCCATTATTTACTTATTTTGTTATGAAGACCTCAATTTACATAAATATAACTCATATCTCACTCCACAAATTCATGTATAAGACCGTATGACAATTACTAAACTATCACACGAAGCTCAATAGGCCCACTAAAAGCAAGCCCAACACCCAGTACCCCCACTTTCCCACTCTTTCTTCCATCGTTTTCCTCATGACTTCCCCTTCTCTCTCCTCTTTGAGCTTCTCCTACCACCCTCCTTTCTCTCTCCTCAAAACCCCCCACGGCCCCACCAAACCCACCCCTCATTTCACCTCTATCACACGCTCCTCCACCTCTTCCCCACTCCCCATCCGACCCAATTACATCCCCAACAAAATCCCGGACATGGATTATTTCATTTATTCACTATTCAGGACTATCTTCTTTACAACTTTTGCAACCTACCGAAATTTCAATATTTTTCTACCTTAGTAACATCGAAAATAACAAAATTGATGATTCATGATCACACTTAGCAGAGGTCTCCCAATTGGCCAACTTCTTCCCTCCATTTCGATCAAGCTTTTATTGTGAACACCATGTCTATGATGCTTCATCTTACTCCTCTTCTCATTCTTCATCTTCGGGTTCACGTTATCTTAATTCTCCTGGCACTCTC
>CANSZD010000243.1:465000-648636 GCA_947648045.1 Beta corolliflora
AATCGATGACAAACCCGACTTGGTTCCATATAAGCGGGATCTTATAAGCGGGGATCTTGGTTCTGCATTTCATGAGAAGGATAAACAACTGCCACTACAACATCCATAATGAGTTGTGAATATAATAAGGAAATAACACAATTATTATAGAAAGCCATACCCCTGCATTGTAAACAGAAAAATAACAAGGTTAAAGTTGCTTATGTTAAGAGGCATCAATAGCTCCTATAGTGAATATACACTTACATCAGGACCATAATAGCCACTTGAATAGAAACTACTCTCGCTCAATAAGTGTCTGAAGGAAAACAAGCAAACGCTGAAATCAGATAAAATCGTCAACAGTTGTAAAACTATTTAAAATGTTGGGAAAAATCAGGAGGAGAAAAAAGAGGGACACGCCAAAAGAAAAATAGCTTCTAAAAAGATTTATACCTCTGAACTGAGTACCACGACCAGAGCCGGAATAATAAAATGGGCAACGAACCGACTTGATCCCATATAAGCAGGATCTTGGTCCTACATTCCATGAGAAAGAGAAAATATCAGTAAAAAAATAACTGCCACTACAACATCCATGAAACAATATCTTATCCATCAAGATGTACATTTCACTACTTACTAATAGGTACAATAACTAAGTAAACGGAGGCTTCATTCCAATTTCAATCACAATTTTCATGAACACCCAATTGGCAAATTGCCCACAGGACCAGCTCCATACATATCTAATTTAATCCTAAATACTCTCTCTAACTTTTTCAGGCTCACACACATGCAACATAAAAGAACACATGAATGAAGATGTGCCAAACTCAGCACGAGAAGCAAGAAAAAGACGGCATATGATAATATTTGAGAGAAGACACCGAAGACGGTTAGAAGGTTCCAACACACAAAAAATTCAAGGTTATATTCTTTCATACAAATAATGGTACACATACAACATAGAAAATCTCACAAGGTACTATCTAACGGTATTGTTATATTTGCACGCAGAGGTCCAATTGAGTCATAATATCTTATATTGGGAGATCCTGAATACAAATGTGAATATTGTGGGGCAATTATGTGGTACGAAGAGAGGGTAAAGAGCAGAAGTTCCAAAAACAAAGTTAATTCAACATGTGCTGTTTAGAGGGCAAGGTTGTATTGCCAAAATTAAAAGACCCACCAGAACTATTACGTACATTGCAGGATTATTCTAAAGGAATGACTGAAACCACATTTAGACAACTTATCCGACTCTACAATTGATGCTATGCATTTACTTTTGTGGGAGCTAAGATAGATACGACACTAAACATGACCACTAGACTGTATCATTTTAGAATCACTGGGAAAAACCATCACCGAATAGGCTCACTACTGCCCACGGAAGGAAAAGACCCAGCATTTCCACAACTTTATATACATGATACCTCTTCAGAGACCGAGATGAGAGAAAAAGCAGTACGAAATCATAATTAATTAGGACATCCCTAAATTGAACAACAACATACTCTCTGAACTCAAGGACATGCTTGACAAAGTCAACCCTCTCACAAAAGCATTCCGTATAGCGCAAGAGAGAATAAAACAAGATAAAGACATCAGATTGTCAATCAGGTTAATTGGAATAAAACAAAATACAACCAACCAATACAATAACCCAACTTCATCGGAGATTGCTGCACTCATAGTAGGAGATATTGGAATGACGACCCTTGGAAGAGACATAATAATAGAACATAAGACAGAGGGACTAAAGCAAATAAGTGAACTACACCCAAGTTTCATAGCATTACAATACCCGCTCCTTTTCCCATATGGTTAAGACAGCTATTATATCAACATTCCATATCAAACCATAGACAGGCGCGAGAAAGGGAAAAGACAGTGTATAACTATGAGAGAATATTACACATACAGGTTGCAACAAAGAGAGCATGTATTCCAAACACTGCTAAGAGGTGGCCGCCTACTGCTACAATTTATAGTTGACTGCTACTGTGTAATGGAAGCAGAAAGGTAATCGTACATTAGAAATAACCAAGCAACATTAAGATGCGATATTTACAACAACCTATGTGACGCAGTTCAGAGAGGAGATTTGACCGGTGCCTCGGTAGGAAAAATAATCATTTTACCAGCCTCCTTTACTGGAGGCCCAAGATGCATGCATCAAAATTATCAAAAAGCTATGGCAATTTGCAGATGGTACGGAAACCCACAACTCTTTATAACATTAACAGCCAACCCAAGGTGGCCGAAAATTGTGAAAATGTTAGAACAAATAGAAGGACATAGAGCATAAGATCGACCAGATATTGTAGCAAGAGTTTTCAGACTGAAATTGAAACAATTGATGAGTACTTTGGTACCATTGTCGCAGGTATAGTAACAAACTTTTTTGAATAAACTCCTACTTCGATAATGACATTTTTCGAAATTTTAAACTTCATTACTATTGCACAGATGTCTACACTATTGAATTCCAAAAGAGGGACTTACCTCATGCACACATACTCCTATGGCTCCACGGAGATGCATTGCAACTTTCTACGGAATACATCGACAGTATAATTCATGCTGAGATCCCAGATAAGACAACAAATCGAAAACTATACAACATTGTCTCAAAATTCAATGTCCATGGACCATGCAGAAATGCAAATCCAAAATGCCCATGCATGGTTGATGATAAATGTAGCAAAAAGTTTCCAAAATCAATCAATGAGGTGACTACTTTCGACAACAATGTATACCCAATCTACAGAAGAATGGATAATGGCAGGTAATCATAAGTAGATAAAGAAGAATGGTATATTAAATCACACTCTATTCTAACTGCATTGCTTATTCTTTTTTTAAACCAGGTTTGTCAAGAGAGGCGAGCAACTATTAGACAACAGATGGGTGGTCCCCTATAATCCTGGATTATTGTTGATGTTTGATGCCCATATAAATGTTGAAAGGTGCAACACATCGCGGGCAATTAAGTATTTATTCAAGTATATTTCAAAAGGACCACAGCGGACAACAATGGTTATTAAAGATGACAACAAAGATGAGATCAAATCATACATGGACTGTAGATATGTATCGTCATGCGAGGCAGCATGGAGAATATATGACTTCGAGATTCAAGAAAGGAATCCATCTGTCATGCGACTTCCTGTGCATTTGGAAAAAGAACAAGCTGTTGGTTTGAGAGACAATGACCACCTCAATGTAGTTATTAACACATACCATGTTCATGAGAGAATGCTTACTGCATGGATAAACACTAACAAAATATATCCCGAAGCAAGGAACTTAACATACTCACAATTTCCAACGGAATACGTGTGGGACAAGGGATGGGAGAAGAGAAATAAAGGATGAAGCATCGGAAGGATAACATATGTTCACCCAACTTCTGGAGAGATGTATTATCTACGTTTACTATTGAACATTATCAAAGGACCAATAGGCTTCGAAGAAATAAGAACTGTAAATGGATATCCATATCCATCATAAAAAGAGGCGTGCTACGTCCTTGGCCTTTTGAACAATGACAAGGAGTGGCATGATGAAATAAAAGAAGCAAGCCACGGCTATGCCATCCAAATTAAGGCAGCTATTTGTGACAATATTGTTATTTTGTGAGGTGACAGACATAACTAGCTTATGGGAAGCTTCCTGCAATGACCTATCAGATGACATACAAAGAAAAGGAATTCAATGCAAACAGTGTAAACTTACTCTGTAGAAATACTCTATCACTTTCTCTCTCTATCTCTACTTTTTCTTTCAAACTCCTGATATCTGACTTAAGCTTCGGAGGGGGAACCCCCACCCAAACCTCCAGGGTGGGTCCCTTTTTGCAGGTTTGTGAATGAAGCTCAGGTTTGGACTGGCCAGATTCAGACATTGTTGCACAAGTCTCCAAGTGAATAACATCTAAGGGAAACTAGTTTACTTGCCAGAATGTACTCCCTCCGTCCCTAAATAGAGTTTCTATATTTCCATTTATGTTTGTCCCAAATAGATTTTCCATTTTCTTATTTGGTTTGGGTCTACCAATTAAAATATTATTTAGCTTTCATAAGATGACTTTGTAAAATGGCCTACATTCTCTCCTCAATAAACAATTCATGAATCGTGTACCAACTTCAATTTTTAATTCTGATTTAATACAATTAACGTCCCACTTATGATTTCTCATTAATACTTGTGCCCATAAAAAATGGAAACTCTATAGGGACGGAAGGAGTATATGTTTATTATATACGAGAATGATCCAGCGAATGCATCATTAAACAATTGGTTAAACTATGAAAAAAAATTATGCTGGATATTCATGTGAAAAAATTGACTTTTAAATGTAGTTAAAATTATTTTTTCCTAGAAAATTATGCAGTTATGTTTTTATTATTTAATCGTATAACTAATATTAATTACTCGCTCGTCAAAAAAAAATATTGATTACTCAGAAATCATAAAGATTGCGCTAAATAATTATCCTCTCAAAAACCTCTATTTTAAACTACCATTTATTTTATTAGTGTGTTGTGCGGATTAATGGTAAAAATGAAAATATAGATTTATTTTTATTAAAATACATAATATTTTTTAGAGTTCAAGATCAATATTTTTTCCCCTCAAAAAAAAAGTTTGTGCTTTAAAATTTTCTTTTCCCATTATTTACTTATTTTGTTATGAAGACCTCAATCTACATAAATATAACTCATATCTCACTTCACAAATTCATGTATAAGACCGTATGACAATTAGTAAACTATCACACGAAGCTCAATAGGCCCACTAAAAGCAAGTCCAACACCCAGTACCCCCACTTTCCCACTCTTTCTTCCATCGTTTCCTCATGACTTCCCCTTCTCTCTCCTCTTTGAGCTTCTCCTACCACCCTCCTTTCTCTCTCCTCAAAACCCCCCACGGCCCCACCAAACCCACCCCTCATTTCACCTCTATCACACGCTCGTCCACCTCTTCCCCACTCCCCATCCGACCCAATTACATCCCCAACAAAATCCCGGACATGGATTATTTCATTTATTCACTATTCAGGACTATCTTCTTTACAACTTTTGCAACCTACTGAAATTTCAATATTTTTCTACCTTAGTAACATCGAAAATAACAAAATTGATGATTCATGATCACACTTAGCAGAGGTCTCCCAATTGGCCAACTTCTTCCCTCCATTTCGATCAAGCTTTTATTGTGAACACCATGTCTATGATGCTTCATCTTACTCCTCTTCTCATTCTTCATCTTCGGGTTCACATTATCTTAATTCTCCTGGCACTCTCCCACAGTAAGTGGTGGTGGTGGAGCACTCCAAATTGGAGACCTAATGTTAGGTGCGAGAAAATTGGAATGCGCCCAATCTTGATTGTATGGTTAGCTTACATTGTACTTTATGAGTTACATTTTCTTCCTGGAATGGAAACACAAAGAATGGAAACACAGATTATAATAAAATTATGTTGATTTTTTTTAGATCTGTTTTGCTTGTATTCTTGACATTGTAATTAACAGTTCATGTGTAGTTCTTCAAATTTTGATAGGTGAGTAGTGACTACTCATGTCACATAATTTCCCTATCATGTAAGATTAGGAAGGAGTGAGTAAACTATTACCAGGTTATCGCTTGTGGATTAAAATTATCCGTTAATAATATACTCCCTCCGTCTCTCGATAGATTTTTCATTTCTCCAATGCACTTTTGTATCATTAATATCTTTAATTACATATTACTAAAAAAATATAAAATCTTGATTTTCCTAATGTACGTAATGAGACGAATCAAGTAAACCCAACATGACTATGTTTATTTTTTCTTATATACTACCTCCATTTCTTAATAAGTGCATCACTTTTCTTGCTTGGAATAGTCACAATAAGTGTAACTAAGCTCAAAATAGTAAAAAAAAAAAAATCAATATTATCACAAATATGCCACAAAAAACAAGAAAGGACCACAATTTTTTCATTTCACCACTTGAATCACCCTACTTTATAAATTATTATGGTCCCAACTTTCTCTCTCTACATTTCTTGATATTCTCCCACTTTCTGTATGATGCACTTATTGAGAAACAGGAAAGTATATTGGAAATTCTTTTTGAGGATTTTCTTTACCTATGAATAGTGCCAAAATTAGATAGGGAAAATATAAAAAGGGATGGAGGGAGTATATTATTTTATAGTTAATTAATATTATAGTATTTGGATAAATGGTTATGATTATTACGTTAATAGTTGTGTTTTTTGATTATTTACTTATGGTGTTTAGGTAATTAGTTTAGGTTGTGGGTTCATATATGTTTTGGGTAAATACTTATGGTTTTCTGTATATTAGATATACTTTCTAGTTTAATAGTTTTCATTTTTGGTTAATAGTTTTGATTATTAGGTTAATAGTTATGCTTTTCATATTATTAGTTATAGATTCCATGTTATTAGTTATGGCTTTTGGGTTAATAAACAGTTTTGAATAAATACTTATGATTTTTTGGTTATTAGTTATGGTTTTCTGTTTAATAGTTATGATAATTAGACAAATAGTTATACTTTTAGGCTAATAATGCCTTTGGGGATAAAAAGTTATAGTTATATATTTATTTGTTATGAAATCTGGGTAAATTGTTAAGATTATTGGGTTAGTAGTTCGGGTTAATAGTTATCAGTTTTGTGTAGATACTAATGATATTTGTGTATATAGTTATGATTTTGGATAATCATAATGGCAATAGGATAAATAATTATGATTCTAAGGGTAATCTTTTTGAGTTGACAGTTACAATTTTTGAGTTAGTTATCGCATTTGGGTAATTGGTTATGATCATTAGGCTAATAGTTTTTATTTTATTTTATTATAAGTTATGGTTTTCAGGCAATAAGTTATAGTTCTCGTCTCATATATGGTTTTGGGTAAATAGCTATAGTATTATGATTAATAGTTATAACTTCCAGTTAATAGTTATGGTTCTAGGTAAACGATTATATTTATAAGGTTAATCCTTATGATTTTTAGATATAAGTAATTGTTTTCACACTATTAGTTATAGCTTTTCAATTATTAGTTATAGCTTTTGGGGGTAATATATGGTTTTTTTTGGGTAAATTCTAAATAGTTATCATTTTCTTGTTATTTGTTATGGATTTCGCGTTATTAGTTATTGTTTTGGGTTATTAGTCATAAGTTTGGGTAAAAAGTTGTTGGTTTGGGTTAATGGTTAATGGTTATGGTGTTTTGGTTGGTTTTTTAAGTTTTTGGGTTGACAGTGTATTTCTAGTTAATAGTTATGAATTTTGGGCTTATATATATATATATATATATATATATATATATATATATATATATATATATATATATATATATATATATATATATGTGTGTGTGTGTGTGTATATATATATATATGTGTGTGTGTGTGTATATATATATATATATATATATATATATATAGATATATATATATATATATATAGATATATATATATATATATATATATATTCGGGAGCATAAGGAGTTACTCAAGATTTCGAGGCCATAAAGCGCGCCACGTAGGATTGCCACGTCATCAATTAATATTTAGTTTTTATAACAATGATAGAGTTTGGTTTTGAATGAACAACCTCAATCATCATATTATATAAAATGCTTATAACTTTTGCTATGTAATTCGGAATATACCATTGGAGAACGCTCGGAATATGCTTCGAAATAACATCCATTTACAATATAGTCTCCAACTTATGAAATACAGTGTGCCACCTAGGATTTCCAAGTCATCATTTCAATTTTTTATTTATTACAAAAATAGAGTTGTACATATATAAGGAGTTTTAGATAAATGAATATTACTTTAATAACTTTATCTGAAAAAAGTTGGCAAAAGCTGAGATAAAAAAATTTGCACAAAAATCCACTACTCCTACGGCAAAAGCTAAGAAAGCTAAGATAAAAAAATATACACAAAACTCCTACGGCTACGGCAAAAGCTAATATTTCATATTATTTTAATAATTTTAATTTATGTTTGCGTTACAATTGTTAAGAACTATTTACTACAACAATAAAAATGATGAGAATCGAATTATCATTTGATCCAACAGAAAAAAATCAAAAGAAACCTCATCAACAAGAGCTCATGGTCATATCCCAAATAAATATCAGAGTCAAAGACTAATACACACCAAGTAGTTGCACTGCACTTAAGTTACATCTACTCCAAGTAGGAGTACTCTTTCAATATTTAATAGGATTTTTTGATTTTAATAATGCAACCTTTTGGCCATTCGCAAATAATAGAGCAACCTTTTGATTATTCTACAATAAGACAACCTTTATACCCCATTAACTTTGGGTAGGTCAAAACCGGTTATAACCTGAAGAATAGGTAAAATGGGACACGTGTCGCATAATAATTGGTTCCATAAACAAATTTTATAAAAAAAATTTAAAAACAAAAGATTAAAAAAAAAAAGGATAAACCCCCCCTAACCTCTCACCCCACCGTAAACCCCCTCTCCCTCCTCCCCCCACCCACTGCCACACCACTCTCTCCTCCCCCCACCCCAGCCGCCCTCTGCGCAACCGAGTCACCTCTTTCCTCACCGCCGGGTCCACCGCCACCCTCACCCCACCCCATCTTTGCCCCCTCCCTTCTTCTACTTGACCCACCAACCCAACCCCAGAGAGTTCCCCCAAGCACGGCGCTGCAACCACCTCTTTCAAGGCTTCCGGATGGTTTTTCGGGGTGTGGGAGGTGGGGGCTGAGTCGGGGATGGAGGGGGTGGGGTTAGGGGATGGTTTTTATTATCCGGGTCGGGGATGACGAGGAGAGAGAAAGAGGGAGGGGGTTGTCGTGGTTGGGGAAGGGGAGGGATGGGGGTGGCAAGTGGCTAGGGAAGGGGAGGTAGGGGTTGTCGTGGTCGGGGAAGGGGAGGGAGGGGTTGTCGTGGTGGGGTGAGGGGGGAAGGGGGGTTGTCGTGGTGGGGAAGGGGAGGGAGGGGGTTGTCATGGTTGGGGAAGGGGAGGGAGGGGGTGGCGTGGGTGGGGAAGGGGGAGGGAGGGGGTGTCGTGGGTGGGGAAGGGGAGGGAGGGGGTGGCGTGGGCGGGGGGTGGCGTGACTGGGGGGGGAGGGGAGGGAGGGTGGTGGCGGTGGGTGGGGGAGGGAAGGGGGAGGGAGGGTGGTGGCGGTGGGTGGGGGGGGGGGGTGGGTTTAGTTTAGGTTTTTTATTAAAGTTTATTTAATATTATTAATTAGAATTAAAGTTGTTAATGGGTTTTAATTAAAAAATTACCATTTCTTCAGGTCACCGGTCAACTTGACCTACCATAGGTAATAGGGTATAAAGGTTGTCTTATTGTGGAATAATCAAAAGGTTACTCTATTATTTGCGAATGGCCAAAAGGTTGCATTATTAAAATCAAAAAATCCTATTTAATATACTACAAGTACTGTATTTAATTTAAATCTACTCCAAGTAGGAGTAAACTTCTCTAAATTATATTTAATCTACTCTAAGTAGAACTAAACATTATCCAAGTATAGCTAGGATACTAAACTAAAGAATATTCTTATAAACTAAAGAGCAATTATTATTAGGTTGATTTCCATATATTTACAACAATACGACCTGCAACAATGACTCATCAATATTCAGATCCAAACTTATCACGAGAAGTAAGAAAAAGACGTCGAATGATAAATTTCGAGAGAAGACAACGAAGACGATTAGAAAAAGACGTCGAATGATAATTTTCGTTACAATTGCTAAGAACTAAGAAACAAGCAAGAGCTCATGGCCATATACGAAATCAATAATAGAGTCAAAGCCTGACACACTCTAAGTAGTTGCACTCCACTTAAATTACATCTACTCCAAGTAGGAGTACTCTTTAAATTAAATATTTAATATACTACAAGTACTCTATTTAATTTAAATCTACTCCAAGTAGGAGTAAACTTTTTTAAACTATATTTAATCTACTCCAAGTAGGACTAAACTTTATCCAAGTGTCTAAGGACTCATCAATACGCTTTCATATATAATATAATTACTTTTTTTAAAACTATATCAAACACGCAGAAAAAGCTACAATTTTATAATTCAACTCACGAAAAAATTAAGAAGTAGGTTTATTTGTTTGTTCTAACAAATATTTGAATAAACTCCAAAAGCATACATTAAGAAAAAGTTCAAGTTTAAAGAAGTGTTATCAAGCTTCTAACCAGATTTGTACCTCTGTTTGCTTTCATGGCTAGGTTGAGTCTGCTAGCTTGTTTTTCTTTGTGGTTTGTCTTTGGCAGGAGATTGTTCCTTCTGGTTGTTTTGGTGTCCAGGGGATGCACATGAAGTGCTCTTCTTTCCAACCCTTCCTAGAAGGTGGGGATTGAAAGAGAAACTGATGCTCTTTTCCCTTAACTGGTGGATGTATTGGTTGTATTCTTCTCTTTTTTGGTTTTCAATAAAAATTTTGAATTGCCCCAAAAAAAAAAAATATTTGTACCTCTGATGTGAGTACCACGACTAGAGCCGGAATAATCAAATCGATGACAAACCCGACTTGGTTCCATATAAGCGGGATCTTATAAGCAGGATCTTGGTTCTGCATTTCATGAGAAGGATAAACAACTGCCACTACAACATCCATAATGAGTTGTGAATATAATAAGGAAATAACACAATTATTATAGAAAGTCATACCCTTGCATTGTAAACAGAAAAATAACAAGGTTAAAGTTGCTTATGTTAAGAGGCATCAATAGCTCCTATAGTGAATATACACTTACATCAGGACCATAATAGCCACTTGAATAGAAACTACTCTCGCTCAATAAGTGTCTGAAGGAAAACAAGCAAACGCTGAAATCAGATAAAATCATCAACAGTTGTAAAACTATTTAAAATGTTGGGAAAAATCAGGAGGAGAAAAAAGAGGGACACACCAAAAGAAAAATAGCTTCTAAAAAGATTTATACCTCTGAACTGAGTACCACGACCAGAGCCGGAATAATAAAATGGGCAACGAACCGACTTGATCCCATATAAGCAGGATCTTGGTCCTACATTCCATGAGAAAGAGAAAATATCAGTAAAAAAATAACTGCCACTACAACATCCATGAAACAATATCTTATCCATCAAGTTGTACATTTCACTACTTACTAATAGGTACAATAACTAAGTAAACGGAGGCTTCATTCCAATTTCAATCACAATTTTCATGAACACCCAATTGGTAAATTGCCCACAGGACCAGCTCCATACATATCTAATTTAATCCTAAATACTCTCTCTAACTTTTTCAGGCTCACACACATGCAACATAAAAGAACACATGAATGAAGATGTGCCAAACTCAGCACGAGAAGCTAGAAAAAGACGTCGTATGATAATATTTGAGAGAAGACACCGAAGACGGTTAGAAGGTTCCAACACACAAAACATTCAAGGTTATATTCTTTCATACATATAATGGTACACATACAACATAGAAAATCTCACAAGGTACTATCAAACGGTATTGTTATATTTGCACGCAGAGGTCCAATTGAGTCAGAATATCTTATATTGGGAGATCCTGAATACAAATGTGAATATTGTGGGGCAATTATGTGGTACGAAGAGAGGGTAAAGAGCAGAAGTTCCAAAAACAAAGTTAATTCAACATGTGCTGTTTAGAGGGCAAGGTTGTATTGCCAAAATTAAAAGACCCACCAGAACTATTACGTACATTACAGGATTATTCTAAAGGAATGACTGAAACCACATTTAGACAACTTATCCGACTCTACAATTGATGCTATGCATTTACTTTTGTGGGAGCTAAGATAGATACGACACTAAACATGACCACTAGACCGTATCATTTTAGAATCACTGGGCAAAACCATCACCGAATAGGCTCACTACTGCCCACGGAAGGAAAAGACCCAGCATTTCCACAACTTTATATACATGATACCTCTTCAGAGATCGAGATGAGAGAAAAAGCAGTACGAAATCATAATTAATAAGGACATCCCTAAATTGGACAACAACATACTCTCTGAACTCAAGGACATGCTTGACAAAGTCAACCCTCTCACAAAAGCATTCTGTATAGCGCAAGAGAGAATAAAACAAGATAAAGACATCAGATTGTCAATCAGGTTAATTGGAATAAGACAAAATACAATCAACCAATACAATAACCCAACTTCATCGGAGATTGCTGCACTCATAGTAGGAGATATTGGAATGACGACCCTTGGAAGAGACATAATAATAGAACATAAGACAGAGGGACTAAAGCAAATAAGTGAACTACACACAAGTTTCATAGCATTACAATACCTGCTCCTTTTCCCATATGGTGAAGACAGCTATTATATCAACATTCCATATCAAACCATAGACAGGCGCGAGAAAGGGAAAAGACAAGGTGTATAACTATGAGAGAATATTACACATACAAAGTTGCAACAAAGAGAGCATGTATTCCAAACACCGCTAAGAGGTGGCCGCCCACGCTACAATTTATAGTTGAGCACACTTGTGTAATGGAAGCGTAAAGGTAATCGTACATTAGAAATAACCAAGCTACATTAAGATGCGATATTTACAACAACCTATGTGACGCAGTTCAGAGAGGAGATTTGACCGGTGCCTCGGTAGGAAAAAGGATCATTTTACCAGCCTCTTTTACTGGAGGCCCAAGATACATGCAACAAAATTATCAAAAAGCTATGGCAATTTGCAGATGGTACGGAAACCCACAACTCTTTATAACATTAACAGCCAACCCGAGGTGGCCGAAAATTGTGAAAATGTTAGAACAAATAGAAGGACAAAGAGCATAAGATCGACCAGATATTGTAGCAAGAGTTTTCAGACTGAAATTGAAACAATTGATGAGTACTTTGGTACCATTGTCGCAGGTATAGTAACAAACTTTTTTGAATAAACTCCTACTTCGATAATGACATTTTTCGAAATTTTAAACTTCATTACTATTGCACAGATGTCTACACTATAGAATTCCAAAAGAGGGGTTTACCTCATGCACACATACTCCTATGGCTCCACGGAGATGCATTGCAACTTTCTACGGAATACATCGACAGTATAATTCATGCTGAGATCCCAGATAAGACAACAAATCGAAAACTATACAACATTGTCTCAAAATTCAATGTCCATGGACCATGCAGAAATGCAAATCTAAAATGCCCATGCATGGTTGATGATAAATGTAGCAAAAAGTTTCCAAAATCATTCAATGAGGTGACTACTTTCGACAACAATGGATACCCAATCTACAGAAGAATGGATAATGGCAGGTAATCATAAATAGATAAAGAAGAATGGTATACTAAATCACACTCTATTCTAACTGCATTGCTCATTCTTTTTTTAAACCAGGTTTGTCAAGAGAGGCGAGCAACTATTAGACAACAGATGGGTGGTCCCCTATAATCCTGGATTATTGTTGATGTTTGATGCCCATATAAATGTTGAAAGGTGCAACACATCGCGGGCAATTAAGTATTTATTCAAGTATATTTCAAAAGGACCACAGCGGACAACCATGGTTATTAAAGATGACAACAAAGATGAGATCAAATCATACCTGGACTGTAGATATATATCGTCATGCGAGGCATCATGGAGAATATATGAGTTTCGAGATTCAAGAAAGGAATCCATCTGTCATGCGGCTTCCTGTGCATTTGGAAAAAGAACAAGCTGTTGGTTTGAGAGACAATGACCACCTCAATTTAGTTATTAACACATACCATGTTCATGAGAGAATGCTTACTGCATGGATAAACACTAACAAAATATATCCCGAAGCAAGGAACTTAACATACTCATAATTTCCAACGGAATACGCGTGGGACAAGGGATGGGAGAAGAGAAATAAAGGATGAAGCATCGGAAGGATAACATATGTTCACCCTACTTCTGGAGAGATGTATTATCTACGTTTACTATTGAACATTATCAAAGGACCAACAAGCTTCGAAGAAATAAGAACTGTAAATGGATATCCATATCCATCATAAAAAGAGGCATGCTACGTCCTTGGCCTTTTGAACAATGACAAGGAGTGGCATGATGAAATAAAAGAAGCAAGCCACGACTATGCCATCCAAATTAAGGCAGCTATTTGTGACAATATTGTTATTTTTGTGAGGTGACAGACATAACTAGCTTATGGGAAGCTTCCTGCAATGACCTATCAGATGACATACAAAGAAAGAAAAGGAAGTTGTTCAGACATCCAGAGCTCATCTTAACTGAGGAGCAGGTGAGAACATACACTCTTCTTGAGATTGATAAAATCCTAATGAAGTATGGGAAGTCATTAATCGATATTAAAGCCATGCCACAACCAAACTTCACAGAAGTAGACTTTGTAGAAAACATACTTATGCAAGAAGAGCTCAATTATGACCCGTTGATTTTAATATAGGGGAGATATTTTTCGTGTACGGGCATGAAGGAATAGGTAAAATACTTCTTTATCGCACCATCTCAGCAAAGTTCCTGGCAGAATGAAAGATTGTACTAAATGTAGCATCATGAGGTAAGAAATAAAGAATCAACACATAAATTTTTTTTTGAAAAAAAAAACTTACTAAGTACCATTTAAATTAAATTCAATTATTCTTTTTTATTGCGTTTAAGAGTTATTACTTATGTTATTCCACTACTCTTTTCACCTTGAAACATATTACAGGCATTGCTGCATTTCTATTATCCGAAGGAAGGATAGCTCACGGTCGATTTGAGATACCAATCGACCTTAATGAAACATCAACTTGCAACATTAGACAGAATACCAAACTTGTGGAACTACTTCGCAACACATCACTGATAATATGGGATGAAGCTCCAATGGACCACAAACTTACATTTGAAGCACTAGACCATACAATGAAGGACATAATAGGATATCAAGATCCAGAAGCATCATCAAAGTTGATTGGAGGAAATGTTGTCTTACTTGGAGGAGATCTGCGACAAGTGTTGCCAATAGTACCCAAGGGATGTAGACAGGATATCATCCAAGCTTCAATAAACATATCCTATATATGGAATCAATATAAAGTCTTCATCCTCAAAACAAGCATGAGGGTTCCAAAAGGAGGTGAACATTCAGATAAGAGTCAGAGGAACGAAAAATTCAATGACTGGCTTTTAACCATGGGTGATGGGAGATTGGAGGGGAAAAGCCAGGATAACGAGGTTGAACACATTTGGATAAGAAAAAGAGATGAACTAATAGCCTACAGTGGAGCTATTAACATTGAAATTGCAACCAAAGAGATATATCCAGATTTTGCCTTCAAACATTGTGATGAGAATTATTTGAGAGAAAGAGCCATACTTACGCCACTAAACGAAACAACCGACTGCATAAACAACTACATGTTAAGCCTAATTCCTGGACATGAAAGGGAGTACAAGAGTTGCGACGAAATTTGTTCATCCTCAAAAGACACCAATGAACAGATCACCAACTATACTACAGAGTATCTTAATACTTTGAATCTACAAGGCTTACCACCTCACGAGCTCAAACTGAAAGAAGGAGCCCTAGTGATGCTTATGAGGAATATCAATCCTTCACAAGGACTATGTAATGGAACCCGACTAATTATCACACACCTGGGAAAATTTATAATTGAAGCAAAAATAATTACGGGTTTGAAAAGGGGGAAAAAGTATTGATACCAAGGATCGTAATGACATCAACAGACAACAAGATACCATTTGTACTAAAACGAAGGCAATACTCACTCAAGACATGCTATGCTATGACGATAAACAAGAGTCAAGGACAATCACTCAAACATGTAGGTGTTTACTTGCCAAATCCTATTTTTAGCCATGGACAATTGTACATAGCAGCCTCAAAAACAACATCACCAGAGGGCTTGAAATTCTTCATCGATGATTCGAACCAGAAGTATAAAAGACACACCAAAAATATAATTGTAGACACATAATCGTGTCTCCCCATTTAAGGATCTAATGATGAAACATACCGCGACATTAGTTGGAGCGACCCAACGAAAGAGCAATCTAAAGAACCAATCCAAAATGTGTTTTGAAATGATATTCTAAAGCCCAATTAATTGTTCATGATGATTAATTGTATTTTAAACCCATAAAATGTTTTAAATCCATTTTAAAAGCCTAATCAAATATTTTTTATTTCAATAAATATTTTTCATAATCATTTTCATTATCTTCAATCAAAAATCAGATTTTTAACCTGTAAAATTCCATCTCCAGAATTTTAGGGATAAAAAAGTATCTTCGAAAGACGCGCAAAGTAGTATGTGCCGGACGCGTGGGCTACGCTCAGCGCGCCACGTTCGTCCAGAGTATTGGCGGGAACGCGTCAGGCGAGCCAATGAGCACCTGACACGTAGATTTCGTGACTCACCCAGAGTCCTACGTCTGACGCAAGTCCTGTGTGAGACGCAACTTTCTTTTCTATCTTTACAAAAACGTCTTTACACGTGCCTAAACTTGATTGGGTTGGCTGCGTCAGGCACACCAATGTGCGCCTGACGCATGGCATTGCGCCTACCACGTAGGCTTACGCCAGGCGCAAGGCTTGCGTGGAGCGCAAGTTGTTTTTTTTCCTATATATACCGTATTTTCCCGAATTACGGACGATTTTTCAGATTATTATTTCACGCAAAAAATTCTCTCGGATACTCCGAAACATACTTCGAACATTCAACACTCAAATACTTTCAATACCTCCAATATTTTCAATAAATTCTTCATATTGCGTTATTGGTTTCACGATTGCTCCGTCTAAAGATCGTTGCGCTCCTCAATCTAAGCCGCATAGGTATAATCCTGGGGATCCTTCAATCAATTATTTTTATATTGAAGTTATTAACTGTTTCTTTCATGATGTAGATCTTCAATATAAAATCTCTCTGCTGTATATTCTAAACCTCTCTCTTTTTTTTCCCTTTCTTTTTCATTATTTTATACTTGCCTGATCATTAAATGCATGCTATTATGATTGTCATGCTTTACTGCTTTCATCGTCCACATGTTATTTATTGCTAATCAAGACCTAAATAAATGTTCTAATATTAATCAGATTAATTTGGACAACCTGTTAGGTTCCCTTTAATATTGATTGCATAATAACATGTCACTAAAATTAGTCTTTTTATGTGTTTCCTGAACCTACTTAGACTAAATATTTTTAGGGTGTTTAAAACGTTTTTTGATTATTCTTTGGCATAAAATCTGTAAATGAATCGATATTTAGTAAAGGCCAGCAATGGGCAATATGGTTCTTGACCATATTTGTACCCTCACACCTGACCATATTCGTACCCTCACCCCCTAACTCAATCTCTGGTTCACTTTGACCATATATAGAGTCATGACGGGGAAATCTACATCGGATAATTTGTCCCTACGGTTTTCCCATATCCAATTAGGTTTATGATTCTTCCTAAAAAGAATTGTTGGCGACTTCTTTCAATACAAAATAATTTTCAATAAAACCTTAACAGTGGGGTAGTCAAATCTAATACGCGCTCACACCGCGTAGGCGAAATAAAAACACGCCTACAATAGTCTATAAAGAAGTATTCTCAAACTTGCCTGAATTGTAAATAGGATACTAGAAAGAACTATCAAATAATAAAGTGAACTTGTGAGTTATGTGTTTAAAGTTCTACTTCAAAAAAAAAACGGCTTCCAACCGTAATTCATAAAACCCATATAAATCCTTGAGACGTATTAGTAATCAATGGTAATTTCTATGGAAGAAAATTATCGACAACTTATTCAAGAAATGTTACCAAATAATACACTGTAAAACAACAATTTGCACCATTAAAGTACCAGAATTATCACCATATATTCCCTTTAATAAGGGTATACCCATAACAAGACTAATCATATTAGCTAATTCCTTTTCTAATACTGAATTGAGCTCACTTAAATCAACACTAATCAGATTAAAATCAAACTCATCTAAAAATCAAGGTTCAAAAATGAAAATTGTAGCGATATCATCAAATTTAACTAGAAATTCAAATCAAAATCGTGAAAATTGGAACCTGAGGGAAGAAATAGGAGACATCGAAGTCTTGAGCAATGAGAGCAAGGAGGCATTTGAGAGCTTCGCACTTCTTGGCACATACATAGTGTCTTCTTAAATTTCACATTTTCTGTGCAATTAATATGAGTTGAATTTAGTTCTTTGATAGTGCTAGAAATTGGCAATCATATGACATGCTGCCCTGGCATCGTCATCTATGTATTACTTTCTTTGTTAATCACTTGCTACATGAGCATTTGGAATGAACTTTTTAGGAAGTAAATAAGTAGATAGAAAAAGGGGGTGGAAGATTATGGGGTCCAACTTTGAAGAAAAAGTAGAGAGAAAACTCGCAAAAGGTGTGCAACATGTATTTTGGGACATCTGACGAAGATATATCTAGCAAGTAATTTTGGTATGAAAGGAGTATCATGACAGTCTCTCAAATATCCGGTATAAAACTAGTGGTGACAAAACAGGTTCTCAAACAGGTCCGGACAGGTCAGGATTCTGATTGTCAGTGCCCCAGGTCATGATTGGTCAGGTTTTGTTCAACTGGGTCGAACACATTTGAATCATGGGATTCCCGGGTGCCGGACAGGTCTGAGCGTTCCATTTACAAGTCGATCCATTCCCGGGTATGATCTCCCGTTGACATTTTTTGCCGGGTTTGCTCAGGTCGTATTTAGGTTTCATGTACGGTTGAGTTAAGTCAAATGTACTCAGGTTGAATTAGTAATGACCTTAGTTCGATCATTGTGAAACATCGGGTCCATTCGCTATTGAACGTCAATTCAACTTCGGGTAACTCCTGGGGGGCCATCTTGATTTTGTTATGGCTTTTGTAAACGAATAATATTAATAGAAGTATTAAGATCGACATATATATACATATATTTGAGTACGATAAATATATGGATGATAACGAAAAACTAATAAAAACACTATATTTGTTTACCTGATGTTTAGTGTATTCTCTTAGTCAACTCTTATTTCGACTAATCAACTGCGTAAAACCACTCTGATGAGTAAAGGAGTAGAACAACTCTTCATATGTTCTAATATTATATATTATACCAACGACAATAATAACGAGTAGACGATCAATTCCAAGCTTTATATATAAATGATTTATTATTATAAGCATTATTGTAACAGCCCGCTCTTCCGAGCTGCTAGCAAATCACACTTAGCATTCACAAATCTCAATTAACATTTACTAAACCTCAAATTACATCATCTTGCAGCGGAAACATAACCTTTTATACCATCTTGGACTTAAGGGTCATGAGCCCACAACAGCAAACCAAAATTTAAATACAATTACATGAAATGATCAAACCGAATACCTGAAATAATACAATAAGACACTAACAGAATTTTCTCCTTTATTTAAACTATATAATAACCATCATAGCTCAAACGAAATTCGTCTTTCAATACACTTATGATCCTTTAACCGCACTTGAACCAACTTCAACATTTCCTGCAAAAATCACTAACATAAACTCTGCCCCCACCAGGACAGGTTCCAAGAACAAAATCAGCAAAACTGAGTACACACTGTCCAACCATAAAATCTTTTGGTGGCTTAAAATGTATTTACATATTTAAGTTTATCTTACAAAATATTAGAAATCAGGCCATAGAGAAATCGTAATGAACGAATAATATAACAATTACGTATAGACACTTTCCAATGTTACTTGTCTTAAATAATAATAAGACTATCTCACAAAATGAATAATATAAGCTTTTAATTAAAAGACCTCATAAGGATTCCATAGGATCTAATACGATATCCCGAAATCAGTTCTATCTAACATATTCTATGACATAAGAATATTTCCCACTTCTGGACTTCAAGAAAAAGAACGTCTAATCCAATTACATGCACATAGCTAATTCCATTCATGGATTCTGTACGAGTTTCCTTGTAATTCATTCCCACATTTCTCACATGAATTCAATAAAATTGGTGAGTAAAAACATTACTTCGTAACAAGTTTAACTTTCCACAAAAACAATTACACATTCAAATACATATCTATTTTCTTTCAGAAACCATATTATACTGGGGAAGAGAACACGAATAGAGTTGCCTTCCAGGTGAATTCTCTAAACTTTTTACAAGGGACGTCTCCCTCTTCTATTGTGTACTGCTTGCAAGACTTTTAGGTCATGACCCTACATAACAGAGCAATACCCGCTCCAGAGCAATACCCGCTCTAACACATAATGAGCAATACCCGCTCTACGAATGTTGTTCGTCACTGCTTTAGCAGCTTCTTCCCCTCACAAAACAGAATCAAAATACATAATCCATAATTTCATATTTTCGAAAACTCAGATTCATAAGTCTCAAATTCTCATAACAGAATTGCTTTCGGGTATATTTAATATACCCAAATAAATTGCTTGCATAATATAATCGAGTTTCTAGTAACTTGGTATAAATCAACCTTTTATAAAATTCATTGGCTAAATCCCTTTCAAATACGGACTTTTAAGAAAATATAGTTCAATCCCATAAAGGATTCTCCAAAACAAAACATTGCTTACCAAAAGATCATAACCCCAAAATAGAGTTTCTATTCTATATAAACTTTATAGCTAAGACACAAATGCTCTCTACGGAGAATAGCCTTTCCATTTAATCCTATTTAGCAATCCATCTAACTCATAACCTGAGCTTCTAATGTTTATTTTTGGATAATCATTTTAAAGTAAAAATGTAATGACAGTAAATTGTACGTCACTCATATCTATAGATCCCATCTCAAATCGCATATATCCAAAACTCATGATGTAAAACATTTTAGAACATATTTTTTGTAGTTTAGGTAATAATACTAACTTATAGGTCAATCCGAACTTATCTTCCATAATTATAGCTACAGTTTCTTCTATCATGATTTGGATCCCTTATACTTGAAGTCTCGATCTTCTAGCCCACACTTTGGTATACTCTCCAAAAATGTCCATCGTATAATTAGAACTAAACTTTATTACCTCATGTTTAATATTACAAGAATGATATTTGTATTATGAACTTTATTCCCTTATCCTCACTTATTTATTTGCTTGAAATTGTAATCCCAATTCCAAAGTTTAATGTCCAGGTTAATCTTATATATCTATTTTTCCTCGTTATTAAATTATATCACTAGTTCACCTGATATCCCACACAAGATATCTATATTTTCCTAACTTTCCCTTCTTCATAACTTTATTCCTCCAGTTAGAAAATGGAACCCTTAACCTTCATGGTTTATCTAATTAATTTCAACATTCATAAAAGATGATCCCCAATGCACCCTTCAGTATTCTTATACCTTTAGCAATATGATTTCAATTTATTATGCGATATCTCTTCGAACCATCATTCAATTCTTGGGACTTCATACTACTAAAATGAAACACACATCCCTAAATATTCTTTTAATTTTTTTGGTGTTTGTCACCCCTAATACACCATTACATTAGTTATCTCACTATATGAAATTCCCTAACAATTTCTATAACCTATCAAACAATGCTTGAACTCCAAAACTTACCTTTGGATTACAACATTAATCACCATAGTCAACTCTATCGCACAACAGCTCATATAACCAGCTATAATCCTCCAACAATAAATCTCATAGTCAAATCACTTTTGTACTTAATGTTCCGACTTATTGGAACTTAGTATATGAACCAGAATATTTTTCGTTGCAACTCCCTTCCATAAATTCCTTGTAAATGTGCAAGTAGTGGTCCTCAAATTCCAACAACTTATCTTTTCCTCACGTTTCCATTTGCGTTATATATTTCTCACTTGATTCATTATACAAGCTGTCTACTAATATATCTCTATATGAACCTAAGTTACATATGGGTACATAGTTACACAATACCTAAAAATCCCAATGCCTTGTAGAATATCCTAATCCAATGAAGTCTCCTCTTAAGCATATTCAAGCACTAATCGTCACTTCTCATATAAAACTCCGACTTTGAAACTTTAGTCTTCAATATTAGTTCAAACAAGCTCTTCCCCTTCTCAAATCGAACAAAACATAGATTTCCATTTCTATACAGCCAAATTCCGCAATTATTCTTCAAAGATATAATGTGTGTCACGAATCTCAATAAGTAAGTATTATCTAATTGCTATCCAAATATTATGTACTCATACCAGAACATACTCCAAAAACCTGTATCATAGTAAGAACTTCAATCTCATCATATCTTCTGAATCCCAAATTTATCTTCTCAAATTGGTAACAACATATTCTGAGTCTTATACCATAGTCATATTTCGGTTTCATAGATGAATTTCGAATCAAATCCCGACCAAGATTGTCAACGACGATATATAAATGAACTTATGAAGTTTTCTAAAAGAAAGCTCATTAATTATTTCAAGCGTACTAAGTTACTCAATTCAGAAGATCATACTTAACATTACATTGAGAAATATGTTCAGAACTCTCACATAGTTACTCATAACTCAAATATTCATAACTTCCATATAAGGTCTTAGCACATGGTTTACCAGCCAAGTTTATACTAATAATATATTTCAGAGATGTATACTACTAGTATATCTTAAGAACAAAAAGACATATCACAAGTCGTAATTAGAAGATCAACATGGTAAAACTCACTATATAAACAATATAACATTTTTGCAAGTGCCATTAAACTCAGAGTTTCAAAATTAAACTTTCAAATATTTCTCTTGGAAATAACGAGAACAAACATGATACAGATGTCTAAATACTTTTCCCAAATCATAAAATTCTTGTATAACACCACTTTCAGGTTTAAAAGTGGAAGGCCAATGTGTACCTTTTCGATCTCCGAATTCTACTTCTATTCCATACCGAGTCTTGGTTCATCCAACATACTTGAGCTCCATACATCGATATCCATATTATACCTCAACAACAATATCAATAATTAACAACTATTCTCACTATAATTTTAGATAAACAAATGAACTTGCTCACACTTCTAATCTCTTCCATAAACTACCACAACCCCTTATATGCAACCCATTCTACTAATCCAACTCAATAATCTAACTCACATTTATCATTCTTCACATGCTAACTCTAATTAATCCAATTCCAGAAAATTACAACTCTTATTGGAAACATGCAAATAATAATGACTCAATTCATAGGAGTATAACTTCTTAAAATCTGATTTAGTAACTTAACTTGAGGAAAATCAAAACTTGAATTGCAAAGCTGTAAATCATATATGCTCAATGTTCTAAACAAAGAGTAAATATATAATTTTTAACTTTAACAACTCACATCAAAACTGATTTTGCAAATCAATGACAAGTTTATTTATACTAGTGAAGATCATTTAACAATTGAAAGCATACAAATCAGTTTCCAATTAATGAAATAAGAGTAAGACTTAATCCCAAATTTTATACCTTGCCAAGGAAATTTAGAGCTGGGCAAAAACAACGACACGATGACTCGAGCTCTTCAGAACACCAGCCCATGGCGACAGCAGCATTCCGGCCAACGACACCGGAAGAATGAACTCGAACAGCAGCAAACAGCAGCCACGAAGTAGAGGCAAGAAAGATCGAGGGGAGGAGAGAGAAACCGAACATGCATTCACTCATAACCTCGAAGCATAACAACATCATCAAACTGAATAGGACTTGCCAAGGAGAGAAGAGGAGGAACAACGGCTAATAATGGCGGCACAACAACAACGCCGGCGACGATAGAGATGCTTGGCCGGGTCGACATCCAGCTCAACAGAGGAGAGAGAATGAGTGTGGAAAAGAAAGTAAGTAAGGAAATGGGGTTTCACCCCTTGCAAATAAGAAGGGTCTTAAAACATTTTTAGAGTTGGTTTTTGGACAACAAGGCACAAATGTGGCAAAATCACCTCAAGCCACGGAGGAGATATGAGAAAGTGAATAGGATTTCTTTTTTTTTCCTCAAAATATAAATTAAACCCAAAATCTAGTGAAAAATTAAAAATTCATTTTTTTCAAAGATGTTTTACAATAGTTTAGCATACAATTAAACTAATAACATTTGATTATCTTTTAATGAAACCTGCTTAAAATTTAGACTATTACAATTATGATTGATATATAAGTTTGTAAATAGCTATGATGATAATGAGAATAATAATAATAATAATAAACATAAAGCAATGATGATAATAATAATAATACTAATAATAATACAAATAATAACAGTAATAGTAACAATGCTAACAATAACAATACTAATACAAATAATAACAGGAATACAAACAATAACAATAACAATAACAATATAAATACTAATAGTAATAGTAGCAACAATGCTAATAATATCAATAACAAAAACAAACATAATGCGGTATATATGTATTATGTTGTGACTATATATGATAAAGTATAAACAAACTATTTTATCAATATGTTTAATCATTTTAGTATAAAATTGGTATCAAAATAATTGTAAAACCAATCTAGTACTCTTTTGATTATAAATTAGTATAACGACTCTTGATATATTATAATACTATAACAAATGACAATCATACATTCATATGTTTACAACGACGGTTCATATGAAGCATAAGTGATTATAACGAGGGTTCATATATTGCACAACCATATAGTAACTTAACACTTAGTCAGTTACTCGGTTGCTCCCTTGTCCATAAGCATTATCATTTCTTAAATCTCATTGACCAAAAAATAATACGAGTATGTGATCATAATTGGTAAAAATGATGATTAAAGTCGATCAACACAAGCTAATACGAGTATAACATGACGGAAGCCAATGTAGGGGGTAATCATTAGGCTAAACTAGATTAGTATATAGATCAATGTGTTGCATTTCGACAATATGTCAATGTATAGATAGTGTATAGATCAATGTATTGCATTTCTAGCTAGTATACATTAGTATAAACACAAAGTAATACGAATGGATTAGTGTATAGATTAATCAATGTAAGTGGGTAATCATTATGATAATCGTCCTCGAGTGTAATGCGTTTCATAAACAAAAAACATCTACTTGGATGATTCAAATTACATATTATGATCAATTAGTGGATATGAGATTACTACTATAAATAATTATATTATTATTTGAAAATAGGGTTTATAGGGTATGAGATTTGGGGTTTAGGGATGTGGAACATGGATTTTAGTTGTTATGAATAATATTTTGGTAGGATTATTTGTTATCATAAGGCAAAATCCAAAATCATCTAATGGGCAAAATCTAAACCGTTAGATCATCATAATCAAGGGCACACAAGAATACAACACAAAGCACACGGATCATAAATATTAACCGTTGGATACATGTCATAAAACAAACTGAACCGTTAGATCGTCTCCTACCCTATTACCTTCTCCCATCTCTCCTCCAAACCCAAAAAACCTATTTCTCTACGCTGCTCCCTCCTTCCATCATCCTTGCCGGAATTCGGCCACCACCACCCTTCCTCCTTTTTCACTGCTTTTTCTCTCACTCTCATCTGCTCGCCTCTCTCATCCTCCACAACCAATGTCTTCAACTGCCTCGCTAAATATCGACAAACTCTTCGTTCGTCTCTCATCATCGTCGCTGAACATCGACGTCATTCTCACTGAACATTAACGAAATCTTCGATTGACTCCACCAGCGCCATTGCTCGTTCACCATTGTCGCTCGACTCCATCAACTCCACCGTTGCTAGTTTATTAGTTCCATTTTCATTTTTTTTTCCTTTTTCAAGATCCAATGCTAGGGCTTCTCACCTCCTCACCACGACCGACATCAATTTCTCTCACCTCCTCACCCACAAGGCCACAAACACCAACGCCACCACCCATGAATAATCGGCCGTCTTCTCTCTCGCCTGGGATTCTCATCCGCGAACATAAATAACAATTTCTTTTTGCTTCTCTTCTCAGACGATGTCCCTCGATTCCGGCCAGATCTAGAGTTCGTTCAAGATTTTTTTCCCATTTTTTAGTTTAATTTGTTAATTTTTGTGTTCATTAATTTTGTTTTTGTGTAATATCGTTCAATTTCGTCCTCCTAATTTATTGATTTTTGTGTAATTTCATATAACTCCACATTTATTTCTTTTTGTGTAATTTTTATATAATTCACCAAATCTTGTTTTGTTGTGTAATTTATTATAATTACATATTTTTATTCTACCAATTTCTTCTTTAATATGTTTTGGGATATTTCGAGAAGAATGAATTCAGCTCATATGTTGTTGCTTATAAATTCAGTAATTTGATATATAATTTCCTGCTGCTTGTGGTTGTTGTTGTTGCTATATATATATAAATTCAACTCAGATGTTTTGGGATACTATAATTTCCTGCTGCTTGTGGTTGTTGTTGTACCAAAATTACAACAAAAATTTAATACTTTAGAAAATTGTTAAAATACTACGTATATACATACATGTTGTGACTTGTGAGCTATAGCCTGTATGATATATGCATCAATATATGTCAAATCAAAACAAGAGAGCAATGTACACAAATAATTCAAAAATAATTGAAAATGAAAATATAAACAAGTACATGATATTCAAAGTTTTGCCCTTAAATTAAATGTAATTTAATTTTTTATTTAGTTAATTATTAAATGTAAGCAATTTTATAAATTAACATATTTAAATGATTTTATAGATATAAAAAAATAATTGAATTTTAGTAATATCTGGTTGAGTACGGTCAGGTTTGGGTTTGAATGCAGGTCTGTCTGGTCAGGTCATGATATAATCTTGTCAGGTGCCGGTCAAGTCTGGGTAATCTCAGGTCAGGTTTCGGTCAGGTCTGGGGACTGACCCTCACAGGTCGAACCAGGTTCAAGTCAGGTCAGAATCAGGTTGACCCAGCGGTCAGATCTGTTTCTGACACCACTATATAAAACCATGGGAGTTGATTTGTATTGAAAGAAGGATAGAAACACTTTATGAAAATTCTTGGATGGTCTGAAAATTTTCAGACCATGGAGAATGTGGGGCCACATTCATTGTGAGCCACCCACATATGCTTTCTTTTCCCTTTTCTTTTTTGCTTTGAAATGATTTTAGAAAATACCAAAATCATTTATTTTAATTTCTGAAAATATTATTAATTATTTCGAAAAATAAAAAAAAATATGAAAAATCCGAAAAAATATTTTCGGACAAAAAAAGAATTTTTTTTTTACCCAAATTTTCTCTCTCCTCTCCTCTACCCCTTCCTCCCTCAAATCTTCCATGGATCTTCGATTTTTCTCGAATTTGCAGTAGATTTGTTACTTGGACCTTCTCTTTCCATGAAATGACAAGAATTCATGAATAAATCATGAATTTGTGATGGAGAAGTTGTGAAATCGAAGTTTTAATTTTCGATTTTCGGGGGAAAATTTGGGGAAAAATTTTGGGGAATTTTTTTTCACTTTCCTCTCTTTCGTATTTGCAAATACATTAAATAAATGAAGAAACATGAAGTTGATGATCGTATATACACCATAAACGCCCGAATATCCATGGAAATTAAGGTTTGAGTTTCAAAATGAAGAAATTCAAAATTAAAATTCTAGGTCATTATGAATTTTACAAAAACATGGTTTGGATTGTTGTAAGATGTTGGGAAATCGCCGATTTGGGACCGATTTGTGCGTTTTTTGAGTATTGATTACCATTGTCAAACTAGATGAAGAATTTCAGAGGAGAGAGAAAAAATCAAAAGGTTGAAGATGAAGTTGGGAGAAGATGACTGAACGGACACTTTAGGTAATTACTAAATAGAGTTCTGGTAATTACCAAAAACGTGACAGAAACTAAGAGAAGTCTCAAAACCACCAATTCCAAAGTGTATTGAAAAATAAACAATTAAGCTAAATAATACTAAGTACAAATTAATCAATATTATATAAATGCGTTAATCCAAAAAAGCCAAATTGAAATAAAAAGTCACAACATGTAAGAGATAACAATGTCTTAATAGGTTTGGTAATAGCCAAAATAATTTTGGTAATAACCAAACCACGTTTGGTAATTACCTAAAATCATATGATCTGGGTTAATTTGGGATTTTAAGTACAAGGAGGGACAATGGGAGCCTAAAACTCAAGTCAATTGGATTGTGGTGAGGTATGGGGCCTAATGGACCCATGGTCATTATTGTCCAATCCCCATAGGATGGGTTTGATGTGTAATGATAAAGGATTGAGATTGTATATATTTGGTAATACCCAAAACATATTTGGTTATGACCTAAAAGCATATGATTTGGGTTAATTTGGGATTTTAAGTACAAGGAGGGACAATGGGAGCCTAAAACTCAAGTCAATAGGATTGTGGTGAGGTATGGGGCCTAATGGACCCAGGGTCATTATTGTCCAATCCCCATAGGATGGGTTTGATGTGTAATGATAAAGGATTGAGATTGGATATATTTGGTAATACCCAAAACATGTTTGGTTATGACCTAAAAGCATATGATCTGGGGTTAATTTGGGCTTTTTAGTACAAGGAGGGACAATGGGTACCCAAAACTGAAGTCAATAGGGTTGTGTGAGGTATTGGGCCTAATGGACCCAGTGGCATGCTTGTCCAATTCCCATAGGATAGGTTTGATGAGTAATGATAAAGGATTGATATTGGAAGAACATCCTCCACTTATTGGGTTTGGTAATCACCTGAACATATTTGGTAGTTACCTTAAAGCATATGATTAGGGGTAATTTGGGCTTTTTAATACAAGGAGGGACAATGGGGGCCCAAAAGTCATGTACATGGGCTTTATTGAGGTATTGGGCCTAATGGACCCAGGGGCATGATTGTCAAATTCCCATAGGTTGGATTTAATGAGCAATAGAAATGGATTGTTATTGGATACAATTGGTAATGCCCAAACTATATTTGGAAATTACCCAAAAGCATATGATCTGGGTTAATTTGGGCTATTTAGTACAAGGAGGGATAATGGGGGCCCAAAACTCAAGTCCATGGGCTTTGGTGAGGTATTGGGCCTAATGGACCCAGGGTTATGATTGTCCAATCCCCATATGATGGGTTTGATGTGTAATGGGAATGGATTGTGATTGGATACGTTTGGTAATGCCCAAACCATGTTTGGTAATTACCTAAAAGCATATGATCTGGGGTTAATTTGGGCTATTTAGTACAAGGAGGGATAATGGGGGCCCAAAACTCAATTCCATGGGCTTTGGTAAGGTATTGGGCCTAATGGACCCAGGGTTATGATTGTCCAATCCTCATATGATGGGTTTGATGTGTAATGGGAATGGATTATGATTGGATACATTTGGTAATGCCCAAATCATGTTTGGTAATAACCTAAAAGCATATGTTATGGGGTTAATTTGGGCTATTTAGTACAAGGAGGGATAATGGGGGCCCAAAACTCAAGTCCATGGGCTTTGGTGAGGTATTGGGCCTAATGGTCCCAGGGTTATGATTGTCCAATCCCCATAGGATGGGTTTAATGTGTAATGATAAAGGATTGAGATTATGAGAACATCCTCCACTTAGAGGGTTTGGTAATCCCCTGAACATGTTTAATTTGGTAGTTACCTTAAAGGATATGATTGGGATTAATTTGGGCTTTTTAGTATAAGAAGGGACAATGGGGGCCCAAAAGTCATGTACATGGGCTTTGGTCAGGTATTGGGCCTAATTGACCCAGGGGCATGATTGTCCAATTCCCATAGGATGGATTTGATAAGCAATGGAAATGGATTGTTAGTGGATACATTTGGTAATGCCCAAACCATATTTGGTAATGACCTAAAAGTATATGATCTGGAGTTAATTTGGGCTATTTAGTACAAGGAGGGATAATGGGGGCCCAAAACTCAAGTCCATGGGCTTTGGTGAGGTATTGGGCCTAATGGACCCAGGGTTATGATTGTCCAATCCCCATATGATGGGTTTGATGTGTAATGGAAATGGATTGTGATTGGATACGTTTGGTAATGCCCAAACCATGTTTGGTAATTACCTAACAACATATGATGTAGGGCTAATTTGGGATTCTTAGTACAATGAGGGACAATGGGGTCCAAAAATGAATTCCATGTGCTTTGGTGAGGTATTGGGCCTAATGGACCCGTGGTTATGATTGTCCAATCCCCATAGGATGGGTTTGATGTGTAATGGGAATGGATTGTGATTAGATAAGTTTGGTAATGTCCAAAAACTTTATGGTAATTACACAAAAGCATATGATATGGGGTTAATTTGGGCTTTTTTGTACAGGGAGGGACAATGGAGGCCCAAAACTCATGTCAATATGGTTGTGTGAGGAATTGAGCCTAATGGACCCAGTGGCATGCTTGTCCAATCCCCATAGGATGGCATTGATGAGTAATGATAAAGGATTGAGATTAGGAGAACATCCCTTAGTGGGTTTGGTAATCACATGAACATGTTTGGTAGTTACCTTAAAGCATATGATTGGGCCTAATTTGGGCTTTTTAATACAATGAGGGACAATGGGGGCCTAAAAGTCATGTACATGGGCTTTGGTGAGGTATTGGGCCTAATGGACCCAGGGGCATGATTGTCCAATTCCCATATGTTGGATTTAATGAGAAATGGAAATGGATTGTTATTGAACACATTTGGTAATGCCCAAACCATGTTTGGTAATTACCTAAAAGCCTAATAGCTGGGGTTAATTTGGACTTTTTAGTACAAGGAGGCACTAAAACTCAAGTCCATGGGCTTTGGTGAGGTATTGGGGTAATGGACCCAGGAGCATGATTGTGAAAATCACATAGGATGGCTTTGATGAGCAATGGAAATAGATTTTGATGGGATACATTTGATAATACCCAAACCATATTTGGTGATTACTTAAAAGCATATGATATGGGGTTAAATTAGGCTTTTTAGTACAAGGAGGGACAATAGGGGCCCAAAACTCAAGTCAATAGGGTTGTGATGAGGTATTGAGACTAATGGACCAAGGGTCATGAGTGTCCAATCAACATAGGATGGGTTTGATGTGTAATGATAAAGGATTGTGATTAGATACATTTGGTAATGCCAAAACTATGTTTGGAAATTACCTAAAAGCATATGATCTGGGGATAATTTGGGCTTTTTAGTACAAAGAGGGATAATGGAGGCCCAAAACTCAAGTCAATAGGGTTGTGTGAGGTATTGAGCCTAATGAACCCAGTGGCATGCTTGTCCAATCCCCATAGGATAGCTTTGATGAGTAATGATAAAGGATTGAGATTGGGAGAACATCCTTTACTTAGTGGTTTGGTAATCCCCTGAACATGTTTGGTAGTTACCTTAAAGCATATGATTGGGCTTAATTTGGGCTTTTTAGTAGAAGGAGTTACAATGGGGGACCAAAAGTCATGTACATGGGCTTTGGTGAGGTATTGGGCCTAATGGACCCAGGGGCATGCCTGTCCAATCCCCATAGGATGACATTGATGAGTAATGATAAAGGATTGAGATTGGGAGAACATCCTCCACTTAGTGGGTTTGGTAATCACCAGAACATGTTTGGTAGTTACCTTAAAGCATATGATTGGGCTTAATTTGGGCTTTTTAATACAATGAGGGACAATGGGGGCCCAAAAGTCATGTACATGGGCTGTGGTGAGGTATTGGGCCTAGTGGACCCAGAGTTATGATTGTCCAATTCCCATAGGATGTGTTTGATGTGTAATGGAAATGGATTGTGATTGGATATATTTGGTAATGCCCAAAACATATTTGGTAATTACCTAACAACATATGATGTAGGGCTAATTTGGGATTCTTAGTACAATGAAGGACAATGGGGTCCAAAAATGAAGTCCATGTGCTTTGGTGAGGTATTGGGCCTAATGGACCCAGGGTTATGATTGTCCAATCCCCATAGGATGGGTTTTATGTGTAATGGGAATGGATTGTGATTAGATAAGTTTGGTAATGCCCAAAAACTTTTTGGTAATTACACAAAAGCATATGATCTGGGGTTAATTTGGGCTTTTTTGTACAAGGAGGGACAATGGAGTCCCAAAACTCAAGTCAATAGGGTTGTGTGAGGAATTGAGCCTAATGGACCCAGGGGCATGCCTGTCCAATCCCCATAGGATGGCATTGATGAGTAATGATAAAGGATTGAGATTGGGAGAACATCCTCCACTTAGTGGGTTTGGTAATTACCAGAACATATTTGGTAGTTACCTTAAAGCATATGATTGGGCTTAATTTGGGCTTTTTAATACAATGAGGGACAATGGGGGCCCAAAAGTCATGTACATGGGCTGTGGTGAGGTATTGGGCCTAATGGACCCAGGGGCATGATTGTCCAATTCCCATAGGTTGGATTTAATGAGCAATGGAAATGGATTGTTATTGGATACATTTGGTAATGCCCAAACCATATTTGGTAATTACCTAAAAGCATATGATCTGGGGTTAATTTGGGCTTTTTTGTACAAGGAGGGATAATGGGGGCCCAAAACTCAAGTCCATGGGCTTTGGTGAGGTATTGGGCCTAATGGACCCAGGGTTATGATTGTCCAATTCCCAAAGGATGTGTTTGAAGTGTAATGGAAATGGATTGTGATTGGATACGTTTGGTAATGCCCAAAACATGTTTGGTAATTACCTAACAGCATATGATGAAGGGCTAATTTGGGATTCTTAGTACAATGAAGGACAATGGGGTCCAAAAATGAAGTCCATGTGCTTTTGTGAGGTATTGGACCTAATGGACCCATGGTTATGATTGTCCAATCCCCATAGGATGGGTTTTACGTGTAATGGGAATGGATTGTGATTAGATAAGTTTGGTAATGCCCAAAAACTTTTTGGTAATTACACAAAAGCATATGATCTGGGGTTAATTTGGGCTTTTTTGTACAAGGAGGGACAATGGAGGCCCAAAACTCAAGTCAATAGGGTTGTGTGAGGAATTGAGCCTAATGGACCCAGGGGCTTGCTTGTCCAATCCCCATAGGATGACATTGATGAGTAATGATAAAGGATTGAGATTGGGAGAACATCCTCCACTTAGTGGGTTTGGTAATCACCAGAACATGTTTGGTAATTACCTTAAAGCATATGATTGGGCTTAATTTGGGCTTTTTAATACAATGAGGGATAATTGGCCCAAAAGTCATGTACATGGGCTGTGGTGAGGTATTGGGCCTAATGGACCCAGGGGCATGATTGTCCAATTCCCATAGGTTGGATTTAATGAGCAATGGAAATGGATTGTTATTGGATACATTTGGTAATGCCCAAACCATATTTGGTAATTACCTAAAAGCATATGATCTGGGGTTAATTTGGGCTATTTAGTACAAGGAGGGATAATGGAGACCCAAAACTCAAGTCCATGGGCTTTGGTGAGGTATTGGGCCTAATGGACCCAGGATCATGATTGTCTAATCCCCGTAGGATGGATTTGATGTGTAATGATAAAGGATTGTGATTAGATACATTTGGTAATGTCCAAACTATGTTTGGTAATTATCTAAAAGCATATAATATGGGGTTAATTTTTGCTTTTAAGTACAAGGAGGGACTAAAAACTCAAGTCCATGGGCTTTGGTTAGGTATTGGGCTAATGGACCCAGGGGCATGATTGTGAAAATCCCATAGGATGGCTTTGATGAGCAATGGCAATAGATTGTGATTGGATACATTTGATAATGCCCAAACCTTGTTTGGTAATTACTTAAAAGCATATGATATTGGGTTAATTTAGGCTTTTTAGTACAAGGAGGACAATGGGGGCCCAAAACTCAAGTCAATAGGGTTGTGATGAGGTATTGGGACTAATGGACACAGTGGCATGCTTGTCCAACCCCCATAGGATACCTTTGAAGAGTAATGATAAAGGATTGAGATTGGGAGAACATACTCCATATAGTGGGTTTGGTAATCCCCTGAACATGTTTGGTAGTTACCTTAAAGCATATGATTGGGCTTAATTTGGGTTTTTTAGTACAAGGAGGGACAATGGGGGCCCAAAAGTCATGTACATGGGCTTTGGTGAGGTATTGGGCCTAATGGAGCCAGGGGCATGATTGTCCAATTCCCATAGGATAACTTTGATGAGCAATTGGAATGGACTGTGATTGTATAGGATTGGTAATGCCCAAACTTAGAATTTTCATTGTTATTAAAAGTACTATTGAAATCTTTGAAAATTTAATTAACTTTGAATGATATTGGTGGCAAAGTCTTAACAGTCTTCACAGTTTGGTTATGTATGGATTGATGGTTGAGTAGTTGTTTTGTAAAAATTAGATTATGACTTTTTTGGTAATCACCTAATAACTTTTAGTTATTACCTAAAGTATTTGTTTTGGGGGTAAAATACGAAAATCTAAAATTGAGTTGTTTTAAATAATTTGTAAATCCAAAATAATAAGGGCATTATTGTACTTTTGTTGATCTCTATTTCAAAGAACCGTCAACTTTTTCCCTCAATTTCTCTCTCCTAAAACTTCCCTCATTCTCTCTCTCCTAAAACTTCCCTCATTATCTCTCCTAAACCTTCCATAATTCTCAACTTCCTCCACATTCTCTCTCATCAACCACCACTTTCTTTCTCCCAAAAAAAACACAGCGGTTATCTGACGAACGCACGGTGTTTTTTGCATCAAATCCGGCTACACTTTCAGTATTAAATTTTGTTGAAGGTGAGTTTCAATCTAGGGTTTAATTTTTATTTCAATTTGGAAGTTCTGAATAGTGGTACCATACAACTCCATTCATGATTTGAATTGTGAAATATATGATTTAAGTAATTGAATAGTGAAAGTTACTGTTTTGTCTTCATTATGGGAATTTCGATTTTTGTTGGAATTGTGATATTACATTATTTGTTGTCAGCACTTGATTATGTTGTTCTGAATTGATTAAAGGACTTGTTTTGATATTTTGGGGGGAAGAGGAAGGATTGTGTTTGAATCATATGAGTTGTGCGTTTCTAACACATCAATTTGGTGCTTACCAAAATTCTGAAACATATGATTTAAGGATATGAATATTGAAATTTAGGGTTTTGATTTGTGCCGATTTGTTGTTGTCCATTGATTTAAGTATTTGAAGAGTGAAAGTTTGGGTTTTGTTGTAAGTTTTGTTTAGAAATTGACAATAGAAGAAATTTGTAAGAATGTAATTATCATGTCAGTTTTACAAAAGATCGAAGTTTGGAGCATGGTTTCATAGATGAATTAGAAAGATATTGTGGTGATGTTTTAAACTTTGTTGGGTGGTTCTCTAAACGCTTCGGGAATAGAGATTTATGTTTATTTATAATCTATGCTAGTATTGTTTGGTATTTGAATTTTTAAAGATGGCTATAATAAGGCTATTTTATTACCAAAACTTTATTGAAATTGTGGTGATGTTATGAATTGTGACTTTTCTTGTAATCTATGTTTATATTGTTTGGTTCATGAATATTAAATGGTATATATAATAAGGCTAGGGTTCAATTCCCTTAATTGTGTTTTGTAATCTATGGTAGTATTTTATCACCTTTATTTAGTAATTACCTAAATTTGTTTGGTGATTAGCAAAATATTATAGAAATTGTGGTGATGTTATGAATTGTATATATTCATATAATCTATGCTAGTATGGTTTGGTTCATGAATATATAATGATGGCTATAATAAGGTTGGGTTTTTAATTCACCTATCTTTGGCAATTCACCTATATTGATGCTAGTGTTGCCTCACTTGTGTTTGGTAATAACCTGATGTATGTTTGGTGATAATCAAAACTTGATAGAAATTGTGGTGCTGTTATAAATTGTGAGTTGTCATGTAATCTATGCTAATATTATTTGGTTCATGAATAATAAATGGTATCTATAATAAGTATAGGTTTATACTTGTCCTAGAGTTTTCAATTCCCTTAACTGTGGTTCGTAATCTGTGCTAGTGTTGCCTCACCTGTATTTGGTAATTACCAGAATATCTTTGGTAATTATCAAAAGTTTATTGAAATTGTGGTGATGTATGTTTATTAATTACCAAAGTATTCCAGAAATTGTTCTATCTGCTGTATGCTTTTTGGTTATTACCAAAACCATGTATGGTTATTTCCTTACCTATCAATATGTGTAATGTGCTTATAATTTTTTTTTTGGGCAGTGAGATGGCAAGGGTAAAGAGGACAGCTATGAAGCCTACGAGAAAGAATAAGGAGCAGAATGATAGTGATGATTCAGATTATGTCGACTCCGAGGAAGGCGAAGAATCCCCACCTACTTCCCCTCCTCTTGCATCTAGAAAAAGGCAAGCTAAAAATACGCAACAGGCATCTACTTCTGAGAGGTCACAGAAAAGGAAACGTGTGTTTTCGGGTGTTGATCCTATCGTTCCCGAAACTAATGTTGATAAAAACAAAAGGTTTCGCACCCCAGACCATGCTCAACGTTACAAAAAAATTTTTGGTACACGTCAGGTGCACTCAGGTAGGACAGTGGACTTTGGGTCTTTGGAAACCAACGGTGCAAACTTCCTTTTTGATTGGTTTTAGACCAACAAATACATTTATGGAGTGGTTTAGGTAATTACTAAAACTGTTTTGGTGATTACCAAACAAGTTTAGACCAACAAATATATTTGTTGAGAGGTTTAGGTAACTACTAAAATGATTTTAGTAAAGACTAAATAATGTCAGACACTAGGTGAAACTATATATTGAGATTGCTTTGTATAGCTTTCCAAAACATACACAAAAAAATATCATGATCCAAAAAGAGATACAAAAAAAAATCATGATTCCCAAAATGATTGCGGGCACCAACCAATAACTAGCAATTACAACTACCAAAATGGTTGGGGCCCCCAATAAAAAACTAGTGGATCCTTGTCAAAGTGAGAAAGTACATAACACAAAATGCACTCTGCTGCTTCTCCAGGTATAAATGTTCTAGGCATATGATTCTTTAGGATGTCGCTAAGTTTGGGGGAGTTGCTTGCCTCAGGTTTTTTGTGCGGAGTAACGGGAGGTGTCTTGTTGAGGTCGAATGACACGGTTTCGGTGTCCTCCGCATTCTTCTTAGGCGTGGAGGGCTCATTAAACAAACATTTTGCCTTCTTCCTTTTTAGCTTACCCTTTACCGGCACTACCTTAGGATCATTTAAACCTACCAAAACCCTTGGAGTTAAGTTATGGTCATTTATCTCTGGTGGAGCAGACAACTGAAGCTTGAAGAACGCTGCCTTCAGCTTTTGTGATGACTTGTACGTTTTGGAATACGCCCTACAAATTTTTTTTGCTTCCAATGTCAGGTACGCAAACCGTCCAAGTATCGCGGCATCGTCATCGCTCTTGAATTGATCCATGGCCTCGCTTGGATTAGAAATTGTCTTTGCATGTCTTGTCCATCGACGGAGAATATTTCCCAGAGGAATCTGATCAAAATAAGCACACTTCATGACAGCAAACATGTGGCGACATGGGAAACCAATCGATTCAAACTTCATACAACAATAATACATTGTCTCAATTCTTTTATAATATGCAACAATGTACTGTGCATCTTTGTGCTCGGGGTGTGATAGCCAATAACATGTAACTGGACCATCGGGATGGAAATGTTCAACTTGAGTATCAATGACGACGTACATTCTTTCATAGTCAAGTTCTTTGCACATCATGTTATAAGCACCCCGCGTATATATAGTTGATGCATGTTGTTTGACATTCTTCAAGACTCCTCTGACTACCGGAGATGTGTGTTCCGAGATGTAATCATCTTCTGTCTCGGTGAATCTGATTCTTTGTAGTGCTATGTCGTACAATGCAACAAATCTATACAACTTTATTTTGGTTCGAAGAACAGTCTTCAAAGTGTGGTTCATTGACTCGCATCTCTGTGTGCTTCTCATGCCTATTCATTGGTTAAATAAGTGAGAACTTTGTACAAGAATAATTTAGGTAATTATTGGAACAAGCATAAGTAGTTAGTTAACATGGTAGATACTCACCAAAACATGTTAGGTAATTACTAAACTCTCACAGTGATCTTCAGTGTGTACTAAGAAGTTGGTATTCACTGTTTAGTAATCACCTAGAGAAGGTATGGTAATTACCTAAACATTAGAAAGCTATGCATGGAGGGAATAATTTGGATTTGTTCTTACCGGCAAAAAACTGGCCATGCATAAATGCTTCTCCCCATTTTTCCTTGTCTTTGTACAAATCCTTAGCCCATTGTTTTTCTTGCAATTTGTACTTTACAACAAGTTCACGCCATGCATCTTCAAATTCTTCTGTTGTTCGACATTTGTCAACGCATTTCATGAAGCTGCTCCCAAACCGTTTTCCTCCATTTTTTTTTACATTCCTCATCAAATGCCACAAACATAATATGTGATGGGCATTTGGTAGAACAATCTTGATTGCAGCGGCCATGGCATTGTCCCCATCAGTTATGACCGTGTGTGGTATATTACCTTCCCCAGATTGGATCAACTGCTCCAAAACCCATTTACAGGTCTCCGTTGTTTCATCTGAAACCAAAGCAACAGCGAATGGGACTGTTTTCCCATGGTTATTGATGCCGACGATAACAACTAATGGCTTATTATAAGCGTTGCACTTGTAAGTCGTGTCAAACGCAATGACATTACCAAATGTTTTGTAATCACGACGGGACGTCCCGTCACACCAAAACATCTTCTCCAAGCTTTTGTCTTTGTCCCGTGTGTACGTTAAGAAAAAGTTAATGTCATGCGTTCGTGCACATAACAAGTATGCCATTACCGCCTCTGCATCACCATCGCCAATATCTTCCTTTTGCAACTGGTGAATAGTGTTGTACATGTCCTTTGTTAGGAAAGAAACTTTGTCTGGACCTCCTGCTTCTTGAATAAAATTTCGCATTGTTACACAAGGAGAAACTCCCGAATTGATCATAGCTTTAATACGACTCTTGTCAGCCTCGGAAACATTACGATGGTTGCTGTAAAAAAAATGATTATCATAACTTGTTAATATTTTACTTGTCAATGTGAACCACACAATGGCACATTTAATGATATAAATCATGTTTACTGATCATATATCTCCACCTACTGACCATAGTTGGTAGTATTCAAAAGCAACTCAGATAATCACTGAAACAAATACATGGAGTGATAGGTTATCACCAAACATTGTTTGATAATTACCAAATGTAGAAAAAACTAGAGACTCCAAACATTTTCATTTTCTGGACAGGTTAGGTAGTTACTAACTACAGGATAGGTAATCAGCAAACATAGTTCCACCACTTCCTATTTATCATTATATTTTATCAACCACACCAAACTGCAAACAAGTTGCTTATCCAAATCATTACCATAAGTTTAGGTCATTACCCAGCAAGTTGTGGTAATTACCTAACAATGAAGATAATACCTTAAGAAACATCATGTTGAAAGAAGTAAATGTAATGAATCCATACTGAAAATACCTTAAGAATGGCACTTGGTATGGGGGAACAAGATCATGATTGTGGACATCGTTGAATTCATTGATAAAGTATTTTTTTCTGAACTTTATCCCATTTGAACTTAACAATCGCCTGACAACCGCATCTTGTAAGTGGTCTTTCGAAAGCCTTTCTATTTGGGTTTTCCAAATATTGGTTATCCCGAAAACCTTGCTTATTGCACCATATGGTTTTTGAGGTTAAGTGATCACCACTTGTACTCTTATTTGGGGTCTTGTGTCGGATCCCAAATCCTTTAACCTTGGCATACAACATATAAAACCGAACACAGTTTTCAAGAGTGTCAAAGTATAATCCCTTCATATCTTCCTCATCGAAATCTTCTAGATCTTTGTCAAATTTCTCCCAAATCTCCATATCAAAGAACGTATCAGTGGCGTCAATGTCCTCATCCATCGGGGAGTTAGGTGTATCCCGAGGTTTGTCTTCTTCGTGAAATTTGCGAGTATTCTCCAAGTCATCCAAGTCATCGAAGTCATCAATATGTTGAGTATCGTCACCCTTTACGGACCTTGGTGAATGAATGAGGGGTGATAAAACGCTCATTGTGAGCGGTTATCACTACCCACTCACAGGGGTAAAAGGGGAAAAGGGAAAAAGGGATACACAAACAGGGGTTGAGTTAACACCAACATGGGTTTCAAACACACAAACATGGGTTGATTTTACAATAATCAGGGTTTTAAATACACAAACATGGGTTCGTATCAATAATCAAATGTACTTTTTGGGGGGGGAAAAACTGAATGGGACACGCAAATCAATGCAACTTTTGCTTTATGTCAGATATCACATGCTTTATGTCAGATATCACATGTTTACTTTTTCACAAACATGGGTTGAGTTAACAAAAACATGGGTTTCAAACACATAAACAGGGGTTGGTTTAACAATAACCAGGGTTTCAAATACACAAACATGGGTTCATTTTTTTCTGACAAAGGTGTCACACCAACTTTTTTAATTAATGATTGGTTGTGAGTGGGAAGATAAACCGCTCACAATGAGCGTTTTATCACCCCTCGTGAATGAATAGCTTCGTCTTCTACATCATGTTTTTGAGTAAACTCCAAGTCATCCAAGCCATCTATATGTTCATTGTGCTCCGTTGACGCCATGAGTTTGCGTATTGTTCATACGCACTCCACTAACCTCTGAATGCAAAATGTTGAATGTAATTACAAATCGATCATTATCAATTGCTAAACCCAATCCAATCATAAAAATTAAGTGCAATGTCAATGCAATCATGTGTTTGGTTATTACCTGATTAGGTTCGGTGATTACCAACACATTCCAGAAATTGTAGTGATTTTATGAATTGGAAGTTTTCATGTAATCTTTGCATCCTATTGTCGTAGAATTTATGAATATTTAATGATATATAATAAGACTAGGTTTGTACTATTTCTAGACTTTTCAATTTCCTTAACTGTGTTTGGTAATATATGTTAATGTTGCCTCACTTGTGTTATGAATTGTAAATTTTCATCTGATTACGCTAGTATTGATTGGTTTATGAATGGTTAATGATGGCTATAATAATGCTAGGTTTATACTTGTCCTATGTTTTTGAATTCCCTTAACTGTGTTAGGAAATTCTGTATACTTTTGGTAACTACCTAAATATATGCAGGTCATTACTAAACATGCACTGTACAATGAAACATTTATACCACTATTTATGGAAAAAAAATACCATTGAAAGAGAAAGATAAGTTTCACCACTTTATTTAAACTTAGTATCTTCACTTTGGTTGTTTTTTTTCCTAAAAATAAAATGAAATGCTTTGTTTAGTTCAAAATTTCTAGGGTTTACATTTTTTTGTTTTACTTTTAATTTATGTAGAACTACAATATTATAAAAGTTAAATCTTAAGCATTTATTGATTTTTTCAAAGTCAAATACTACGTTTATTGTTGTTACAACCATAAAAAAAACAATACATGCTTTAGATGATGATTATGAATGTTATCATCATAATATTTTGAGGAAATTGTGATTTCATATAATGGAAGTAAATAGTCTTTTTGTAACATTAATGAATAATTCATAGTTTAAGAACAAAAATATAAATTTAGGATACAAATAATCTAACCTTTTTCTTATTGGATGAAGGTTTCCTCCAATGGAGATTGAACTTGACTTCCTAGAATTGACTTGAGTTGATGGCTTGTGTTACAAAAGTCAGAAAATATAGGCTAGGGCATTTAAAAATTTATATTTTCTTTTACCTTTTTTTTTTGTTAAAATTTTTTGATATTTTTTCATTGTGCGGGAAACCGTCCCTTTTAGTATTCTTCCCCCCTTTTCTCTTCCCACTCTTCCTCATTCTTTACTCACTCTCATTTTCTCTCTCCTCCCTAACCGCCATTTTCCTCTCTACATCATCCCCTGTTTTTTTTTCATTTCTCTCTACTCCCCAACAACCACCGTGATAAACCACTGGCGTGAAAACCTGCACAAGTCGCCGAAAAACGCTTTACGAGGTTTATTTTCCTCCCACATTTTCATCAATTTTTGGTTTCTGTTTTAGACCAAGTATAGTGTTGTTCGATGTTTTTGTTTTGTTTTTTCTATGTTTGAATGGTTTTTTTTTTCTATGTTTGAATATACTTATTTTGTGACTGAATTATATGATTGGGTTGGTTTGTTATGATAACTAGTTATTTTGAATTTTGCCCTAAAAAGTTACCAGTGTTGTAAAATAACTATTTTATGGGTTTGGTTATACTGTGGTTTTAGGATGCTCCTTGATGAAGAACATTGAGTCAATCGACTTTTGCATGTAAATTTGAATATGTGGTGATTAAAAAGAGAATTTTGGTTATTACCTTAATTTTTGGGAATGATGTATATTATTCGAGTTGTTTCATTTGTCAACTTCTTTGTTTTTTCTTCAAAGTTTAATGGAAAATTATATCTTGTGTCAAAAGAGTTTTGTGACACTGGATTCTTAAGGTAATATATTTGTTAAATTTGTTGCTATTTATGCTTCAGATGTGGTTTGTTTATCAATAAGATGCAACATATGGTGATTACCTAAATATGATTGGTGATACCTGTAATAAGTTTGGTAATAACCAAACCTATTTTGGTAATTATCAAAACCGTTAAGTAATTGTGATTTTTGTTAAATGTTGAGATTCTTTTAATGTTGTTAGGCACGATGTCAAAGAGAAAGCAACCCGAATCAGATGAGGTAGCTGTCATACCTCTTGCTAAACGGTAAACCAACATGCCGAGTGCATCCACAAGCAAGGTATGGATGCAACTATAATTCTTTAAAGACTTTTGTTGCCTTTTTAGAAAATCTATAATTTGATTAATAATTAATACTTTATAATATCCACACAGAGTACGTGGTCAACTTTAGGAGATGTTGAGCTGTTTGTTGATGTCATTAAAAAGTTTTCGAGAGAGAAGAAGAACGTTTTGATCCAACTTGGTTTTGATTGCTTATTTTCCATCAGTTGCAAGGTAATAAGGAAAACGATGTGTAAGTGGGTGATTGACCACTTCGATCCTAAAACACACATCTTAGATATTCATGGGAAACAAACTATAATAACCCGACGCATGTGGAATGGTTGTTGGGATTTAAAAGCGTAGGATTTGATATTGAGAGTAAAATGCTTGACGACGATTATGAGGAAAGGTTTATGGGGTTGGCTAATATGGATTTAGATAATATGGCTGTCAATCTATGCAAACTTGATCATGACGACAAGTTGTTCAAGGCGTTGTTCACCCTCTTCATGATGACTGCACTACTTTCACCCACTCCTGATCGTAAACCCAAGGAGGGATGGCTTCATACTGTGGTTAACACGGAGATGATTCCGCAATGGAATTACGCCAAGTTTATCTTCGACACTTCGGTCAGTGAAGTGGCTAAATTTTAAGCCAAGCCATCCGGTGCAAATGTTGGTGGTTGTTTCCTGTTTTGGATGGTAAGTATTCATTACTTATTTGCCTCTCCACATGTATAATAGTTGGTCTAACATTGTTTGATAATAAGCAAAATGGTTTTAGTAATTACCTAAACCTCTTTTCAACACATACAAGTTGGTCTGACATTGTTTGGTAATCAGCAAACGTGTTTTAGTAATTACCAAAAACTCTTCAGAACAGAAGTATATAAATTGGTCCGATATTGTTTGGTAATCACCAAAATAGTTTTAGTAATTGCCGAAACCTCTTCAGAACACATTATAGTGTTCTTTCTGAGATTGGGAATTTCCCCTGATGGTTTATGTCATAGCCTAAATGATTTGGGGCATATCTTCACATAATCATCTGATTAATTTATCTTCTTAACATATTTGATAATTACCAACATGTTTAGGTGAGGTCTAAAGCAAAATGTATATGATAAAATTTTCCATTCTATGGTTTACCTTGAGTAAATAAAAAAATATTTTGGAATTGTTATATCTGTAACAGTTGATTTTCACTGAGTACTCTTCGGTTTCTGGTCTTGATGAGATTTGGAGGTTTAAGACTCCAAGAGTGGTTGACTGGAGTGATGCCAACACCAAGCGCTTGAATGACGCCGTCCTTGACTTGCAAGATGCTTACAGAACCCCGAAAGTGAGTTTGAAAATGATCATTAAGTTCTTCATTTTCAAATTGTTTTCTCACAATTTATGAAAGTAATTGTTTATTGTTTTGTTTATCTCAGTTGATGAACAAGATTGAAAATGAGAAGGAGTTGATCAAGGGAAATTTACCGAGCGATTTCGCGGCAAATTGCTTGAAGATGCAGTTTGTCATATTGAACAAAATTGACCAACTCTCGCAGAATTTCAACCAAATGTTCAAATGGATGCTTGAAGGTTCGTGCTCTAATAGTTTAATTCTTATGTAATATGTTATGCTTGCATTAATTTGGGCTCTATGGTGGTTAAATTAAGATGCTAATTTCTTATGTAGATTGGTTGATGAATTATAATGGTAGTTATTATGGTGTACGTTGATATAATAAAAGTTCTCAGTGATCGTGTAAACTTTTGTTGGTGTTTACCAGTGTATTGTTTGATAAACATTAAGTAGTTTTTGAACTTCTAAACCTTTTAAATTCGAAGTTTATGTCTCGATGTCGTCATTCATAAAATAAAATGGAAGAATCTAATTATCATGTTAAAATATAAACGATATGCAAATTTAGAGTATGGTTTGGTTCATGAGATATCATGATAAATATATAGGCTGAAATATGTTTGGTGATTACCTATCATATATGTGGTAATCCCCAAACTCATTCTGGTGATTACCTAGCACTCCATCTACTTACTGTCTGACATTCTTGGTAATCACCAAATTAGTTTCAATAATTACCTTATGTACTTGTATTCTGAAGAGTGTTAGGTAATTATTATAACACTTTTGGTGATTACCAAACTATGTCAGTTGAACTTGTTTGTGTAATGAAAAGGTTTAGGCAATTACTAAAAAGGTTTTGGTGATTACCAAACAAAGTCTGACTAACATATACATTTGTGATGAAGTTTAGGTAATTACTAAAATTAAGTTGGTGATTACCAAACAAAGTCTGACCAAACAAAAGTTTTTTTAATATTGTATCTGAGGATGAAATGTTATAAATTAGAGAAGTTTTAGCTTTGATCTTTGTTATTTGATTGTTTTTAATCTTATCATTTGATTATTTATGAAGAACAAACCAGTAAACAGGTTGCCCAAAACTCAGATGGTGATGATGATGAAGATAATGATGAAGAATTCAGTGACGTCAGCCCTATGTCTAAGAGTGAGAAATCTGGCAAGGATTCTGCTAGTGACAGCGATGTCGAGGAGTTGCAGCAGTCAACTCAACGAAAAAAGAAGTTGACATTTGCCAATCTACCTCAGGAGAGTAAGACACCCAAAAAGGGTAAGACACCAACAAAGAGTGATTGGAAGGTTACACCTAAATCCAAAAAAACACCTCAATTGCCTAAAGAACCTGAAAAGGGTAAGGCACAACAAAAGATTAAGAAAACTCAAGAGAGGAGGATGTAATTGGTGCTGAGGAGATTGGTGATGTTGATGTTGAGTCCTTAGTTAAAAGCAACCCTATTCTCTCAATTAAGGGTGTTGAAGAGAAAGGAGGAAGTGAGAAAGAAAGCGATGTCAAGGGGAAGGGAAAAAAAGAGGCACTAAAAAAGAAAGAACAGGTTTATAAGAAGAAAGAGGAAGAAAAGAAAGAAGAGCAGAAGACAGAAAAAAGAAAAAGGTGGAACAAGAGAAGGTGGAGGAAGAGAAGAAGCATGAGGCAATAAAAAAGAAAAAGGAGGATGAGAAGAAGGAAGAGAAGGATAAGAAGAAAGAAGAGAAGGAGGAAAAGAAGGTTGAGGAGGAGGAAGATGAAGAAACGGAGACTGAGGCAGAGGGAGATGGGAAGAAGGACAAGAAAAATGAACCGGACAATGATGATGACAATGGGTCAGGAAAAGGCAATGGTGTAGGTGGAACTTCGTCTGAGAATAAGGCTGAGGAATGCTCGGAGCCTCCTATGGAGCAAGGGGGTGATCCTAATCCTCCAGATGACACTACCAAAGCACCAACTGAAGAGGACAAAGATAAAGACCCTACTGTGAAGGGAAAGAAAAACAAAAATCTTAAGGTACATTTTTCACTTTGATACTGTTTCGTAATAACCTAAAAATGTTAAGGTAATAAGTAAAAATTAGTGATTCTATTTTGGTTATAACCTAAATATGTTTAGGTGATGACTTAACACGACACAAGCTGAGTTTTCGCTTTCATATAATTTGGTGATTACCTAAAAATGTTTTGGTACTTCCCAGACATGACTGATGTAACTTTCTTACTGTTTGGGAATTACTTAAAGAGGTTTAGGTAATATTCAAACAGGACTGGTTCAACTTTGATCATTACCCAAACTTATTTAGGTAATAACTTAACATAGACAGAAATACAGTTTTCACTATTTTCCTATTTGGTGATTACCAAACAGGTTTAGGTAATAACCAAACATAACTGTTTCTTGTTTACAAGTAATAAAAAAAATTCTTCATCAATGATTGCATTTAGGATGAGGTGAAAAGATCAGGATTGCCACAATCCGTCACGTATTGCGCGGATTAGAAAAGACTCAGAAGGATATTGTGGAGTATGTGTTTGATGACACAAAGGACATGGAGTACGTTTTTGTGATAATTCTTTTATCAGTTTATTTCTTTGCTTGTCATTACTATCTAATGTAAGGTGATTTTGTTTGTTTGGCAAGCAGTGAGTTATTAGTTGATTCTGAGTGGATCCAGGCCACACGTTCCGACCTCCGTACTCTATATCCTACAACGCTTGTCACGGAAACGGTATGGGCATCTATGTGACTCCATTAATTACACATAAACATAATAGTTAACTGATATTAAGCACACATGCAGGCTATCAATGTAGCTGGGGCCAGAGTGAGTGTGAAAAACCCATCTTCATTCTACATCCCAACAACATTCCGAGTACGTTATTTCTATAGAAAATGTTTTCATCTTTTATTTTCCTTATAATTTTAAATTATGTAGTATGTTTATTTTATTTACCTTACACTTTTTAATTATTTACAATGTGTTATTTTCGTTAAGTACATGGAACCGGTAAATTTTGATAAGAAAGAACAGGTTGATGGGAAGCAAGGACTATTGCTGTATAATCCACTTGTTAAGATGACCTACCTGTCTACAACACTTTCTCGATGCCGTCAGGTATACACTATGCACTCTTTAGACAAAAGATCTTTTCCTAACTTCTCTTATAATGGGGTCCCGATATTTATGATGTAGTTTCTTGTTCCTCTGTGGTTGCCGGACCCAAATCATTGGTTCCTAATTATTATCTCATTGCCGCAATGTTGTACATACTTCTTTGATTCGGATCCTGGGGCAAATTCTAAAAAGCGATTTAAGTATGCCGGGGAACAGGTCTAACTTCGAAACAAATCTTATTAGTACTTTATACGAAGGGTTAATATTTTGAGTCGTTTAAATTTTTTTAAATTTGACCAACGTAGGTGAAGAAGTTGTCTGAATTTCTATCGACTGCAAAGAAGGATGCATACGGCAGGAAGATTGATGATATGCCTACTTGGCCACTGAAATCTGTCCGTATTCCAGTTTAGGAAAATGGGTAATTTTCCAATAACATATAGGTCATTTATAACTTTAAAAATTATTATCTTAGTGTGCTATTTTGAACATAGTGATCTTGGGTTTAAGAAATCATGTTAATTAATTGTTAAATCACTGTCAGATATGATTGTGGGATGTATGTCATTAAGCTGCTGGAGACAAAGGAAATTGGAGGCTGTAACAACCCTCATCATTTTAAGGTAGTGGTCTGGGGTTATTTGGTAATTACCATAACATGTTTAATTACTACCAAAAACATCTACAACTTTTTATTTGGTTTTCTTGTAGTCTTAGGTAATGACCTATAGTTTTTCAGTCATTACCTACCACCAATTTGTTTTTCATAAAACGTGTTTCATTAACTTGGTTTTTGTTGTCTTAATGTAGGATATGGACAGGTACCGCATCGACACCTTGGTCGATGCCATTTGTTGGGAGCATAATACTCTCAAAGATGAGGTTGTGGGCAAGGCATTACTTCCCTAAAAAACTATTTTCGTGAATGTGGTTTGGATAATATTTATGAACTTCAATTTGTGGTTTGGATAATTTTTATTTAAAAGACATATGTTTGGATATTATTTCACTTTTCCATGTAATTTGTTTATGACTATGATATTTAATGTAATATCCTAACACTGATGGGATGTTAGTTTAGTATATAATATGGATGTTTTAGTGTGGATAATGCATGTGCTGGATAATGTATTCATGATTTGAAGCAAACATTGTATAAGCAAAAAAATAACCTTCAAATACTTCGGAAACTTTAGGTAATTACTATAAGGGTTTCCAGTAATTACCAAAGCTTAACAGAAACTAAGAGAAGTCTCAAAACCGTCAATTCCAAAGTATATTAAAATAAACAATTGAAATCAACAATCTTAAGTACAACTTAATCAATATGATATAAATGTGTTAATCCAAATAAGCCAAAGTAGGTTTGGTACTGCCCAAAATAGTTTTGGTAATTACCTAAAAGTATATGATATGGGGTTAATTTGGGCTTTTTAGTACAAGGCTGGACAATGGGGGCCAAAACTCAAGTCAATGGGGTTTGGTGAGGTATTGGGCCTAATGGACCCAGTGGCATGATTGTTCAATCCCCATAGGATTGCTTTGATAAGTAATGGGAATGGATTGTGATTGGATATGTTTGGTAATGCCCAAAGCATGTTTGGTAATTACCTAAAAGCCACATAATTGTAATTAAACATAAAGGGACAAACTGTAGCATAGAATGTTTAGGTAATGACTATAGTCAAAGTTGGTAATTACCAAAAGCTTTTACATTTAAACTATTTAATTTGATCTACTAAAGGACATTGATCTATTTACACAAAAGATGGACAGAGTGGACCATCAAAAGTTTAGGTAATGACCATATTTAAGTGAGGTAATTACCGAAACTTTTACATTAGAAGTGAATTCTTTGATCTACTAAGTTAGATTGTCATATGTCTACAAAAATACGTAAACCAAGTCGAACGACAAAACAATACCAAGGCATTGATCTATTTAAGCGCAATGCAAACAAACTTAGCGCGACAATATCGAGCTATATCGGTTTGGTTATGTTTGCTTACAAAAATGTTGGCAAAGCGCGTAAACGTTCAACACACATTGCGGAGATCTGCACAAAAAGCTACACAAGTTAATACAATACCATCATGCAACAAATTCAAATATATACATTAACACTTCGTATATATTATAGTCATATAATATGAGACCATTCCCCAAGTCAATTATTATTATAGGTAATGCCCGAAATGGTTAGGTGATGACCTAAAATGTTTGGTAACACCCTAAGCTAATTAGGTGATTACCCAAAATGTTAGGTCATGACCAAAATATCTTTAGTAATTACCTAAACCCCGCAGTAACACGCACAAAAAACCAGTCACATTCCACTACAATACCAATCCGCTGTTAACATAAACATTTTTATTAATGAACATTTCATGTCATCAAAGTCATTCAATTCAATCATTTGAAAACAAAAGAAAAAGGAAAAATATGCAACGTTTTATCCCGATCCAATCTTATCATATAAACCACTTAAAACCTCATGGATTAAGTTATCAATAACCCACATCTTAACCGTATAATTCCCTCATCATATATGTTATAGTCAAATGATTTGAGGTCATTGCCCAAGACAATTATTATTTTAGGTAATGCCCTAAAATAGTTTATGTAATGACCTATAAAGGGTTTTGTAATATCCAAATCTAATTAGGTGATTACCTAACATATATAGTGGTTACGTTAGGTCATGATAAAAATATCTTTAGTAATTACTTAAACCATGCATTAACTTGCACAAAAAACAATTGACATTCCACTACAATGAAGAAGATTCTTTTCAGAGATTGTTCGACCATTTCAAACCGCTGTTCACATAAAAATTCGATCGATGAAACTTTCATATCACGAAAGTCATTCAATTCAATCATTTCAAAGCAAAAGAAAAAGGAAAAAAATACAACGTTGTACACCGATGCAATCTTATCATATAAACAACTTAAAACCTCATGGATTAAGTTAATAATATCCCACATCTTAACCATATAATTCCCCCATCAGATATGTTATAATCACATGATTTGAGCACATTGTCCAACACAATTATTCATTTAGGTAATGCCCTAAAATGGTTTAGGTAATGACATAAAAGTTTTGGTAATCTCTTCATCCAATTAGGTGATTACCTAACATATGTAGTGGTTGTATTAGGTCATGACCAAAATATCTTTAGTAATTACCTAAACAATGCAGTAACTTGCATAAAAAACAAGTGACATTCCAGCATAGTGGCCAGGATTCTTTTTAATGATTGTTCGGCCATTTTATTCCATTGCTCATATAAACATTCTATCGATCAACCTTTCATATCACGAAAGTCATTCAATTCAATCATTTGAAAGGAAAAGAAAAAGGAAAAAAATACAACGTTTTATACCGATGCAATCTTATCATATAAACAACTTAAAACCTCATGAATTAAGTTATCAATAACCCACATCTTAAGCATATAATTCCCCCATCATATATTTATAGTCACATGATTTGAGGCCATTGCCCAAGACAATTATTATTTTAGGTAATGCCCTAAAATGGTTTAGGTAATGACCTAAAAGTTTTGGTAATCTCTTAATCTAATTATGTGATTACCTAACATATATAGTGGTTGTATTAGGTCATGACCAAAATATAACTAGTAATTACCTAAACCATACATTAACTTGCACAAAAAACAATTGACATTCCACTACAATGGAGAAGATTCTTTTGAGAGATTGTTCGACCATTTCAATCCGCTGTTCACATAAACATTCTACCGATGAACATTTCATATCACCAAAATCATTCAATTCAATCATTTAAAAGCAAAAGAAAAAGGACAAAATGATACGTTTTACCCTGATGCAATCTTATCATGTAAACAACTTAAAACCTCATGGATTAATTTATCAATAACCCACATCTTAACCTTATAGTTCCCCCATCATATATGTTATAGTCAAATGAATTAAGGCCATTGTCCAAGACAATTATTATTTTAGGTAATGACCTAAAATGGTTTACGTAATGACCTAAATGATTTGGGACTATCTTAATCTAATTAGGTGATTACCTAACATATGTAGTGGTTGTATTAGGTCATGACCAAAATATATTTAGTAATTACCTAAACCATGCATTAACTTGCACAAAAAACATGTGACATTCCACTCCATTGGAGAGGATGCCTTTGAGAGATTGTTCGACCATTTCAATCCGCTGTTCACATAAACATTCGATCGATGAACCTTTCATATCACGAAAGTCATTCAATTCAATCATTTAAAAGCAAAAGAAAAAGGAAAAAAATACAACGTTTTACACCGATGCAATCTTATCATATAAACGACTTAAAACCTCATGGATTAAGTTATCAATAACCCACATCTTAATAATATAATTCCCCCATCATATATGTCATAATCACATGATTTGAGCACATTGTCCAACACAATTATTCTTTTAGGTAATGCCCTAAAATGGTTTAGGTAATGACCTAAAAGTTTTGGTAATCTCTTAATCTAATTAGGTGATTACCTAACATATGTAGTGGTTGTATTAGGTCATGACCAAAATATCTTTAGTAATTACCTAAACTATGCAGTAACTTGCATAAAAAACAAGTGACATTCCAGTATAGTGGCCAGGATTCTTTTTAAAGATTGTTCAGCCATTTTATTCCGTTGCTCATATAAACATTCGATCGATGAACCATTCATATCACGAAAGTCATTCAATTCAATCATTTGAAAGCAAAATAAAAAGGAAAAAAATACAACGTTTTACACCGATGCAATCTTATCATATAAACGACTTAAAACCTCATGGATTAAGTTATCAATAACCCACATCTTAACCATATAATTCCCCCATCATATATGTCATAATCACATGATTTGAGCACATTGTCCAACACAATTATTCTTTTAGGTAATGCCCTAAAATGGTTTAGGTAATGACCTAAAAGTTTTGGTAATCTCTTAATCTAATTAGGTGATTACCTAACATATGTAGTGGTTGTATTAGGTCATGACCAAAATATCTTTAGTAATTACCTAAACTATGCAAGAACTTGCATAAAAAACCAGTGACATTCCGAAGTATAGTGGCCAGGATTCTTTTTAAAGATTGTTCGGCCATTTTATTCCGTTGCTCATATAAACATTCTATCGATGAACCATTCATATCACGAAATTAAAGTCATTCAATTCAATCATTTGAAAGCAAAAGAAAAAGGAAAAAAATACAACGTTTTATACCGATGCAATCTTATCATATAAACAACTTAAAACCTCATGGATTAAGTTATCAATAACCCACATCTTAAGCATATAATTCCCCCATCATATATTTATAGTCACATGATTTGAGGCCATTGCCCAAGACAATTATTATTTTAGGTAATGCCCTAAAATGGTTTACGTAATGACCTAAACGTTTTGGGACTATCGTAATCTAATTAGGTGATTACCTAACATATATAGTGGTTGTATTAGATCATGACCAAAATATAATTAGTAATTACCTAAACCATGCATTAACTTGCACAAAAAACAATTGACATTCCACTACAATGGAGAAGATTCTTTTGACAGATTGTTCGACCATTTCAATCCGCTGTTCACATAAACATTCTATCGATGAACATTTCATATCACCAAAATCATTAAATTCAATCATTTAAAAGCAAAAGAAAAAGGAAAAAATGATACGTTTTACCCTGATGCAATCTTATCATGTAAACAACTTAAAACCTCATGGATTAATTTATCAATAACCCACATCTTAACCTTATAGTTCCCCCATCATATATGTTATAGTCACATGAATTGAGGCCATTGTCCAAGACAATTATTATTTTAGGGAATGACCTAAAATGGTTTACGTAATGACCTAAATGATTTGGGACTATCTTAATCTAATTAGGTGATTACCTAACATATGTAGTGGTTGTATTAGGTCATGATCAAAATATATTTAGTAATTACCTAAACCATGCATTAACTTGCACAAAAAACATGTGACATTCAACTACAATGGAGAGGATTCCTTTGAGAGATTGTTCAACCATTTCAATCCGCTGTTCACATAAACATTCGATCGATGAACCTTTCATATCACGAAAGTCATTCAATTCAATCATTTAAAAGCAAAAGAAAAAGGAAAAAAATTCAACGTTTTACAACGATGCAATCTTATCATATAAACGACTTAAAACCTCATGGATTAAGTTATTAATAACCCACATCTTAACCATATAATTCCCCCATCATATATGTTATAATCACATGATTTGAGCATATTGTCCAACACAATTATTCTTTTAGGTAATGCCCTAAAATGGTTTAGGTAATGACCTAAAAGTTTTGGTAATCTCTTAATCTAATTATGTGATTACCTAACATATGTAGTGGTTGTAATAGGTCATGACCAAAATATATTTATTAATTACCTAAACTATGTAGTAACTTGCATAAAAAACATGTGACATTCCACTATACTGGACAGGATTCCTTTGAGAGATTGTTCTACCATTTCAATCCGCTGTTCACATAAACATTCGATCGATGAACCTTTCATATCACGAAAGTCATTCAATTCAATCATTTAAAAGCAAAAGAAAAAGGAAAAAAATACAACGTTTTACACCGATGCAATCTTATCATATAAACGACTTAAAACCTCATGGATTAAGTTATCAATAACCCACATCTTAACCATATAATTCCTCCATCATATATGTCATAATCACATGATTTGAGCACATTGTCCAACACAATTATTCTTTTAGGTAATGCCCTAAAATGGTTTAGGTAATGACCAAAAAGTTTTGGTAATCTCTTAATCTAATTAGGTGATTACCTAACATATGTAGTGGTTGTATTAGGTCATGACCAAAATATCTTTAGTAATTACCTAAACTATGCAGTAACTTGCATAAAAAACCAGTGACATTCCAGTATAGTGGCCAGGATTCTTTTTAAAGATTGTTCGGCCATTTTATTCCGTTGCTCATATAAACATTCTATCGATGAACCATTCATATCACGAAATTAAAGTCATTCAATTCAATCATTTGAAAGCAAAAGAAAAAGGAAAAAAATACAACGTTTTATACCGATGCAATCTTATCATATAAACAACTTAAAACCTCATGGATTAAGTTATCAATAACCCACATCTTAAGCATATAATTCCCCCATCATATATTTATAGTCACATGATTTGAGGCCATTGCCCAAGACAATTATTATTTTAGGTAATGCCCTAAAATGGTTTACGTAATGACCTAAACGTTTTGGGACTATCGTAATCTAATTAGGTGATTACCTAACATATATAGTGGTTGTATTAGATCATGACCAAAATATAATTAGTAATTACCTAAACCATGCATTAACTTACACAAAAAACAATTGACATTCCACTACAATGAAGAAGATTCTTTTGACAGATTGTTCGACCATTTCAATCCGCTGTTCACATAAACATTCTATCGATGAACATTTCATATCACCAAAATCATTCAATTCAATCATTTAAAAGCAAAAGAAAAAGGAAAAAATGATACGTTTTACCCTGATGCAATCTTATCATGTAAACAACTTAAAACCTCATGGATTAATTTATCAATAACCCACATCTTAACCTTATAGTTCCCCCATCATATATGTTATAGTCACATGAATTGAGGCCATTGTCCAAGACAATTATTATTTTAGGGAATGACCTAAAATGGTTTACGTAATGACCTAAATGATTTGGGACTATCTTAATCTAATTAGGTGATTACCTAACATATGTAGTGGTTGTATTAGGTCATGATCAAAATATATTTAGTAATTACCTAAACCATGCATTAACTTGCACAAAAAACATGTGACATTCAACTACAATGGAGAGGATTCCTTTGAGAGATTGTTCAACCATTTCAATCCGCTGTTCACATAAACATTCGATCGATGAACCTTTCATATCACGAAAGTCATTCAATTCAATCATTTAAAAGCAAAAGAAAAAGGAAAAAAATTCAACGTTTTACAACGATGCAATCTTATCATATAAACGACTTAAAACCTCATGGATTAAGTTATTAATAACCCACATCTTAACCATATAATTCCCCCATCATATATGTTATAATCACATGATTTGAGCATATTGTCCAACACAATTATTCTTTTAGGTAATGCCCTAAAATGGTTTAGGTAATGACCTAAAAGTTTTGGTAATCTCTTAATCTAATTATGTGATTACCTAACATATGTAGTGGTTGTAATAGGTCATGACCAAAATATATTTATTAATTACCTAAACTATGTAGTAACTTGCATAAAAAACAAGGGACATTCCACTATACTGGACAGGATTCTTTTGAAAGATTGTTCGACCATTTCAATCCGTTGTTCATATAAACATTCTATCGATGAACCTTTCATATCACCAAAGTCATTCAATTCAATCATTTTAAAGCAAAAGAAAATGGAAAAAATGCAACGTTTAACCCTGATCCAATCTTATCATATAAACCACTTAAAACCTCATGGATTAAGTTATCAATAACCCACATCTTAAGCATATAATTCCCACATCATATATATTATAGTCACATGATTTGAGGCCATTGCCCAAGACAATTATTATTTTAGGTAATGCCCTAAAATGGTTTAGATAATGAGCTAAACGTTTTGGTAATATCCTAATCTAATTAGGTGATTACCTAACATATGCAAAGTGGTCATGTAAGGTCATGATCAAAATATCTGTAGTGATTACCTAAACTCTGCATTCACTTGCACAAAAAACATGTGACATTCCACTACAATGGAGAGGATTCTTTTGAGAGATTGTTCGACCATTTCAATCCGCTGTTCACATAAACATTCTATAGATGAATCTTTTATATGACCAATGTCATTCAATTCCATCATTTGAAAGCAAAAGAAAAAGGAAAAAATGCAACTTTTTAGCCCGATCCAATCTTGTCATATAAACCACTTAAAACCTCATGGATTAAGTTATCAATAACCCATATCTTAACCATATAATTCCCACATCATATATGTTATAGTCACATGATTTGAGGCCATTACCCAAGAATATAATTATTATTTTAGGTAATGCCCTAAAATGTTTTAGGTAATGACCTAACAGATTTGGTAATATCCTAATCTAATTTGGTGATTACATAACATATATAGTGCTTATGTTCGGTCATGACCAAAATATATTTGGTAATAACGTACACTCTGCATTCACTTGCACAAAAAACAATTGACATTCCACTATAATGGAGATGATTCTTTTGAGAGATTGTTCGACCATTTCAATCCGCTGTTCACATAAACATTATATCGATGAACCTTTTATATCACCAAAGTCATTCAATTCTATCATTTGAAAGCAAAAGAAAAAGGAAAAATGCAACTTTTTAGCCCGATCCAATCTTGTCATATAAAACCACTTAAAACCTCATGGATTAAGTTATCAATAACCCATATCTTAACCATATAATTCCCTCATCATATATGTTATAGTCTCATGATTTGAGGTCATTACCCAAGAAAATAATTATTATGTTAGGTAATACCCTAAAATGGTTTAGGTAATGACCTAAAAGGTTTTGCAATATCCTAATCTAATTAGGTGATTACATAACATATATAGTGCTTATGTTAGGTCATGACCAAACTATATTTGGTAATAACGTAAACCATGCATTAACTTGCACAAAAAACAATTGACATTCCACTACAATGGAGAGGATTCTTTTGAGAGATTGTTCGACCATTTCAATCCGCTGTTCACGTAAACATTCGATCGATGAACCTTTCATTTCACGAAAGTCATTCAATTCAATCATTTGAAAGCAAAATAAAAAAGAAAAAATGCAACGATTTCGCCCGATGCAATGTTATCATTTAAACCACAAAAAATCTCATGGATTAGGTTATCAATAACCCACATCTTAACTATAAAATTCTCTCATCATATATGTTATAGTCAAATGATTTGAGGCAATTGCCCAAGATAATTATTATTTTAGGTAATGCCACTAGTGGAAAAAACTCCTTGTGCTACTTGTCAAGTGCTTCGGTTGACTAATCAACCCAAGCACTTGTGAAAATTTTAATATAGAAAATGCACAAGTGCTCCGGTTGAATAGTCAACCGAAGCACTTGGTGTCAAGTGCTCCGCTTGTGAATAAGTGCTCCGTAGTCAACCCAAGCACTTGCAAAAGTTTTCCTCCAAATAATTAATCTACTTTTTAAAATAATTTTCAACTATAGACTTCGCTGACTTTAATTTTCCATCCCTCCTCCATCTCGTTCCACAAGAAAAGAAACCATTATCCCTCTCGTTCTACTGCGCTCGTTCTACTGCACTCGTTCCGTCCCTCCCTCCCTCTGCCGAACCTCCTCCATCGTCCTTCGCTTCTGTCGTCCTCTCAAGAAGCTCTCAATTGGTTTCTTCAATACTTCAAGTCTTCAACTGCTGCGCACAAGGCACTTGATAAGCGGAGCACTGTCGACTGGAACACAACCTACCAATCGAGGACGACGAACTCGAATTGAGATGCCTCCGCCGGTTACCGCGCCGCTGTCTGCTACTTAGGGTATCTCGCACTTTTCATTTTTTTTTCTTATTTTGGCTAAATGTCAATGTTTTTGGCTTGAAATCTTGAATTGAATGTATATTAGGTTAATATGTTGAGACTTTGTAAAACGGTTCGATCTCTTTCTCTCTACTCCTTCCTCTTCATCTTCTTCACTCTTATTATTCAACACCAACATAATATGCCTCACTTTTCTCTCACCTAGGGTTTTTAATTGAAGTTTTCCGCTGCAATTTTCAGGGTTTTTTGGTTCATTCTTGGTTTCCTCTTTTCTGTGACTTTCTTCTATCTGATTTCTTTCTGTTTTTGTTTTTCGTTTTGTATGTTGATTTGAATTTTTAGTTTAATTCTTTGGATTTCATGTTAGTCTACTATTTTGTTATGGTTTGGATCTTGAGTTTTGTGATTTTTGATTTTGTTTTGCGAATTTGTTTTGGTGTATGCATTCTAATTATATAGTTGTTTTTCTTTATCATATTATGACTTTAGATCTGATGCCTTGATGCTGATTTTGTTATATTTATTCAAAGTTTGGAATTTCTTCTATTTTATGTGCCTGGAATTGTTTGTGTGTGCGATCTCTTTGATTACAATGAGGTTCTGATGCATGCCTTGATGCTGAAATTAATTTAATCCATGAAAATATTTTAGCTGACATCCACATTCCACAAAAACATCAGGTAAAGTTTGTTCTCTCTGCAACTTTTGAAAAAGTAATAGAACACCTTGATGTGCACCCAAACATAGATATACTTAAGAATACAAGTGTAGATATGAATATTGGGCATGTAGTAGAATTGAGAATGAGTTAAACTTCAAGATTAAGCATGATCAAAGGGATGCTTGCCCTGTTGCCCATATGTGCAACAGCGCTCCCGTAGTTGATTGAGCAGATAAATTATATTCCTTGATTTAATCCTAATATGTTTGTGTCACAATCTAAGTATATTTTCCGAAGTATGCAGATATTGGATGGTTGAGGAGTTTAATTCTCCTAACCTTTGTGAGTTGCAGAATTATTTGACAGATGTGGAGTATAGGTAGATTACATTTTACTTGTCATATACCAGTAATGTTGTATTAATATTTGGTTGCAATCTCAATGTATAGAGAAAAAGGCAGGAATCTGTGCCGAGATCACTTTGACTTGGCTGTTAATGTGGGTAAACTGCTTCACCATCTAAATATTGGTAGGGTTAGTATCATGTCTATGAGTGCTAGAGACATGGCTACTGGTTAATATGTAGTGTGGTAGTTGCATTAGTGGTTGTTATATAAACCTTAACGATGAGACAAGAAGGAAAAATAACTAATGAGATTTTACGAGATCCTGCACAACCATTTTGATAAATTGGATGGCTAGGACTGGTTTGACGTTAGACTCGTGAACATGTTTCTATGTGATAGATTTTCATTTTTGCTCAGTATGCCATTTCAGGTCAAGTTTTTCAGTAGTTACTTCTCCATGCTGGCTTGGATGCTTTTTTATTTCATATCCTCTACTGATTTGATGATGGATCTCTAGTTGGTTTATCTTAATTTATGAAGGAGTCACATCAGCATTAAGTTCTATAATGTACCTTGTCTTTTACATATAAGAGATTTCTGTTAATCCATACGATTTTTTGCCCTTTCCTTAATACAATGGTTTATTTCACTTGTCTCACTCTTATACATGCTAGGTTCCAGTGTACCGATAGCCAACACTTAAGGTACCTAGAATCGTAGCTATTCTGCAGCATGAGATATTGAATAACAGAAGGCATGTGATTACCAAGGTATATGATAATCATAGTATCATATGTCTTTTCTGGAGATTATGCATGCCTCATCATCAATACAATTTGCTTGTGACAGCATTAGAGCAGGCTAATATTCGTCTATTTTGAATGGCATGATACAGCTGGTTGTTTGAAGCTATGGGAGATCACAAGGGGTATTGTAATTGAGGATTATGGCAAGGTGATGCGACTTTATTTACTATGCTGTTAAAGTGTGATACCTTGTGAAGCTTTCTTACTTACTTAGGTTCCCTTGGCATATCATCACATGACTTATTCATTGAAAGAATTAAAATAATATTTGTTGTGCTCTTATTAAAGAACTTAACCAGTTGGCCAATGACCGAACTTACCCCATGCTATCTGCAATTTGATCTTAGTTCGTTTTCTAGTTTTTTATTCAATATAATACGATATGAACTGAATATTATGTTAAATGGAAGATTTATTTTCTCCATTTCATTCCTTGATAGTAAAGTTAATAAGAAGATAGAAGATTAGGGAAAAAGGACGAAAAGGAGGGTTGAAGGAGGAGAGATAAACATGGCACTCTTTTTAATACGGAAGGAAAATAATTCCTATCCTTCGGGAAACTTTTTAGACTTGAAATTTAAATTACTTTTACCCCTTCATGACCAGACGACAGAGGAATGTCATGGAAAATGATTTATACTCAACTAAACACTCCCATGATTCGATTTTCGCTTTTGCTCTTCTAACACCCCTAATATTATTTTGGGAAGTTGGAGCTTTGCGGGAGACGTATCTTTAGTTTACCTCTTATAATTTGTATTTCTTATATATACATAGTGTAAGAGCATATTTCTATTCATGCTTATCTAGCATTATAGCAGAATATATCATGTCTCTCAACGAGTCCTATGCACCTGATGTATTTTGTTTTAGAATTGAGAAGAATGTTTATGCTTGATTGATATGGTTGCATTGCATATCATATTCATGTTGGATTATTGGTAGTTGCTACATAAAGATAGGCATTCCATTCTAGATTGAATCTATAAGTAAATTATATCAAAAAAGCTAGCTTCTTTTTAATCACTTTTTCCTACTCTAGTGAGCAATAAAGCTTTGTAAGTGGATTATGTTTTCTTTATTTCCTGCTTTTATGTTCCTTACCACGACGAGTACTGTGTTAGATAGTGTATAGGTGTTGTATGTTGCAGTTTAGGATAGTTAAGAAAGAAGTATTAGTGGACATTATCACATAAAAGATACTGTATTTATGCTTACTATGTTAGACTAATGAAGAAATATATGTTAAGGATTTAGCATCTGCTGTTATGAATTAATTTGCTAAGGTAGTTATAAACTTATAATGTGTATATTTTCTGCTGTAGTTCACTTGCAGTTACATCCTGATGGTGATCATGTGGATATGGAGCTTGAGGCAGAGGAGAGACAAAAAAGTCTGACTTGAAGGTTTAAAGATTAACTATCATAATAATTAGATATGCTTTTTCTTTCTCTTAGTCATTTTTCATTCTGATAATGCCTTGTATGATAATTTGAGTGTGTTTAATTTTGATGAAGTGATAGATTTTCAGATGTATGGTATCTAGTACTAGTTTTTAGTTGATTACTTTATTTAGTACTGGGTATGAAATTGTTTGAGTAGTGACACGTGGAAAGTTATTGATTGGAATTAGCTTATTTATTATCATGTTTGTGATGCTGTTTTCATGAGAATTTAGGCAGGTATTGTAACCAGCGTGAATTTTTTTTTTTTAAAAAAAATATATCAAGTGCTCCGGTTGATAGGAAAAAACCGGAGCACTTGATTCACAAGTGCTCCGGTTTTCTCTAATCAACCGGAGCACTTGACATACTTTGAGCATATAAAATTCATAAGTGCTCCGGTTTTTAATACAACCGGAGCACTTGTGAATCTAAGTGTTCCGGTTTTCAACCGGAGCACTTGAGAAATGCTCAAGTGCTCGTACAGCGTCTGCTACGGGTGAAATACGGAGCACTTGTACGGTTTTTAACCGGAGCACTTGATGTTTTTTCCACTAGTGTGCCCTAAAATGGTTTAGGTAATGACCTCAAAGGTTTGGTAATATGTTAATCTAATTAGGTGATTACATAACATATATTAGGTCATGACCAACATTTATTTGGTAATAACGTAAACCCAGCATTAACTTCCACAAAAAACAATTGACATTCCACTACAATGGAGATGATTCTTTTGAGAGATTGTTCGACCATTCCAATCCTGTTTCACATAAACATTCTATCGATGAACCTTTCATATCACCAAAGTCATTCAATTCAATCATTTTAAAGCAAAAGAAAGAGGAAAAAAATGCAACGTTTTAGTCCAATCCAATCATATCATATAAACCACTTAAAACCTCATGGATTATGTTATCAATAATCCACATCTTAACCATATAATTCTCCCATCATATATGTTATAGTCAAATGATTTGAGGCCATTGCCCAAGACAATTATTATTTTATGTAATGCCCTAAAATGGTTTAGGTAATGACGTAAAAGGTTTGGTAATATCCTAATCTCATTAGGTGATTACCTAACATTTGTAGTGGTTGTATTAGGTCATGACCAAAATATCTTTAGTGATTACCTAAACCATGCATTCACTTGCACAAAAAACAAGTGACATTCCACTACAATGGAGAGGATTCTTTTTAGAGATTGTTCCACCATTCAATCCGGTGTTCACATAAACATTCTATCGATGAACCTTTTACATCACCAAAGTCATTCAATTCTATTATAGAAAGAAAAAGAAAAAGGAAAAAAAATGTAACGTTTTAGCCCGATGCCATCTTTTCATATAAACCATTAAAAATCTCATAGATTAGGTTATCAATAACCCACATCTTAACCATACAATTCCCTCATCATATATATGTTATAGTCACATGATTTGAGGTCATTGCCCAAGACAATTATTATTTTAGGTAATGTCCTAAAATTTGTTAGGTAATGACCTAACAGATTTGGTAATATCCTAATCTAATTTGGTGATTACATAACATATATAGTGCTTATGTTAGGTCATGACCAAAATATATTTGGTAATAACGTACACTCTGCATTCACTTGCACAAAAAACAATTGACATTCCACTACAATGGAGATGATTCTTTTGAGAGATTGTTCGACCATTTCAATCCGCTGTTCACATAAACATTATATCGATGAACCTTTTATATCACCAAAGTCATTCAATTCGATCATTTGAAAGCAAAAGAAAAAGGAAAAAATGCAACTTTTTAGCCCGATCCAATCTTGTCATATAAACCACTTAAAACCTCATGGATTAAGTTATCAATAACCCATATCTTAACCATATAATTCCCTCATCATATATGTTATAGTCTCATGATTTGAGGCCATTACCCAAAAAAATAATTATTATTTTAGGTAATACCCTAAAATGGTTTAGGTAATGACCTAAAAGGTTTTGTAATATCCTAATCTAATTAGGTGATTACATAACATATATAGTGCTTATGTTAGGTCATGACCAAACTATATTTGGTAATAACGTAAACCATGCATTAACTTGCACAAAAAACAATTGACATTCCACTACAATGGAGAGGATTCTTTTGAGAGATTGTTCGACCATTTCAATCCGCTGTTTACATAAACATTCGATCGATGAACCTTTCATTTCACGAAAGTCATTCAATTCAATCATTTGAAAGCAAAATAAAAAAGAAAAAATGCAACGATTTCGCCCGATGCAATCTTATCATTTAAACCACAAAAAATCTCATGGATTAGGTTATCAATAACCCACATCTTAACCATAAAATTCTCTCATCATATATGTTATAGTCAAATGATTTGAGGCAATTGCCCAAGATAATTATTATTTTAGGTAATGCCCTAAAATGGTTTAGGTAATGACCGCAAAGGTTTGGTAATATCCTAATCTAATTAGGTGATTACATAACATATATTAGGTCATGACCAACATTTATTTGGTAATAACGTAAACCCTGCATTAACTTCCACAAAAAACAATTGACATTCCACTACAATGGAGATGATTATTTTAAGAGATTGTTCGACCATTCCAATCCTGTTTCACATAAACATTCTATCGATGAACCTTTCATATCACTAAAGTCATTCAATTCAATCATTTTAAAGTAAAAGAAAGAGGAAAAAAATGCAACGTTTTAGCCCGATCCAATCATATCATATAAACCACTTAAAACCTCATGGATTATGTTATCAATAATCCACATCTTAACCATATAATTCTCCCATCATATATGTTATAGTCACATGATTTGAGGCCATTGCCCAAGATAATTATTATTTTATGTAATGCCCTAAAATGGTTTAGGTAATGACTTAAAAGGTTTGGTAATATCCTAATCTAATTAGGTGATTACCTAATATTTGTAGTGGTTGTATTAGGTCAGGACCAAAATATCTTTAGTGATTACCTAAACCATGCATTCACTTGCCCAAAAAACAAGTGACATTCCACTACAATGGAGAGAATTCTTTTTAGAGATTGTTCCGCCATTCAATCCGGTGTTCACATAAACATTCTATCGATGAACCTTTTACATCACCAAAGTCATTCAATTCTATTATTGAAAGAAAAAGAAAAAGGAAAAAAAATGTAACGTTTTAGCCCGATGCCATCTTTTCATATAAACCATTACAAATCTCATAGATTAGGTTATCAATAACCCACATCTTAACCATACAATTCCCTCATCATATATATGTTATAGTCACATGATTTGAGGTCATTGCCCAAGACAATTATTATTTTAGGTAATGTCCTAAAATTTGTTAGGTAATGACCTAACAGATTTGGTAATATCCTAATCTAATTTGGTGATTACATAACATATATAGTGCTTATGTTAGGTCATGACCAAAATATATTTGGTAATAACGTACACTCTGCATTCACTTGCACAAAAAACAATTGACATTCCACTACAATGGAGATGATTCTTTTGAGAGATTGTTCGACCATTTCAATCCGCTGTTCACATAAACATTATATCGATGAACCTTTTATATCACCAAAGTCATTCAATTCGATCATTTGAAAGCAAAAGAAAAAGGAAAAAATGCAACTTTTTAGCCCGATCCAATCTTGTCATATAAACCACTTAAAACCTCATGGATTAAGTTATCAATAACCCATATCTTAACCATATAATTCCCTCATCATATATGTTATAGTCTCATGATTTGAGGCCATTACCCAAAAAAATAATTATTATTTTAGGTAATACCCTAAAATGGTTTAGGTAATGACCTAAAAGGTTTTGTAATATCCTAATCTAATTAGGTGATTACATAACATATATAGTGCTTATGTTAGGTCATGACCAAACTATATTTGGTAATAACGTAAACCATGCATTAACTTGCACAAAAAAAAATTGACATTCCACTACAATGGAGAGGATTCTTTTGAGAGATTGTTCGACCATTTCAATCCGCTGTTTACATAAACATTCGATCGATGAACCTTTCATTTCACGAAAGTCATTCAATTCAATCATTTGAAAGCAAAATAAAAAAGAAAAAATGCAACGATTTCGCCCGATGCAATCTTATCATTTAAACCACAAAAAATCTCATGGATTAGGTTATCAATAACCCACATCTTAACCATAAAATTCTCTCATCATATATGTTATAGTCAAATGATTTGAGGCAATTGCCCAAGATAATTATTATTTTAGGTAATGCCCTAAAATGGTTTAGGTAATGACCGCAAAGGTTTGGTAATATCCTAATCTAATTAGGTGATTACATAACATATATTAGGTCATGACCAAAATTTATTTGGTAATAACGTAAACCCTGCATTAACTTCCACAAAAAACAATTGACATTCCACTACAATGGAGATGATTCTTTTGAGAGATTGTTCGACCATTCCAATCCTGTTTCACATAAACATTCTATCGATGAACCTTTCATATCACCAAAGTCATTCAATTCAATCATTTTAAAGCAAAAGAAAAAGGAAAAAAATGCAACGTTTTAGCCCGATCCAATCATATCATATAAACCACTTAAAACCTCATGGATTATGTTATCAATAATCCACATCTTAACCATATAATTCTCCCATCATATATGTTATAGTCACATGATTTGAGGCCATTGCCCAAGACAATTATTATTTTATGTAATGCCCTAAAATGGTTTAGGTAATGACGTAAAAGGTTTGGTAATATCCTAATCTAATTATGTGATTACCTAATATTTGTAGTGGTTGTATTAGGTCATGACCAAAATATCTTTAGTGATTACCTAAACCATGCATTCACTTGCACAAAAAACAAGTGACATTCCACTACAATGGAGAGGATTCTTTTTAGAGATTGTTCCACCATTCAATCCGGTGTTCACATAAACATTCTATCGATGAACCTTTTACATCACCAAAGTCATTCAATTCTATTATTGAAAGAAAAAGAAAAAGGAAAAAAATGTAACGTTTTAGCCCGATGCCATCTTTTCATATAAACCATTAAAAATCTCATAGATTAGGTTATCAATAACCCTCATCTTAGCCATACAATTCCCTCATCATATATATGTTATAGTCACATGATTTGAGGTCATTGCCCAAGACAATTATTATTTTAGGTAATGTCCTAAAATTTATTAGGTAATGACCTAACAGATTTGGTAATATCCTAATATAATTAGGTGATTACCTAACATATATAGTGGTTATGTTAGGTCATGACCAAAATATCTTTAGTAATTACCTAAACCCTGCACTAACTTGCACAAAAAACCAGTGACATTCCACTGCAATGGGGGCTCCGAAAATGCTGCAAATTTGTTTCATCTTATTGTTAAACTAAAGTATGATCTTTGCATCAAATATAACCCAATAAAAGTGTGAAGTTCATTGATTTATTACAATTATCTCACACACCTTAATTTTATTTTTGGTCATGTCCAAAATATGTTTAGTAATTATCAATATTTCTTTATGTTTGGTCATGTCCAAAATATCTTTAGTAATTACCAAATTACTGCAGTAACTTAGACTGAAAACCAGCTCAACCTCCCATGGAGGTCGCGAAAAATCTGAATTTTGTTTTTTCGCATCATAGCTAAAATAAAGTATGAACTACTCAAATGTAACCACAAATTGTCGCATAAAAGTGTGATGTGCATTGTTTTAGAGCAATTTAATCACCAATACCGGCATTTTATTTTTCCTAAAACCCTAGATTTTTTTTGGTGAAAATTTTCATAAATTGCAAGTTTAATCTTACTCAAACACACAAATGAAGATAGAAAATCATTAATTCGTTACTATATGCGAAATATTCATGTCCACTTACATCCATTTCATCTACGGGTGAAGAGTTTAGATCGAAATCCATGGAGGTGAAGTCCAACAATGGAGGTGAGGGTTTGGGGCGAAATGGGGGTGAAGAATGGGACGAAATGGAGGAAGAAGATGAAAGATAGGGTCGAAATTGAGGGAGAAGGTGGAAGAATGGCTCGAATTTGGGAGGAATTCGGTTGAGAATGGTGAATTTTTGGTGAAGAACACCAAGAACAAGGAGGAGAGAGAAAATGGGTAAAAAAAAAATTTGCTCAAATTTTTTTTTCCAAACATGAATTACTGTTTGGAAGCTGAAATTTTTTTTTCGGATTTTTACAAAAAAAAATTTAAAATTAATTTCATAAATTTTGGTAAATAAACAAAATCAAAAGAAAATAATTTTAGAAATTAAAAGAAAAGGGAAAAGAAAAGCAATGGGGGTCCTACACAAACAAATGTGTGGCTCACATTGTTTTGTCCCCATGCTCTGAAAAAAAATCAGACCATACAAGAAAGGTCCAACACTTTATCAAAGCGCTGGAAGAAAAGAATCCCGTGTGGAAACATTAAGGATGTTGGACCTTCAGATCATTAGTCGCTAGTGCCCAGAGTTTCATTATTTGTTATTTCCTAGAAATATATGCTCACATTATACAAACTAGTCTTATATGCACGCAATGCGTGCGAAATTATTATCAACATTAGGTTAAATGAGTAAGTACATCTAGTAATAATTAATTTGTAAAAGAAAAATTATTTACAAAATTATGTCGAAATTACTCTGATCTCCTGATTAATTGTGTGTAAAGTGTACATAACATGTTCTACTATAAAGCCAATCTCATTAAATCAGAGATTTTTTTTCCTTTAAGTTCTGATAGTGTTTAGTGGTGTTTGTTCTTTGTTGCTTTTTTATTCAAGGAAAGCAGTTAATTTTATTATTTTATTTAAATGCATGAGTTAGTTTTATGTATTTTTTTCTGATATTTTTCCTTTTTTTATTTTTTGTGTCCCTTACCCACCAAAAAAATTGTCGTCTAGATAGTAAACTTCTATTGATATCAAAATTAAATAAGACATTCATTAAAAAAAGGGTTAGAAATATGTCATTTCTTAATACAGATATTCAATCACAATTATCAGAATATCAAGACATTCGGAACTAATTTACAAAATAGAAAATTTCGTAATTAGCAATAAAAGAGAAAACGATCTGAAATTGTGATTTAGCACTTACAAAACCCGTAGCAGAGTAGGTACTCTAGGAGTCTAGGTAGTGATGCTGAACTTTCGATCAGTCTGATAATCTTTGTAAAGAAGATCTAATTCATGCCCAAAAAATAAAAAGGAATCAATCATTCGAAAACTGGAGAAGCCGCAAAAATACATAATAAATAAAAAAGATTCGGAAAAGAGGAGATAGAAAATCGACCTCGAGCTTTCTTGCCAATATCGGTGTATATAGGCAGGACCGTTCGCCATTGTTATGGAGGAAGAAGAAGCTTTAAATTTGAAGAGAGAAAAAAAATGGAGAAAATCGGAGAAATGAAGGTTAGTTTTAGAGAGAAAAAAATCAGGAAATAACAATTAACCTGAAAAAGATCAGTTTACCTAAATTTCAAATTTGGAGTTTGAAATTAAGATGATTATTCACAAAGACAGAGCCACAAAGGTGCAGTGGGCGGTGGGCCCGTAGTGGCCTTCTGGTGTACCCGTGGGCGGTGATGCGGTGGATATCTTCGTCAGTTTGAACTTCCGAGAGAGAGAGAGGATGAGTTGTGACTTGTGAAGAGAGGCAGTGTGTTGGTAGAAGGTGTTCCCTTCAATTTTTCTCAACTACATAGCGTGCAATTGTGCATATTGGCAGAATGGCAGTTAATCATGGAAACAATATCGGTTGATCGAATTTCAATTGCCTTTCTTCCTTTTAAAATAGAGAAGAACAACGACTGCACAATAGTGCAACTACAAAAAAGAAAATAGGAGAGAGACTGAGATAACACAGGGGGAAAAATGCTAAGTCAGAGTTAGGAATTCCTTTTTGAAAAACCGCCACTTATAGTCTTATACACCATTTAATTGAAATTTTGGAACTATGCAAATCTTCAAGCTTTTGGAAAAAGTATCAATGGGGATGGTATTTGGGGTTGACAGGCTATCCATCTTCTGGTTTGCTTGAGGGGTTTGTATATTTCAAAAAGTACGGTTTATTAGGGAGGTTACTAATTTGAAAATCTACATTTCTTTTTTTTCCCCCTTTTTCTTATTCTATTGGATGTAATTTGATTAATTTATTAGGCGTAATATGGGGGGGTTTTGATATTTTGGTGTCCCCCCTCTCTTCCCATATAGAATAGAGATAAGAAAATAGGGAAAAGAAGACAAGATAGGGAAAATGCTTATAATTGAGATTTTGTCGTCCTGACCCAAATTCTATGTGGCATTTCTTATTGGATGCCCTGCAGATAACACGTAGAGATGAAGCAATTGCTTCTTTTGTCTTGGGGATAAAGCAGAATTACATTTTTGGTGGAATATGTGGCGTTATAGCTAACACTTCAATCAAGGCGAGTACAGATTTCCCCATTGCCTTTATTCTCTTTGGATCTGCATGAATCTGTCATCTTGATTTTTATTCCTAGAATATTTGTTGTATAAATAATTATTTATGTTAAACTGTTTCATATATCTATATGTCAAATCTTATTCGTTTCTCAATAAACTTAATTCTACTAAAACTAATTGGAAATCAAGCTTCGAATTTCTAGACTATTTGAGGTCGCAGATCATAGAAAAGGGGTAAGTTTAATAAGTCTTGATATGGTCATGATTGATGAAGAGGTATTTTTTCCTTATTGATTATTAATAGAGGTTACTTTTAATTATTTCCCTCTACTATCATTCGGATATTAGGTGTAGGTGTGAGAGAAGTATATTAGGAGGTTGGAGCTAATAGCTAATTTGTGGTGGTTATTTGATAACGCTTGAGTTGAATCTTTGTGCTTTTATTGTCCCATGTTTTGATTTAGCCACTTGAATTTCTTAACCATGCTACCAGAATTGTTCCTGACAACACAAATAACCATTTATTTAATGAGGTTTTGATCAAGATGTATGCCGGACGAATTCAATTTGGTTGTCCTGTAAACTCTCCATAGTAAATTTTATTTATATGATTTCTTGACAACATGATTTTAATTCATGCTATCATCCATATGATTTTTATATTACTCTTTTATTTTTAAAGGGTGATTATATACATGGAACAATTCCCGCAAGCTTTGTACCATCATTTCATAAGAAACTTACTAAAGGAGGAATTTTTACCATTAAAAATTTTGCGGTTAATCCAAACAAGTACATATTTCGTGTTGTTAGTGATTGTAAAATCATGATTAATTTTTTCTACAATACCATCATCAAGACACTTAAATACGATGATATGGTTGTAATACCAAAGCATAAATTTTGATTTTATCAACTTTCACAATCTAGAGCATCGCTGCAATCAAAATACTATTTTGACAGGTATAATAATAATATAATTTCCTAAATAATCTATTAGTCAATTTTCTTAATCTAATATATAACCCAATATACACATGCTTTCTTCTCTAGATGTGGTTGGAGTTGTCATCAATGAAGTCGATCATGGTCGTTTTATAGAAGTTGATATATAAGATAAATGGTATGTATTAATATATTAATTTACTTATGGAAATTTCAAGTTTCATTTGATTATAATATGTTTTCTGACAATTTCTAATTATAATATTTATACTCTCTCTTTTCCATTAATGCCCAGGTCAAAACAAATCAAGATGAAAATATGGGACCAACATAGACTGGATTATATACAAAAGAAAGACAAAATAGATGATCCTACAAAAGCATTTGTTGTAGTATCTTTTGGAGTTAAAGATGGAAAAACGGGGGAAAAAAGGGGCGCCCGATTGGATCGGGCGGGCGTCTCGTTGTCGTTGTTGGTGCCCGTTCGGGCGGGGTTCACCTGGTCGGGCGTCCTTCATGAGTTTTGGCTTTTTCGTCTCGGACCAGATCGGGGGGGTGGTCGCCCGACCCGATCGGGCGAAGGCCAATATTACTGTTTTTCGGATCTTTTCATTATTTCCTTGGATCCCTTTTGTAACCTCCCCTTAATTACGTGCTTTAAGGATGGTTATCGTCCTTATAATGGTGATTTATCATATTCCATAATTCCTATTGATGATGGGAGTTTTAATTCTTCATTATCATGTGTTTAATAGGGTTGTTTATGATCATTGGATTCCTTGGAGTCCTTTGATTTGTTTGGGATGTTACTTCTCCTTCTCTACTCCTATAAATATGATTCATTTTCTGATTTTTGAGATATACATCATTCTATTCTCTCTCTTCTTCCCTTCTTAATCTCTTTTGGGCATAAGTTCTAGTAACTCCATCTCACACCCAAGAGTGTCATTGTGTGTTAAGAGTTGTGTAAACCTTAGAGAACGAATTGGTGATTACAATTGTGCACCCCGGTTGCACCGAATCTCGTTTCTAAGGTAGTGGTTTGTTTACCACAGCACAACAAGTTCTTAATATTTGTTCATATCTTGTTCGTCATTCTAGCCTTGAAAACCTTTAAATTCAACAGTATCAGCTTCTTTTTTGGTTAGAAATCAATATGGTAAAATTTATTTTTCCCTTTCCCTTAGTAATAATTTCTAGATGGAGTATATTGTAGCGAATTATATTTTATTCTCTTTAATTAATTTTCACCAATATTAATCTCACAGGTTCTACTATTCTATCTTCTTCACCATCAACTCAAATGTTTCTAAATGTGGATAATGATGAAGTCAATGAGCTGTGAACATTATGGAGATACAATATGAAATTGCTAAATACAATACTATTATATATGTTTAGATTCCATTATATATATTGATTGATTTTGTTTAATTTTATCAGCCAAAAGCAAGATATAATTCCTACTAAGAGAGTTGAGCTACAACAAAACAACTTAGATAATGATGACGTACTTGCTAAAAAGAAAAATATTACAGATATTCTTGAATGCACAAAAACAATCATATGACAAGGTATTTTTTTCCTCTAGATCTTTTATTTATTTCATGTAAATCATAAATCCATAAATTCTTTTTTTTTTTTTTACAAATTTAACATATTTATTTTTCTTGATTATGTTGGTAGGATCTTATTTTCTATTGTGAAGCAAAAGCACATAATATTGTTGAGGAGAATTATTGGATGTACACATCATGTCCAGATTGTAAGAAAAAGGCAACTTCAAGAAAGACAGATTTTTGGTGTCATAGTTGTGAGAAATCATTAATGAAACCAATTCTTAGGTTAGTACTACTATAATAGCAGGTATATATGAAGGTGGTTCTAAAATAATGTTACTTTAATAACAAGATAGTGAAATTTTTTGGTAATCAGGTATCGTTTGGAGCTTGATGTCATAGATGATAGCGGATCAACTATTTGTGTTGTTTTTGAAGAAGCTACAAGACTCATTGGACAAGATGCAAATAGCCTACATGATAGCCATATAAGTGATAAGGTAACTATTTATCTTCATATATTGAGTCAAATGACTCAATTGAACTAAAGTTTGTGTGTGATTTAAATAAATCCACAATAGAAAATATTTACATCAGCTAACTTCATTACATTTTCATGCAGAATAATGACGAAAATTATGAAGTCAAAATTCCATCATTAATCCTGAATACTTTTAATGGCTAAGAATTTTTATTCAAAGTAAAGATTACTGCTTATAATCGTACGGCTCGAAGACAAACATTTACTTTAATGAAGATTCTTGATAAAAAATATACATGAACCTCAAGTACTTGTTTCTAATTTTGATCATTGTAATTCCCAATAAATTTATCAAATTTTTTATTTTTTGTATATATTAATTGCAGCCTGAAGGGTCAAAAGACACTACTACATCGAAAAACATCAAAAACATCTTCATACAACTCTTATTGAAGATCATGAAAGTGAAGATGGTTATTAAGAATCAATTGATAAACAAATATAAAAAAAGGTTAAAATAAACAAAAAAAATTCTTTAAAAATATATATATAGTTTGAACCAAAAACTTCTATCTTGACCTATATAATCTTTTTATATTGCAGTAACTTTCAAATGGAGGATCGAAGAGGAGAAAACAACATACAACTTTACTTTTCATAATCTTTTTTTTTTTTTAGTTTGATTAGTTGTTAATGTTTAGTATTCAGAAAGTGTTTCAATTCAAAGAATATTTAATTTACTTCAATATTATTTATTTTTTGTTAGAAATATAAAACATGTTTTCATATTATTTCAATAATTTTAATTTCTTTTTGCGTTACAATTGCAAGAACTATTTACTACAACAATAAATTCAAATGATGAGAATCGAATTATCATTTGATCAAACAAACAAAAAATCAAAAGAAACATCATCAACAAGAGCTCATGGTCATATCCCAAATAAATTATCTAAGTCAAAGGCTAATACACTCCAAGTAGTTTCACTCCACTTAAATTACATCTACTCCAAGTAGGAGTACTCTTTCAATATTTAATATACTACAAGTACTCTATTTAATTTAAATCTACTCCAAGTAGGAGTAAACTTCTCTAAATTATATTTAATCTACTCCAAGTAGGAGTAAACTACTCTAAATTATATTTAATCTACTCTAAGTAGAACTAAATATTATCCAAGTATAGCTAGGATACTAAACTAAAGCATATTCTTATAAACTAAAGAGCAATTATTATTAGGTTGATTTCCATATATCTACAACAATATGACCTGCAACAATGACTCATCAATATTCAGATCCAAACTTATCACGAGAAGCAAGAAAAAGACGTCGAATGATAATTTTCGAGAGAAGACAACGAAGACGATTAGAAAAAGACGTCGAATGATAATTTTCGTTACAATTGCTAAGAACAAAGAAACAAGCAAGAGCTCATGGCCATATACCAAATCAATAATAGAGTCAAAGCCTGACACACTCCAAGTAGTTGCACTCCACTTAAATTACATCTACTCCAAGTAGGAGTACTCTTTAAATTAAATATTTAATATACTACAAGTACTCTATTTAATTTAAATCTACTCCAAGTAGGAGTAAACTTTTTTAAACTATATTTAATCTACTCCAAGTAGGACTAAACTTTATCCAAGTGTCTAAGGACTCATCAATACGCTTTCATATATAATATAATTATTTTTTAAAACTATATCAAACACGCAGCAGAAGCTACAATTTTATAATTCAACTCATGAAAAAATTAAGAAGTAGGTTTATTTGTTTGTTCTAACAAATATTTGAATAAACTCCAAAAGCATACATTAAGAAAAAGTTCAAGTTTAAAGAAGTGTCATCAAGCTTCTAACCAGATTTGTACCTCTGTTTGCTTTCATGGCTAGGTTGAGTCTGTTCAGCTAGCTTGTTTTTCTTTGTGGTTTGTCTTTGGCAGGAGATTGTTCCTTCTGGTTGTTTTGGTGTCTAGGGGATGCACATGAAGTGCTCTTCTTTCCAACCCTTCCTAGAAGGTGGGGATTGAAAGAGAAACTGATGCTCTTTTCCCTTAGCTGGTGGATGTGTTGGTTGTATTCTTCTCTTTTTTGGTTTTCAATAAAAATTTTGAATTGCCCAAAAAAAAAAAAAGATTTGTACCTCTGAAGTGAGTACCACGACTAGAACCAAAATAATCAAATCGATGACAAACCCGACTTGGTTCTATATAAGCGGGATCTTATAAGCAGGATCTTGGTTCTGCATTTCATGAGAAGGATAAACAACTGCCACTACAACATCCATAATGAGTTGTGAATATAATAAGGAAATAACGCAATTATTATAGAAAGCCATACCCCTGCATTGCAAACAGAAAAATAACAAGGTTAAAGTTGCTTATGTTAAGAGGCATCAATAGCTCCTATAGTGAATATACACTTACATCAGGACCATAATAGCCACTTGAATAGAAAGTACTCTTGTTCAATAAGTGTCTGAAGGAAAACAAGCAAACGCTGAAATCAGATAAAATCATCAACAGTTGTAAAACTATTTAACATGTTGGGAAAAATCAGGAGGAGAAAAAAGAGGGACACGCCAAAAGAAAAATAGCTTCTAAAAAGATTTATACCACTGAACTGAGTACCACGACCAGAGCCGGAATAATAAAATGGGCAACGAACCGACTTGATCCCATATAAGCAGGATCTTAGTCCTACATTCCATGAGAAGGAGAAAATATCAGTACAAAAATAACTGCCACTACAACATCCATGAAACAATATCTTATCCATCAAGTTGTACATTTCACTACTTACTAATAGGTGCAATAACTAAGTAAACGGGAGGCTTCATTCCAATTTCAATCTCAATTTTCATGAACACCCAATTGGAAAATTGTCCACCGGACCAGCTCCATACGAATATAATTGAATCCTTAATACTCTCTCTAACTTTTTAGGCTCACAAACATGCAACATAAAAGAACACATTAAAGAAGATGTGCCAAACTCAGCACGAGAAGCAAGGAAAAGACGTCGTATGATAATCTTTGAGAGAAGACAGTGAAGACGGTTAGAAGGTTCCAACACACAAAACATTCAAGGTTATACTCTTTCATACATATAATGGTACACATACAACATAGAAATTCTCACAAGGTACTATCTAATTGTATTGTTACATCTGCAAGAAGAGTTCTAAATTGAGTCAGAATATTTTATATTGGGAGATCTTGAATACAAATGTGAATATTGTGGGGCAATTATGTGGTACGAAGAGAGGGTAAAGAGTAAAAGTTCCAATAATAAAGTCAAATTTAACATGTGTTGTTTAGAGGGCAAGGTTGTATAAAGACCCACCAGAACTATTACGAACATTGCTGGATTATACTAAAGGAATGACTGAAACCACATTCAGACAACTTATCCAACTCTACAATTCAAGCTATGCATTTACTTATATGGGAGATAAGATAGATAAGACACTAAACATGACCACTGGACCTTATGTTTTCAGAATCAGTGGGCAAAACCATCACCGAATAGGCTCACTACTGCCTATGGAAGGAAAAGACCCAGCATTTGCACAACTTTATATACATGATACCTCTTCAGAGATCGAGATGGGAGAAAAAGCAGTACGAAAGCATAAGGACAACACGAAATTGGACAGCAACATACTATCTGAACTCAAGGACATGCTTGACAAAGTCAACCCTCTCACAAAAGCATTCCGTATAGCGCAAGAGAGAATAAAACAAGATAAAGATATCAGATTGTCAATCGGGTTAATCGGAACAAAACAAAATACAACCAACCAATACAATAGCCCAACTTCATCGGAGATTGCTGTACTCATAGAAGGAGATATTGGAATGACGACCCTTAGAAGAGACATAATAATAGAACATAAGAGAGAGGGACTAAAGCAAATAAGTGAACTACACCCAAGTTTCATGGCATTACAGTACCCACTCCTTTTCCCATATGGTGAAGACAGCTATTATATCGGCATTCCATATCAAACCATAGACTTGACGCGAGAAAGGGAAAAGACAATGTATAACTATGAGAGAATATTACGCATACAGGTTGCAACAAAGAGAGCATCGATTCCAAACACTGCTAAGAGGTGGCCGCCTACTGCTACAATTTATAGTTGACTGCTACTGTACAATGGAAGCAGAAAGGTTATCGTACATTAGAAGTAACCAAGCTACATTAAGATGCGATATTTACAACAACCTATGTGACGCAATTTAGAAAGGAGATTTAATCGGTGCCTCGGTAGGAAAAAGGATCATATTACCAGCCTCCTTTTGTAGAGGCCCAAGATACATGGAACAAAATTATCAAGACGCTATGGCAATTTGCAGATGGTATGGAAACCCACATCTCTTTGTAACATTCACAGCCAACCCGAGGTGGCCGGAAATTGTAAAAATGTTAGAAAAAATAGAAGGACAAAGAGCAGAAGATCGACCAGATGTTGTAGCAAGAGTTTACAGGCTGAAATTGAAACAATTGATGAAATGTCTTAAAGAGAAAAGGTACTTTGATACCGTTGTCGCATGTATAGTAACAAACTTTTTTGAATAAACTCCTACTTCCATAATGACATCTTTCGAAATTTTAGACTTCATTACTATTGCACAGATGTCTACACTACGAATTCCAAAAGAGGGGCTTACCTCATGATATGAATCCGGTTAGGGATCCTAGCTTAAATTCTCACAAGCTTCACTCACTTATGATTGCTCAAGGGTTCTAAAACAAATTAAAGGCTTCACTCACCTTAAAGCTGATTTAGGAAGGGGTTTAAACTGATTAGTTTGACTTCACTCACCAACTAAAACAACCTAACTTAAACTAAGCTTCACTCACTTAGATTAAGGGTTTTATTTTTAAGTTTACTCCTTAAACACAAGAAAAACTTGGATAAATACCTCCAAATTTGAATAAGCAACAAAGCTCACTTTTCATTCATCAAAACATACCTTTACAAGTGAATACCTTAAGGGTATTTATAGAGTTTCTAAACTTACTAAACTAATAAACAAAGCAAGGAAATTACAAAATATCTTCCTAAAGCTAGCTGAAATCAGCACACTTGCTAGCTTCCTTGCTTCACTTGGAAGTGGGGTATAAGGAGGGAACCAATAGGAACCTTTCCAATACATGAAGAAATCTCAAACCAAGAAAATAGATCATTGCTTTGCTGCAAAATACACTTGCACAAATCAGCACAAAGGGGCTGCTATTACACGCCTATTTAGGAAGCTTTGTGTGTTAGGCTAATAGGAAGCTTTCCTAGATAGGAAGGAAATCTTGTCATTGGCTCCATTGCTGCAAGTAGCCTTAAGCACGTCCATGAATAAGCTAGGAGCTTGTGTCATCACATGTTACACATCCCATTACATCCTAAACTAAGCAAAAATAAAACCAGTTGTGCAAAACCGAATATTACAAAAACTGATTTAGGAGCTAAGTAACTAATAAACATAATTAGTGAAAGTAAAGCATATTTAGAACTAAACTAACACTAATTATCATCAAGCACCTCAAGCACGTACCTCACCACCACCCATAGGCAGCTGCTTGCTTGATCTACTTAGCTTCTTCGTCATTTGTCATAATTAGTGAAATGACGCCTAAATTGAAAGGCTACTGCATCTTTGTTTCTTCATGGAATATCACCAAATTTGGTAGGATGAAACTTCAAGATGTTAGTAATCCAAAAAAAAAGAATCTCTGGAAAATGATTTGTAGATTGCTCACAATAACCAAAACAATTTCGCTGCACCAGAATGTCTGGATGAATGTGAACGTCTTCACTTCTATTCTACTTATTACAAAATGAAGCTCATACTCTTAATTCACTTACAATAATTAAGATTAAGATGAACAAAATATAGATATCAGTTTTAAACAAAATAAATGAAAGAAATAAAATGGGATGCGAATCCAATACACATCACCTCATGCACACATACTGCTATGGCTCCACGGTGATGCAATGCAACTTTCTACGGAATACATCGATAGTATAAATCATGTTGAGATCCCAGATAAGACAACAAATCCAAAACTATACAACGTTGTCTCAAAATTCAATGTCCATGGACCATGTGGAAATGCAAACCCAAATGCCCATGCATTGTTGATGGCAAATGTAGCAAAAAGTTTAAAAAATCATTCAATGAGGTGACTACTTTCGACAACAATGGATACCTAATCTACAGAAGACTGGATAATGGCAGGTAACAATAAATAGATAAAGAAGAATGGTATACTAAATCAAGTTCGAAATAACCTATTTCAAATACGTAATCACACTCTATTCTAATTAACTACATTGCTTATTCTTTTTTAAAACCAGGTTTGTCAAGAAAGGAAAGCAACCATTAGACAACAGGTGGGTGTTCCCCTATAATCCTGGATTGTTGATGATGTTTGATGCCCATACTTGAATGGTGCAACACATCACGGACACTTAAGTTTTTATTCAAGTATATTTCAAAAGGACCAGAGAGGACAACCATGGTTATTAAAGATGACGACAAAGATGAGATCAAATGATATCTGGAGTGTAGATATGTATCGTCATGCGAGGTAGCATGGAGAATATATGAGTTTGAGTTTCAAGAAAGGAATCCATCTGTCATGCGGCTTCCTGTGCATTTGGAAAAGAACAAGCTATTGTTTTGACATATAATGACCACTTGAATGTAGTTGTTAACACATACCATGTTCATGAGACAATGCTTACTACGTGGATGAACACTAACAAAATATATCCCGGCGCAAGGAACTTAACATACGCACAATTTCCAACGGAATACATGTGGAACAATGGATGGGAGAAGAGAATGAAAGCAAGAAGCATTGGAAGGATAACATATGTTCACCCCTTCTGGAGAGAGGTATTATCTACGTCTACTATTGAACATTGTTAAGGGACCGACAAACTTCGAAGAAATAAGAACTGTAAATGGATGTCTATATCCATCATACAAAGAGGCGTGTACGTCCTTGGCCTTTTAAACAATGACAAGGAGTGGCATGACGCAATAAAAGAAGCAAGTCAGTGGGCTATGCCATCCAAATTAAGGGAGTTATTTGTGACAATATTGTTATTTATTGAGGTGACCGACATAGCTAGCTTATGGGAAGCTTCCTATAATGACCTATCAGATGACATACAAAGAAAGAAAAAGAAGTTGTTCAGACATCCAGAGCTCATCTTAATTGAGGAGCATGTGAGGACATACACTCATCTTGAGATTGATAAAATCCTAATTAAGTATGGGAAGTCATTAAATATATTAAAGCCATGCCACAACCAAAATTCACAGAAGTAGACTTTGTACAAAACAGACTTATGCAAGAAGAGCTCAAATATGACTCTAACATAATGTTTGATGAGTGGACAAGAAAACTGAATCAACTCATCGATGACCAATTAACTGTACACCAAAGGGTGGTTGAAGCCGTTCAAAATAATACAGGGGAGATATTTTTCATGTACGGGCATGGAGGAATTGGTAAAACATTTCTTTATAGCACCATCTCAACAAAGTTCCGAGCAGAACGAAAGATTGTACTAAATGTAGCATCATCAGGTAGGAAATACAAAATCAACACATAATTTTTTAAAAAAAAAAAAACTTAGTAAGTACCATTTATATTAAATTCAATTATTCATTTTTATTACATTTCAGAGTTATAACTTATGTTATTCCACTACTCTTTTCACCTTGAAACATATTACAGGCATTGCTATCATCGGAAGGAAGGACAGCTCACAGTCGATTTAAGATACCAATCGACCTTAATGAAACCTCAACTTGCAACATTAGACAGAATACCAAACTTGTGGAACTACTTCGCAACACATCACTAATAATATGGGATGAAGCTCCAATGGACCACAAATTTGCATTTGAAGCACTAGACCTTACGTGGAGGAGATCTTCGACAAGTGTTGCAATAGTACCCAAGGGACGTATACAGGATATCGTCCAAGCTTCAATAAACATATCCTATATATGGAATCAATATAATGTCTTCATCCTCAAAACAAGCATGAGGGGTTCAGATAAGAGTCAGAGGAACAAAAAAATTCAATGACTGGCTTTTAGGAGATTGGAGGGGAAAAGCCATGATAATGAGATTGAAGACATTTGGATAAGAATACCAGATGAACTAATAGCCTACGGTGGAGTTATTAACATTGAAATTGCAACCAAAGATATATATATATCCAGAATTCGACTTCAAACATTGTGATGAGAATTACTTGAGAGAAAGAGCAATACTTACACCACTAAACGAAACAGCCGACTGCATAAACAACTACATGTTAAGCCTAATTCCTGGACATGAAAGGGAGTACAAGAGTTGCAACGAAATTTGTTCATCCTCAAAAGACACCAATGAACAGATCACCAACTATACTACAGAGTATCTTAATACTTTGAATCTACAAGGCCTGCCACCTCACGAGCTCCATATGAAAGAAGGGCCCTAGTGATGCTTCTAAGGAATATCAATCCTTCACAAGGACTATGTAATGGAACCCGACTAATTATCACACACTTGGGAAAATTTATAATTGAAGTAAAAATAATTACCGTAACACCCTGACTCTTCCGGAGTCGAGTATATAGTCGTCAATGCGCATCCAGGGCCAACAACTGTCCTCAATAACCAACACAAGTTCCTCCGGCACTTTTTGTCCTCACTCATGTGCACCCCGAAAAACTTCCCATGAGGTCACCCATCCCTGGACTACTCATAGCCAAGCACGCTTAAATGTGGATTATAAGGAAATAAGCTCCCTAAAAGAAAGATGCATCTTGTTCGAATGAGTAGCTTGCTAAATCCTTTTATGTAATACCCCTCATGATTGCTTTAAAGGGGGGTGTTGGGCTGGAGGAGGGGGTGTTGGGCTAGCAGGGGGTCTTTGTTGGGGCGGTGGTGGGTGGGGGGGGGGCCGGGTCGGGCTAGGCCGGGTTTGGGGTGGGTTAGCGGCGGGAATGCGGGCGGCGGGGAATGCGAGGTTGTCTTGTGATGTCTTTGTGATTTAAAAAAAAAAAGAACCAAAAGGGCTGCGGTTTTGGGCCTAAACCGCAGCTCTTCCATGTAAAAAGGACTGCGGTTTAGGCCCAAAACCGCAACCCTTCCAATACCAAGGGTTGCGGTTTAGGCCCAAAACCGCAGCCCTTCAGAGTGGAAGGGTTGGGGTTTTAGGCCTAAACTACAGCCCTTGGTTGTGAAGGGATGCGGTCAAAAACCACAACCCTTCCTTTATTCCCAAGGGCAGCTACGCCAAGGACTGCTGTCCAAAAACGCAACCCTAAGGGCTATTTTGACCGCAGCCCTTGACGTTTTTTCCACTAGTGATACTAGAACTTATTGTATACATTAGTAAAAAAAAATAGGTCAAAGTTAATGCATAAAGAGTGTAAAAGTCAAAATATTTTAACCTTTACAAAACAGAAGAAGTAGCAATCTTTGGGAATCCTTTTTCTTATTATAGATTATCTAGAGTACATGAACTCATTTTTTTCCTTTCTCTTGTATTATTTCCAATAAATATGAATGCAAAAACTTGTTTTGAAAAAAGATAAATTTCACATTTCCTACTTCAAAACTAATGTCCAATAATATACCCTCACCTATTTAAAGTTTTATCATTAGATTTTAAAAAATTGCAAAAAGGTCCTTGATTATCATTGACTTAGTTCAAGTCTAAATTATCATTATCACTTCACTGCAGCTTAGATTACGTAACGTTCATAAAAGCACGCATTGTATGTAGAAGATACACGTATAGTATATCTTAGACATATATTTCAGTTAATGAGGATCAAGGTTAGCCTAGTAGTTGTAAGACTCTCCTTCCACCCCTGTAACAGGGGTTCGATTCTCACTCTTTCAAGAAGGATCCCCCATTTCTCCCCCTTCTTGCAAGGGAATTCTCCTTACCAAATAAAAAAATGTAGTTAATGTAATCCCTTATATATAGGATATCATGTATATCTTTAGGATATTATCTCTTTCTTGTATAGCATATGCTCTAGGATATTATTAGCATAATATCTTCATTTTATCTATTAGTTGTTATCTCTTATGCAGTTGTACTATATAAGGTTTACTTACCCTACTTCGCAATACAACCTTTCTCATAAACTCTATCATGATATCATGAGCCTTGATCTTTTTTAGCTTCCGCAATTCCACCTCCCTCTCCACAACAATTTCTTTTCTACTCCTCCAACGGTGAAAACTGAAACCATCTATCCTACACCTCCCTCAAAACCGGGAAAGCTTCAACTAAAAAAACCGGGAAAGCTTCAACTGAAAACTGAAGTCTGCTTCAACATAACATAATTTCCTTGCAATCCATACATATTGCCTCTTCTATGGCAATGGAATGCCTCTTCCTTAAGATTTTCCTAACTATAATTACTATCTCTTCCTCATACGTCGAGTCCTCCCACCTAATTGGAGATGAGTCTTGTCAAAGGCATGTGACATTTCTGGAAGACAAATTTTCTTTAGCTTCCTATCCTTTGTCAACATCCCCTCCACATAAATTAAATACATCAAATGGAATAGATCGTGTGTTACATCCCTTTCCAATATTCATGGGTATGTGCCAACCCTTCCTTTGCAAGGCCATCTTCACCATCTCTACCCATACCGGACCGCCATTATTTGGCCACATCTCCTTTCTCAAGTACCAAATTCTTTTATGGCTCATTATTCGAACAAAAAATCTAAAACCCCAAATACTTTGGTACATTGTTTTTCTACCCACTCCGGCAACCCATAGTTTGACTACCAAGTGTTGCCAAATATAAAATTTCTCTCTAACCTATGGAATACCTCCTTTGTGGCAAACGAATACAACCTAGCTCCTACTTACTGACAGGCTAAAGTCGTATCACCTAATAAAAAATAAAGCTAAGGTCCACTAACTGATAGTCAGGGAAGTCGGGATTGAATCCACAGGGAAATAGCTATACTATAATGTGTGGACTCTAATATTATACTACCTAAATCAGATAAAAGGATTTGTTTACTAAAGTAATTGTCAATAATCAAATCACAAATATCAATTAAGGGAAAGACTAGGGAAACAATTCACCATGTATGCAATTCAGGATATCATGAATGATTGAAGAAACTCAATAAATCAATCTAACTAAGGCACATGTAATTTCTCTCAAACATCACCTCCCTCGAAGCTCACTAAGCTGCTCTCGCATGGTCACATATCGCTAAGCCTACTATTGAGAGCCTATACAAAATCCTACCTCTCAGTCTATAACTTTGTATTGCAATAATAATCAACACGGTTGGCCAAACTTGTAGATTAACATAAAAAACTCAATAGCAAGAATCAAACAATTCTACGAATTAAATAATCATTCATTCAATCCCTGAAATGCCTACATAGATCCCTAAATAACTAGAAAGTAAATTACTCAAACATAACTGGGGAAAACAATAATCATAATTAAATAAGCAAGCAACATGATGGAATAACAAGGAAGGATAAAAAAGGGAATAGTAAAGAATGAGAGACAAATACCAATTTGAATAACGAATCTTGAAAACAATTACTCTATTGAAATCTTGAATGTGCTCACAAAGTAGAATAAACTAAGGTTCTTGAGAAAATAAGACGGCTTAGAAAACTAATGAACTGAATAATAGGGTAAAAACATGGTTTTTCTACACTGAAAAGAGAAGTATTTATACTAAAGTAATAAACAGCGCAACACGCGCTTCAAAACCGCAAATTTACAACCCGCCTGGACGACCGGGGTGGATTCCTCCCGGTCGGGCAATTGTCAGGTCATCCTCCGTAGAATAAAGTTAAACAGCGATCCGCCTAGCCGGGCGAGATCCTGCCTGGCCGGGCGAGATCCTACCTGGCCGGGCTTGCAACAAATCATCAAAACTCCTCATATGCGAAACGTCATAACTTTCTTATCTCTCATCAAAATTTAGCATGTGACCAATCATTGAAAAGGTCTTCAAGTCTACTTTCCAACCCAATTGGAATCACTCCATTATCATTTGTGTATCAAAACTTATGAGTGAAAGAGTGTATAAGCGTCAGTTTTCGCTTCATTCTAGCCCAAATTCGTCCCAAAGAGATGCTTTGTGATTTTCATGCAATCTACATTCTTTATTCAAGTTCATTTTACTCAAGCTTAGCCATCCATTGTCTATTTGCATTAATATCACCTGAAATTCATTAAAACAAGCAAACGGAGAGGAGTATAGCAAAATTTGAGTAAATCATGCAAATATGCACCTAAATGCTTTAATATGAACTTGAAGTGCAACCTAAATGCACCCAAAATCTATGTATATATATATATGACACATCACGTATCTTCCTAAACTTGCAAATCATAATATCTTCCTCCCCAAGGACTGCGGTTAAAAGTGACCCAAGGGATGCGTTTTTCGATCGCAACACTTGGCCTAGCAGCCCTTAACATTTTTAAGGGGTTGCGGTTATGATCCAAGTATGGATGATGATGTATTAGCCTTGATGCATAAGAATGTCATGTTAGATGTGGAGTCAATTGATACTATGCATGAAAGGTTCATGGGGTCTTCAACACCAATAGTAGTATGCATGGTTAGGCATGACTATGAGCAGCAATGCGTGTGAGTTGGCATGCATTAGGATAGTTCACTTGGTGAACTTATCCTAGTTTGTTTAGATTTCTTTTATGTTTATCTTGTTAAGTTTTGTTTATCTTTCAAGAGTTGTGTGTTAGGAGGACTTAGGGACTTGTCCTAAGCCTACTAGGAGTTTCATTTCAAGTATAAATAGTTTCTGTTGTACTGAGTTCATTCTTTAGTTAATTATTAATTTGCTTTGTGCTATTTCGAGTACTCTTGAGTATTCTTCAACCTTGATTGCTGGTGGCCTTGCCTTTACGCATCAAATCCTTAGATCGTTTCTTGTGGTGGCTTAGCCTTTATCATTAAGCATCTAAGTAATATCTTTTTTACTTTGTTCGAGTTATTGTTTCATAATTATTCAAACTTCCGCACGTTTACTATTGTGTTTGATTCATCCTAGATCAAATACATCATCTTAGTATCAAAGCTTATGTTCATGATGATGATGTGGCTCAATTGAGGACAATTGCTTTCGAAGAAGAGGAGTATGATCTAAGTATGAATGATGATGTATTAGCCTTGATGCATAAGAATGTCATGTTAGATGTGGAGTGAATTGAGACTATGCATGGAAGGTTCATGGGGTCTTCGACACAAATAGTAGTATGCATGGTTATGCATGACTATGAGCAGTAATACGACAGTTCACTTGGTGAACTTCATATCCTAGTTTGTTTAGGTTTCTTTTATGTTTATCTTGTTAAGTTTTGTTTATCTTTCAAGAGTTGTGTGTTAGGAGGGCTTAGGGACTTATCCTAAGCCTATTAGGAGTTTCATTTCAAGTATAAATAGTTTAAGTTGTACTGATATCATTCCTTACTCCTTAGTTAATGATCAATTTGCTTTGTGCTATTTCGAGTACTCTTGAATATTCTTCAACCTTGATTGCTGGTGGCCTTGCCTTTACGCATTAAACCCTTAGATTGTTTCTTGTGGTGGCTTAGCCTTTATCATTAAGCATCTAAGTACTATCTTTGTTACTTTGTTCGAGTTATTGTTTCATAGTCATTGAAACTTCCGCACGTTTACTCTTGTGTTTGATTCATCCTAGATTAAATACATCATCTTGGTATCTAGAGCTTTGGTCTCATCCTTGAGAATTTTCTTTTTCGGCCATTGGAGGAGTGTATTCAATCTTCAAGAAAGGCTTAAAGCTTGAATTTTTTTCCAATATTTGACACAATCCACAAAACTTCATTAAAACACATCCAACCATCAAACCTTCGCCTTCAAGAACTCGTCCAAGATCACATCTTTTTCCCAAGATTTTGTGTTTCTCACAAAATATTACTAAATACCCCATCCATAGCAGCGTGTTTGACAAAAAAATTATTCAAGATCGAAGTTGTGTTTGGATAATCTAGCATGGGAGAGGATCCGAGTGGAGATGGCAAGGAGACCATAGTGCCTCGAGGCCTCACACTCGACCAAGCCAACAATATCCATTGAGATAGGGAACTAGAGGAGTTGAGGGCACGTATGGATGAACTAGATCATCTACTCCACAACCAGCATGGTGGTAGGCGAGGGAACCACTCTCCTAGTCCTGTTAGGAGTGTTCGTTCAACCACACATGACACTAGCTCAGATGACGAGCAACCCCAAACAAGACCTCGAAGGAGGCAGCAACATGATGATGATAGGGGTTTGAGACTTGATCTCTCGGAGTGTGATGGAAGCATGAAACCGGAGAAATTCTTAGAGTGGCTTCAACGGATTGAATGCGTTTTTTATTACAAAGATTATGATGATCATAAACTTTTCAAGGTAGCTGTGTTGAAACTGACGAGCTATGCTAGTCGTTTGTTCGAAAACCTCGAGAACAAACAAAGGAAGGAAGGAAAGAACCGACATGATTCTTGGGAACCACTCAAGGTGCGTATGAAGAAAAGGTTTTTGCCTATGGATTTTGTCCAAGATATGTTCTTGAAGCTCCAATCTTTCAAGCAAGAAACACTTAGTGTCGAGGAGTATGTAGCAGAATTCGAGAGGTTAACTATGTTGTGTGATTTAGAGGAGAAAGTTGAGCATAAAATCGCACGATTCATCACAGGCCTCGACAAAAAGGTAGCCAAGAAGGTTGATTTTCAGCCCTATTGGAGTTTTGAAGAAGTGTGTCAAGTGGCCATGAGAGTTGAAAAGCATGCTAAATCCACAAAGGTATCGTTTTCAAAATCGTTTATGAAGACTTATGAGAAAAATCAAGGAGAGAAAGGTGGGGGCAGCACGTCCAAATTTACTCCTGAGTTTGACAAGTTCAAGCATGACAAGGGTAAAGCATCACAACCCTTAGCCACGGAAGAGAGGAGGATTTGTTTCAAGTGTAAAAGGTATGGTCATGTAATCAAAGATTGTCCAAACAATCGAGTGATGACTTTGAGGGACATCCAAGAGATTGACGAGGCCTATGCTTCAAAGGAGGACCCAAGCCTTGAAGTAGAGGAGTATGAGAATGAAGAGGATGCAGCCTATGTGGTAGATTTGGAGGAAGAACCGTTGAAGGCGGGTAAAGCACTCATTATGAGAACTCTTCATTCCAAATCAGTACCCTTGGAGATTCAAAGAGACAAGATCTTTCTCACCCGTTGTCTTGTGAAAGAAAGATTGTGTGGCTTGATTATAGACACGGAAAGTTGCACGAATGTAGTATCCACTACATTGATTGACAAGCTCAAGTGGCTAACCACTCCTCATCCCAAACCTCACGAACTGCATTGGCTCAGTGATGGAAGTGATGTTAAGGTAACTAAACAAGCACTTATTTCTTTTGAAATTGGCAAATTTAAAGATGAAGTACTATGTGATGTTGTAAGTATGGACGCTTGTCATGTGTTATTGGGACGTCCTTGGCAATATGATAGATTTGTGAAGTATGATGGTCGTGCTAATGTCTATATTGTAAACTTTAGGGACTAAGAAAACCACCCTAAAACCTCTAGTGAACTCTAAACCCCATGCCAAATAGAACCTTCTTTTAACTGAAAAACAAATCACTAGTGAGTTGGAGAAAGAGGGAGGAGGGTACTTGTTAGTCCAAGTGAATGAGGAGAGCACCACAAATCCAACGCCTATTATCCCCAAAACTGTAGCCCGGATTTTAGAGGAGTTTGGTGATGTGTTCCCTAATGACCTACCCCGGGTTTACCTCCTATTCGAGGCATTGAGCATCAAATTGACTTTGTTCCCGGAGCCTCTTTACCAAACAAGGGAGCCTATAGATGCAACCCTCAAGAAACTAAGGAGCTTCAAAGGCAAATAGAGGAGTTGATGGAGAGGAGATATGTGAGGGAGAGCATAAGCCCTTGTGTTGTTCCGGCATTGTTGGTATCAACGAAGGATGGGACTTGGTGCATGTGTATAGATTCTCGAGCTGTGAACAACATTACAATCAAGTATAGGTTTCCTATTCCTAGGCTTGATGATTTGCTTAATGAATTGCATGGTGCAACATTGTTCTCGAAGATAGATTTGAGAAGTGGTTATCACCAAATTAGAATGAGGGAATGAGATGAATGGAAAACCCCTTCCAAGAATAAAGTAGCCTCTATGAATGGCTTGTGATGCCTTTTGGCCTTACTAACGCTCCTAGCACCTTCATGAGGTTAATGAACGAGATGCTCAAACCTTTTTTGGGCAAGTTTGTGGTGGTATATCTTGATGACATCCTGATTTATAGTAGAAGTGTTGCAGATCATATTGGTCATTTAAGGGCCATATTTGAGGTATTGAGGAAGCATTAACTCTATGCTAAATTAGAGAAGTGCTCTTTCCTAGTACTAAGTGTGACTTTTCTAGTTTTCTTGGGTATATAGTGTCAATGGAGGGCGTGTCTGCTGATCCATCGAAGGTGGAAGCTATAAACTCTTGGCCAATCCCTACTACTATCTCTCAAGTAAGGTGCTTTCATAGTCTTGCTTCTTTTTATAGACGATTTGTGAAGCATTTTAGTAGTATATGGCTCCTATGACCGAGTGTATTAAGCAAGGAAAATTTGAGTGGAACGGAGCAGCCCAACAAGCATTCGACACCATCAAGAAGCTTTTGCGCAATACCCCTGTCTTAGCCTTACCAGATTTCTCTCAACCATTCGAAGTGGAGTGTGATGCTAGTGGAGTTGGTATTGGTGTAGTGTTAGTGCAAGGGAAAGGTCCCATAGCTTATTTTAGTGAGAAATTAAATGGGGCAAGGTTGAACTATTCCACATATGACAAGGAATTTTATGCTATTATGAGGGCTCTTGATCATTGGAGTCACTACTTGAGCCCAAGTCATTTCATTCAACACTCGGATCACGAGGCTCTCAAGCATATACATGGGCAACAAAAGCTCAATCCAAGGCATGTTAAATGGGTTGAGTTCCTTCAATCATTCAATTTCTCTTCCAAGTACAAAGAGGGGAAAAACAATGTGGTGGCTGATGCTCTTTCGAGGAGGTATACTTTGCTTGGTGTGCTTCAAAGTAAACTGCTAGGCTTTGAGCTCATCAAGGAATATTACAAGGAAGATGTTGATTTTAGCCCTATCATTGTGGAGTGTGAAAAAGGGGTCGTGGGTTCTTATGTTATGCAAGATGGATTTCTCTTCAAAGGTCACTTCTAGTTCTATTCTTGAATTGCTTGTTAGGGAGGCTCATGGAGGAGGAATTGCGGGGGCATTTTGGCATTACTAAGACATTTTCTATCTTACAAGAGCATTTCTATTAGCCTAAAATGCAAGGAGATGTGCAAGGTATGATTGCTCGATGTGCTAGTTGCCAAAAGTCAAAGAGTACATTTCATTAAGGGTTGTATACTCCCTTGCGTGTTTCAGAATTTCCTTGGGAGGATGTCTCCATGGATTTCATTGTGGGTTTGCCTCGTACTCTAAGGGGTAAGGACACAATCATGGTGGTAGTGGACCTAAAATGGCTCATTTCATTCCTTGCCACAAAACGGATGATGCATCCAAGGTAGCTGAATTGTATTTTAAAGAGGTTGTGCGTCTCCATAGAGTGCCTAAGATAATAGTGAGTGATCGAGACACCAAGTTCATGAGTTATTGCTATAAGACATTATGGAAGTTGCTTGGTACAAAGCTTTGTTTTAGCACGTCTTAAATAAAATTGGCTCTGCTCGCACATTAGCATTGCTCACAGAACACCAATTCGGATCTGTACTCTTTTTTTTTTTTTGGAGGAAGATAAGTTTAGATTTTACTCAGCTATAAGAGGAAAAGCTTAAAAGGATTGCAAATTATAAGATGGTTGTGTTTACAATGGTTGTATTCTTACTACTTCGCTTCTGCTTACAACTGATGCAAAAGGGGTCTTTTTATAATAAAACTAGGCGTATCTGCTTTGTAAAAAGTAGATTATCATCTAGTCGTTGCTCAAAAAGCAACGTTCCTTATTAAAAGTAAAATAAAATGTCCGACAGAGGTACAATAATTGGTCTATAACGAAGCATAGAAGGATGACCCATCCTTCTATTTACGAATAAAACAAAAGTAGGGTGGCTTCTTTTACAAAACTGAGATGTAATCTATGTCCTTTGTTTCATCTGCTACTTCTGCTGTGTTTAGTCATACGGATCACGACCCTGTAGATCTATGCTGATGTTATCATTATCTTCAGTATCTATTGGTTCTGCACAATCTTCTTCTTCTAATAATGGTATTCCATATGGAGGAATGTTTAACTTGACATCCATTGGACCCCAAATTTTGAAGAAGTGGCCTTCTGTAAGTAGGTTGCAGTTTAACCATGTTGTTACCCTGGGTGGTTCTTGAAACATTAAGAACTTGTATAGAGCTGGGTTGGTAATGTACTGGAAATTTTGTATTTGTGAAGATCCAATATACATTAATGGGTTAATGTTTATCTGCTGACAAGCTGGTTCCTCTTCAAATCCTGTGATTTTAGGAAGAGTGCCTACTATCTGTATGACATTTGTTCCTAGTCTCATGCTGTGGTTTACGCAATATGTTAACCTTTCACTGATGCCTTCTGGTATCTGTTCTTTAGTTTTATAAAACAGGCTATCAACCATGCCATGTTCCATAAATTCTATGATTTCTCTTCTTGTAAGGTTAGTCTCGTAAAGCCTTATATTGGCTTTTCAAAGACCTGTATAAATAATATCTGATTGAGTCATGTCCATGTTTAAAATGGTCTATATATCTTGAAGTACTTGTACTCCTAAAACTTGTCTTCCTTCAATTGGTTCGTTGAAACTAATTTGAACCAATTTTTGTTGTAATCCAATTAGCTTTTGGATGAAGCTCTCTTCACATTTTTCTTTTATAGTTTCTATCACATGATCTCCTCATGGTTGGTCTGCTAATGGTTTTAGGGTTTCTCTAGTCATTAATTTTAATCTTGGCTGTAGGTAATGAAACGGTCTATTTTGGAAGGGTTTTTCATTTCTGTGTCTAAAAGATGTTTGATAAGAGGCTAGTTCTGTTTTGAAATCTAGGTTTTGATCTGTGAGTTTGGCTAGTTCTTGGTTTAGTCTTTTGTTTTCTGTGAGGAGCTGTTGGTTTCTAGTGCTAATTAGCTCAATAGTATGCTTTTGATATAAGTTTTCTCCTTTGAGATCTGCAATCATTTTTTCCTGTGGAAAAAGTTGTTCGTTCATCGTCTGGTTAGGGCTAGAACTGGTTAGTTTTTGTAAAAAAGTTGGAGGTTGAGATCCTCCGCTACTGGATGGATTCAGAGATGTGGCTCTGAGCTGTTCATGGAGGGGATGGAATTCCTCCATTTTTATCTGATTAAAACCTAAAGATGATATAACATCACCTACTGCTTGGACGTAAAAATTTGGGCCTAAGCTGGATCTAGCAAAATTCATTGCTTCTCCAAAATTATGAAAGCCTCTGTAAATAGGTGCTTTAAAGCCTTTAATAACTTCAAGAACTTGAGACCATGATCGATACACGCCTGGCAATCGACCATGTATAACTGTGTAATAAGAGAAATTCTTTGAAAGAGGTTTTTCAAGAATTTTGTTAAAATAATAAACTAAACAGTTTAAAACTAAAAGTTTGTGATGGGAAGTGGACATAGTCCATAGATTTTCACATATAACCTGCTGTGCTTGGTCTAAATTCATACCTTTCAGGGACTTGAAACCCTTACTGGGACTGATGATGTATAACTTTTCTTTCCCAAAAGTAAATTCTTTAATAGAATTTACCTGTCTCTTTCTAGAACTGCTTGAAGAACTACTGGTTTTACCTTTTTGTTTATCCATTCTTCTTGCAATATCTGTCAATTACACGTGACAAACAGTCAGCTAAATTGTTATTTTTTCCTTTAATATGTTTGAAGGCTATTTTATATCCTTTTCCTAATATTAGATCTTGGAAATTAATCCATCTCTTGTTATTGACCTTCTTGCTATTTTCGTTTTTAATAAACTTTACAATAGCTTCACAGTCAGTTCTAACTGTGATTTCTCTATCTAAGTGTATTTTAAATTTTTCTAAGGCATTAATTACTGCTTGTATTTCATAGTCTATGGATGACCAGTTTGTACTTGTTTTGAAATTTCCACTGGTGTATGCTGCTAATTTTACTGTCTTGTTACTATATTTAGATGGTTTTGTGATGAGGACTGCTCCCCATCCTTCTTTACTTCCATCTGTTTATATTATGATATAGTCTGTTGTTAAGGGTAATTCTAATGGTGTTAGATTCTTAACTCTATCTTTTATAGTCTGTACTAAAGTTATGTCTTCTTTGTTGAAATATTTCTGTCCATTTTTTGAAATTTTGCCATATAATGGTCCTACTAGTTTTGACAGGTTGGGTATAAATTTTCTAGCATAATTTAGTAATCCTAAAAAGGCTTGAAGCTGTTTCTTTTCTTCCATTTTGTCTGGAAATTCTAAAATCTTTTTTGCTATATGGTCTTGTAACTGTATTTTACCATTTCCTATTTCTAATCCTAGAAATTGGATATTTTTCTTATATAATTCCATTTTGGATTCTGCTACTACTATACCATTATGTTCAATTATTTTGAACACTTCTTCTAGATGCTTGGTGTGTTCCTGCAAAGACCTGGAAGCAACCAAGATATCATCAATATAAACTAAACAAAAACTAAGTTTTCCAAATAAATTATCCATAAACCTTTGGAAGACTGCTAGTGCATTCTTTAATCCAAAGGACAATACTTTCCATTGGAAGTGTCCTTCGCTGCATATAAAAACTGTCCATGGCTTGAAGCCATCTGCTAATTTTAGCTGATTATATCCTGATTTTAAGCCAAACTTACTAAAGATTGACTTGTCTTGAATTAAATTAAATCAATTAAAGTGTCTTTATTGGGTATACAATATCCGTCATCTACTATATTATCATTTAGTCTTTTATAGTTATAGACTATACAGGCTTTACCTCGTTTTAGCTCACTGTGATTTTGGACTAAAAAGGCTGCACTTCTGTGCGGGCTATTTGACTTTTCAATTAATCCTGCTTGTAATAATTCATTAATCTGTTTTTTAAATTCTTCTTTCTCTTTGGGTGAGTAGTCTATATTGGCTGTTGTTATAGTAATGTCTGGATTTCTGATTTTTTATTCTACTACAGAGTTTACTTTACATTGGCTGATATTATTAGCAATTAAACCTTTAGTCCTAAGTTTCTGGACTATTGGATAGAGTGGTAATCTATTATAGGCTATTCCTTTTTCTAATTCCCTGAATTCTTCATTTTGGAAGACATTTAGGGCTTCTGTCTCTGGCTGAGTTTGATTTTCTTCTTCTAAATAATCAAGTTCTCCAAACTGATGGGCAAACGGAGGTAAAAAAAACCGCAAATTTGGAGCCTTGCTTAGGGGATTAGTGAGTAAGAGTACTAAAGATTGGGATGTGAGTTATCCCATGCTAAGCTTGCATACAATCGGTCCCCTACTTATGCTACTAAACATTATCCCTTTGAGGTGGTGTATGTTGCAAATCTGAGGCTGTCAATTGATCTCATTCCCTTGCCAAAAGGTTAATATGTGAACCGGTGATGCTCAAGCTAAAGCACATGCCATGTTGAAGTTGCACGCACAAGTTCGAGCAAGGATTGAGAAAGTGAACGCAAGGTATAAAGTCTTAGCCAATAAAAACCGCAATCAACATGAGTTTAAGGTTGGTGATTTAGTGTGGCTACACTTGAGCAAGGAAAGGTTTCCTAACATGAGGAAAAACAAGTTGACACGTAGATCCGAAGGCCCTTTCAAGATCATTGAGAAGATAAATGACAATGCCTTCAAATTGAAGCTATCAGGAGACTATGGTGTGAGTTCTACCTTCAACATTGGAGACTTAGCACCTTATGTTCATGATGATGATGTGGCTCAATTGAGGACAATTGCTTTCGAAGAAGAGGAGTATGATCTAAGTATGAATGATGATGTATTAGCCTTGATGCATAAGAATGTCATGTTAGATGTGGAGTCAATTAAGACTATGCATGGAAGGTTCATGGGGTCTTCGACACAAATAGTAGTATGCATGGTTAGGCATGACTATGAGCAGCAATGCGTGTGAGTTGGCATGCATTAGGAGAGTTCACTTGGTGAACTTCTTCATATCCTAGTTTGTTTAGGTTTCTTTAATGTTTATCTTGTTAAGTTTTGTTTATCTTTCAAGAGTTGTGTGTTAGGAGGACTTAAGGCTTGTCCTAAGCCTATTAGGAGTTTCATTTCAAGTATAAATAGTTTAAATTGTACTGATTTCGTTCCTTAGTTAGAGATCAATTTGCTTTGTGCTATTTCGAGTACTCTTTAGTATTTTTCAACCTTGATTGCTGGTGGCCTTGCCTTTACGCATCAAACCCTTAGATTGTTTCTTGTGGTAGCTTAGCCTTTATCATTAAGCATCTAAGAAATATCTTTGTTACTTTGTTCGAGTTATTGTTACATAATCATTCAAACTTCCACACGTTTACTCTTGTTTTTTTTTTCATCCTAGATCAAATACATCATCTTAGTATCAGAGCTTATGTTCATGATGATGATGTGGCTCAATTGAGGACAATTGCTTTCGAAGAAGAGTAGTATTGTAACACCCCTAGGTGTGTAGGAGCCCACTAGTAGATATTGTCCTCTTTGGGCCCTAGCCCGCAAGGATTAGCATTGGTTCAGAACCGAAGTCCTACCCAACAGGCCCCTACTAGGTTGAGGTGTCCACCTCTTAATAAAGAAGGTTTCGTTCTCCTCAACTTCCGATGTGGGATAACTAAGATCTTAGGCACCTATTCCCCTCCTTTAAGGAGCCTGCGTCCCCGTAGGCACTATAGGACATCGAAATGAGCCTAGGCTCTGATACCATCTGTAACACCCCTAGGTGTGCAGGAGCCCACTAGTAGATATTGTCCTCTTTGGGCCCTAGCCCGCAAGTATTTGCTTTGATGCAGAACCGAAGTCATACCCAAAAGGTCTCTACTGGGTTGAGGTCTCCACTAGATCTTGGTTATCCCTCATCGAAAGTTGAGGAGACGAAACCTTCTTTTTAAGAGGTAGACACCTCAACCTAGTATAGGCCTTTTGGGTAGGACTTCGGTTCTGCACCAAAGTAAATCCTTGCGGGCTAGGGCTCAAAGAGGATAATATCTACTAGTGGGCTCCTGCACACCTAAGGGTGTTACAGATGGTATCAGAACCAGCCCATTTCGATGTCCTGTAGTGCCTACGGGGACGTAGGCTCCTTAAAGGAGGGGAGAAGGTGCCTAAGATCTTGGCTATCGCACATCGAAAGTTGAGGAGAACGAAACCTTCCTTATTAAGAGGTGGACACCTCAACCTAGTAGAGACCTTTTGGGTAGGACTTCGGCTCTGCACCAAAGCACATCTTTTCGGGCTAGGGCCCAAAGAGGACAATATCTACTAGTGGGCTCCTGCACACCTAGGGGTGTTACAAGTATGATCCAAGTTTGGATGATGATGTATTAGCCTTGATGCATAAGAATGTCATATTAGATGTGGAGTCAATTGAGACTATGTTTGGAAGGTTCATGGGGTTTTCGACACAAATAGTAGTATGCATGGTTAGGCATGACTATGAGCAGCAACGCGTGTGAGTTGGCATGCATTAGGAGAGTTCACTTGGTGAACTTCTTCATATCCTAGTTCCTTTAGGTTTCTTTTATGTTTATCTTGTTAAGTTTTGTTTATCTTTCAAGAGTTGTGTGTTAGGAGGACTTAGGGACTTATCCTCGACTTATTAGGAGTTTCATTTCAAGTATAAATAGTTTAAGTTATACTGATTTCATTCCTTAGTTAATGATCAATTTGCTTTGTGCTATTTCGAGTACTCTTGAGTATTCTTCAACCTTGATTGCTGATGGCCTTGCCTTTACGCATCAAACCCTTAGATTATTTCTTGTGGTGGCTTAGCCTTTATCATTAAGCATCTAAGTACTATCTTTGTTACTTTGTTCGAGTTATTGTTTCATAATCATTCAAACTTCCGCACGTTTATGTGTTTGATTCATCCTAGGTCAAATATATCAGGTTATTGAGCGTAGGCCTTAATATTAAAGGGCTGCAATTATTGTCAAAATAGCAGCTCCTAATAGATAAAGGGTTGCGGTTTCTCGATAAAACTGCATCCCTTTTTATTGAGAGTTGCGGTTTTGACAATAAACGCAACCCTTTATTGCTTTATTTTTATTTTTTGTGGTAGAGCTCGTTTATATATATGCTAGCTAGATCCCTGTTGTGCTCCTGCTTTACTTGTAAAACATTATAATGCAAGTACACAAGTTTTCAAATGCAATTATCATGATTATATATTAATAATATAATAATGTCAAAAGAGTACATATTAAAGCAAAATACCAACATTCTAGCTCGCTACTACATGAATAGAAAATGCAATCTGTAACACCCCGAAATTTTGCTCCTAAATTTTCGTGTTATTTTTCCCTTTATTATTATTTTCCGTTAAAATTAGAATATTTTACTTCTTAAAAATATTATATCTTATGTTATTTGTTTTTCAACTTTTAAAATGTTATATTTATATTATTTATTTGTTGAGAAATTATAGATTTTCGAGTATTTAGAAATACGCGTTTGAGCTAGTAATTCTTATTTATTCGATTTGAACTCGTTTGGACCGTGCGCACGACTTTTTAATGTGAAGTTTTAAGCTCCTAAAAGCTGTCCACAAAATCAGAATATTGGAAGCATGGGTGAGGCTTTTGAGCATCCTTGTAACCCCTTGTAACCTCCTTTTTAATTCACCATAATTATCCAACTTAAAACCCCATCATTAGTCTTTATAACCCCCTTTTTTTAACTTCATTTGTATTGCTGACATTATGCTAGAAAAATTCGGTTTGTAACCCACCTCCTCTCACGCCAGTCTTAGAGTGGAAGAGAAAGAGTTCTTCTCTCTTTTCGTATTTTGGTCCATTTTTGCACACCCATCTTGTTTGCCCCATATATCCTTCGTTTCTTATTGGAATTGGACGTGTGAGTAGTCAAAATCCATCTACTTGGAAAGATCTTGCTCGTGGTGTAATTTATTTTTGAAGAGAGGAAAAGACGCGACTGCAGTTTTCGTTTCAATCAGATGAGTCACCCGGTTTTGTTTTCCTGTCACACCTTCACGAAAATGACCATATCTGGAGATCTAACCGTTGGATCGTTCTGCAATTTGGATAACACGTTGAGGACGTATGGAACATTACTTTGACTGTAGAGATTTGGCATCCGAGCTTTAGATCGTCGGGAGTCATGGACGGAACAGAATAGTATATAATGGAAATGCAAGCAATTGGAGGTCTTCAAAGGTAACTAACGGTTTTCTAGAACGGTTAGAATTAGCGTAAGGATTATATTAGTTATAATACTTAAGTTGGGTTAGTATTAATCTAGGAATTTGGGTGGGATTAATTATATGTTGTATGTTGTTTTCTTTTCATAGTTTCTACGAATGATATGATTCTTGTAGTTTGTGAACTTGGAATGCTATGCTTTTATGCTCTAGAACTATGGTACTGTTATAAATTATGATGTTGCTCCATGTTGCTGTTGTAACTGTTGTTTTAAGCTTCTATTGCAACACTATTATTGGTGTGTTATTTCAGAGCTCGTAAGTGTCTATGTTTTTATGTATTTAGATGTTGGCCTGCTGATCTTTTGTTTCTTGCAGCTTTGCATTATGGGGATTAGTTGTTGTTTGTAGTGATTAGTGATATCAATATGTGGTTGTGGGTCTTGTTGTTTGATAAGTTGCCTTGTAATGCGTTTTATGAGTTATAACATCATGTACTAGTTAAGTCAAAATTTATACTTGGATATATGTTGTTGCTTTTTGTTGTAAGTGTGCTGTTATTTTATATTTGAGTTTACAACTTATCCTTTAAGTTAATATAGAGATTTTTGTTAACTATTTTATGATTTTGGTGATGAATTAAGATGTATTTTGAAGATATTATTATTATTATTATTATTATTATTATTATTATTATTATTATTATAATTATTATTATTATTATTATTTTGAGAAGAATGTTATTTAATTTAAAATTCTTGGGTTGCGATCCTAGATTTCTGCTGATTTGGTGTAAGGCCTTAAGGGCATCCGTGTAATTTGATGATTGAGTATTATTTTATTATTATTATTATTGTTTGAGAGCAAGATTATCCGGAGGGACATAATCCCGAGGTGAAGAACATGCAAACCATAGGACGTAATCCTAGGTATACCTTGGTTTTGTTGTCGTCTGAGAGGTCGGTGGGGACGTAACCCTACACCGCATCGGGAGTACGATCATTCTTAGACACAGGCAGTAGGGAACGTAACCCATAGGCTGCCTGGAGATTGCGATCTGACATTGCCATAGGAAGTGAGTTGTCCACTAGCGTTCAGCTCTCTCTCAAACTAATTATATTATTTTATTATTTTAAACTTGATGGTTTATGTTGTTGATACCTGAGTTTAGATATATAAGTTATTACCCATGTTGTTTATTTTGCTATCTTTACTGTATTTATATTAAGCATGTTGTTTTATCTTTTTTTGAGTGTTGTATTTGATTATCTGAAGTTTACTATTGAGATATTTTTGTATAACTTGATTATTAAGGCTTTTATAACTCTTATATGGATCCTAATTGAGCTGGGAGAGCTGTTAATTACTCCCCACTGATTGTGGATGTTTGTTGGTATATTTTGCAGGTGATTATTTCTTGTTATGGGAAATGAGAGAGAGGCTATTTAGGATTTTTTGAGACATCTTATTTTATTTTATATTTACTATATATATATTGGGATTATGAGGTTGTTTTGCCTCTTTTTGGATATCTTGGATTAGTATAATTGGTTTTTTTTATTTAGTTTAATTTAACCTTTGATTAGAGTGACATTTCCGTCTGGCGATATTTCCGCTATCATCATTTCTTTAATAAAATGTTCTATTTTCTTTATATTATGTTTTTAAAAGGACGGAGTGTTACACAATCAAATAACTATCTAGTTGTTACAAAATCCTAACCAATGTATCATAGACAATCATACAAAATGTAGCTTGCCAACTTGTCTCAAACTTCACCTAATTCTTCAATGCTGAAGGTCTCCAATCTTGTGTGTTATTCATATAACCCTTGCAAGACAACCATGAAATTAAATACATAAGAATTAATTATTTTAAAATACCAACTAACTCTTGCAACTATAAGCTAAACTACCAATTACTTTATGCATATTTGTAGTATATATGTCAAATTTAGGTGAAATAGATCAAAGTTCAAGTTCCGGATTCATTTCGGTCATTTTTGGTGAATTTGTGCTACTTTTTTACCCAAAATCAACTTAATATTACAATTCTAAGTTAAAGAAACAAATATCACTTACTCTACGCATATTTGAAGTATATATGTGAAAATTAGGTGGTATAGATCAAAGGACCAAGTTTCGGGTTCATTTTTTATGATTTTTGGTGAATATGTGCTATTTTACATCCCAAAACAAACTAACTCTTACATATCTAATCTAAACTAGCATATACCAATTACTTTATCGAGGTGTTTGGTAAAGAAAATTTTGATGTAGGAAACGGATTCAAACAGGTGTTCCCATTTCTAATTGTTTGGTATGAGTTATAAGTAACAAATACCGTATCGAAAAGGTAACACTCCTCCCATTTGTTACCCTTGTCAAACTAGTGGAAACAAATTACGTTTCCTTTCTCATCCATAAACTTCTCAATTGTTTCCTTTAAAGTAGGATACCAAACAACTATTGAAGGTAACACTTATTTGATACAGGAGTAGTTGATGCAAGTTTAGCTCTTGTTCATAAAAATGTCATTTTGGACCTTGGCTCAATTGACTTACATGGAGGACTCTTCATGGGTATTACTACAAAGGTGGTAGCGTGTTTGCTAACCAACCTAGGTGGCGTGAGTTAGGCTTGTGATTGACATGCTTAGTTTAGTTCTAGTTCTCTTAGAACTCTTCATATCTTTGTTGCTTTATGTTTTCTATTTCGAATTGAATTAGGAATCATGGTTTTGCCTACGTTCTTAAAACGATGGATTTTACATGATTCAATCTTATTAGGAGTCGTATGACTTAGGGCTTGTCCTAAGCATAGTAGGAGTTGTTTTGTTTTCCATATAAATAGCTTAGGTTGTACGGTTTCACTTAGTGAATTATTAACGTTTTTGAGTTTTGTTAAACTTGAGTGTGCAAACACAATCAATCCTTGATTGTTGGTGGCTGAGCCTTTACGCATCAAAATCCTTAGTTGTTCCTTGTGGTGGCTTAGCCTTTATCATTAAGCATCTAAGAACTATCCTTGGTTACTTAGTTACAATTGGTTCAAACAATTCATTCAATCATATACACGTTTTCCGCAACTTGTTTAATCTTTCATAAGATTAATATATCATCTGGTATCACGAGCTTTGGTTTCATCCATCATCACCATTAAACCTCAAACACATCCATTAATACACCTTCATACACCACACGCTTATCATCAAAGTTCAGCCTTTTTTTTCGGGTTTTTTCGGGTGAGGTGGAGTAGTTTGATCTTCAAGAAACTCTTCAAGATCAAATATTTTTTCAAGATTTTTGATTTTTCACAAAGTTTTATCAAAGGCCTTTCCTTACAATTGAAGATTGGTTGAAAATTTTCGTCCAAGATAGATTAAAACGTTCAAGAACCGAATGAAACACCTAGTTCATTCAGTTACTTGGTGCGCAAGTTTGAAGTTTTTAATCCAAGTTATGTTTGGATTTTATTATGGGGGACGAGGAAGATGACTTAGGAATTAGGGTTCCTAGGGGGCACACCCTTGAGCAAGCACAAAACTTGCGTAGGGATAGGGAACTTGAAGACTTGAGGACACGAATGGAATAGATGATGCGTTTGTTAGAGCAAGGAAGAGGTGGAGGTCGAAGAAGCAACACTCCTAGTCCTGTTAGGAGTTCTAGAAACACCAACCATGACACTAGTTTGGAGGAGGAAGGACGCCCTAGGCATAGGAGGCAGCCAAGGGATGATGATAGGGGGTTAAGGCTTGACATGCCCGAATTTGATGGAAGTATGAAGCCTGAAAATTCTTAGAATAGATGCAACGTATGGAGAGTGTCTTTGATTACAAGGACTATGATGATGCTAAGAGGTTTTAGGCGGTTGTACTAAAAGTGACAGGGTATGCTAGTTTATGGTACGAGAATTTAAAGACAAAAAGAAGGAAGGAAGGTAAGCCTAGTATGCGTTCATGGGAGCAATTGAAAACAAGGATGAAGAAACGTTTTCTCCCTTCGGATTTTGTGTAAGATATGTTCCTAAAGTTGCAATCTTTTCAACAACAATCACTTAGTGTTGAGGAGTATGTGGCTGAATTTGAGAAGATCACAATGCTGTGTGATCTAGAGGAGAAAGTGGAGCATAAGATGGCCCGGTTTATAACTGTACTAGATAAGAAAATCGCCAAAAGGGTGGATCTTCAGTCTTATTGGAGATTAAATATTTGTTAGCCATTTGTTAGCCATTTGTTATTCATTTGTTAACTAGTTTATAACAATCAGTAAGGGTCACCTATTCTTGTTAGCCATTTGTTGGTACTTTGCGTTTACCTTCTCAATTCTAGCCTTCACTTGTGCATGAAACTTGAGCATTGCTTGCGCCTTTTCTATAGCATCAGCATGATATATCTCATCTTTACGAAAAGGAATAAGATCAATAGGCACCCTTGGATTTGTGCCATAAACTACCTTGAATGGTGAACACTTCGTGGCATATGTAGGTGACCTATTATAAGCAAATTCAGCATAAGCAAGCTTCATATCCCAATCCTTGGTACTCTTGCTAACTAGCCCTCTAAGCAAAGTGCCCAAAGTCCGATTTGTAACCTCGGTTTGCCCATATGTTTGAGGGTGGTGTGACGTGTTAAAACATAGCTTAGTACAAGTAGCTTCCACAATGTCTTCCAAAAGTAGCTCATAAACTTAGTATCCCTATTACTTACAACAGTTTTAGGTACACCATGGAGACGAATTATCTCCTTACAATACAAATCAGCAACTTTGAAGCATCATCAGTTTTATGACAAGCAATAAAATGTGCCATTTTAGAAAATCTATCAATGACAACCATAATAGAATCCTTGCTCCTTTGTGTTATAGGTAACCCCACAATAAAATCCATAGTAACATCATCCCAAGGACATTCCGGAACAGGTAAAGGAGTGTACATACCTTGGTGAAAAGAACTCTTGGATTTTTGACATGTAGCACAACGTGAGATATCACCTTGAACATCCCCTTGCATCTTTGGTCAATAAAAATGCTCTTGAAGAATAGCCAAAGTCTTGTTCATACCAAAGTAACCAGAAAGCCCTCCCCCATGAGCTTCCCTCACTAACAACTCTCTAATGGAACATGAAGGAATGCATAAACGATCCCCTTTGAAAAGAAAACCATCATGAACCACATAAGCACCATATGACCCCTTGGAACACTCCCCCAATATCTCCATAAACTTCTCATCCTCCTTGTAATATTCCTTCACCAATTCGAACCTAAGAAGCCTTGAACTCAACACCCCAAGTAAGGAGTGCCTTCTAGACAAAGCATCTGCCACCACATTTGCCTTACCCTCTTTATATTTAGATGAGAAATTAAAAGATTATAAAAACTCAACCCATTTAGCATGCCTAGGATTTAGCTTTTGCTACCCATGTATATAATTTAATGCCTTGTGATCAGAATGAAGCACAAAGTGACTTGGATAAAGGTAATGACTCCAATGATCAAGTGCGCGAACTATTTCATAAAACTCCTTATCATATGTAGAGTAATTGAGCTTAGCCCCACTCAACTTCTCACTAAAGTATACGTTTCTTTTGAATTAAAACAGCCCCAATACCAACCCCACTAGCATCACATTCAACTTCAAAAGGTTGTGAAAAATTCGGAAGTGCTAGAATAGGAGTATTACATAACAATTCTTTTATGCCATCAAAAGCATCTTGAGCTGCTTTAGTCCAAGTGAATTTACCTTGCTTAATACATTCAGTCATAGGAGCTACCACACTACTAAAGTTTTGCACAAATCTCCTATAAAAAGAAGCCAAACCATGAAAAGAACGTACCTTTGAAATTGTTTTTGGAATAGGCCAACTTTTGATTGCCTCAACTTTCAGAGGATCAATTGAAACACCATCTTTTGAAACAATGTAGCCCAAGAATGTAACACTAGGAACTAGAAGATAGCACTTTTCTAGCTTCCTATATAGCTTTTGTTTGCGCAACACCTCAAAAACCTGCCTAAGGTGAGTTAGATGCTCCACAACACTTCGGCTATACACAAGGATATCATCAAGGTAAACCACTACACATCTACCTAAGAAGGGTTTCAACACCTCATTCATAAACCTCATAAACATGCTAGGTGCATTAGTAAGCCCAAATAGCATAACAAGCCATTCATATAAACCCATCTTAGTTTTACAAGCGGTTTTCCACTCATGTCCCTCTCTCATTCTAATTTGATGGTATCCACTCCTCAAATCAATCTTAGAGAAAATACTACCAATGCACATGCGCCAAGTACCATCTTTCTTAGGCAGCAACAAAGCAGGAACTGCACATGGAATCATACTCTCTCTCACATAACCCCTAGACATCAACTCTTCAATTTGTTTTTGCAACTCTTGTGTCTCATGAGGGTTACATCTATAAGCAGCTTTGTTAGGAAGGGATGCCTCCGGAACTAAGTCAATTTGGTGCTCTATTCCTTGGATTGGTGGTAATCCTGGAGGTAGGTCTTGAGGAAACACATCATTGAACTCATCCAGCACTCTCTCTAAGTGTTTAGGTATTTTGTACCCTTGCTGCTCCCCCTCCACTTCTTTTGCCACCAACACATACACCTCACTTTCCCCTTCTAACTCCCTCTCAATCTCCTTAGCACTCACCAACAAGGACCCCTTAGGTTTAGGAGAGGATATTAAAGGTTTCAAAGTAGTTCTTTTCCCTCCCACCGTGGCAACACACACATTAGAATGACCATCATACTTCACAAAACGATCATATTGCCATGGTCAACAAGGACCCCTTAGGTTTAGGAGAGGATGTTAAAGGTTTCAAAGCAGTTCTTTTGCCTCCCACCGTGGCAACACACACATTAGAACAACCATCATACTTCACAAAACGATCATATTGCCATGGTCTTCCTAACAATATATGACAAACATCCGTATTGCAAACATCACACAAAACTTCATCCTTAAACTTGCCAATTTCAAAAGTGATTAAGGCTTGTTTTGTTAATTTTATTCCATTATCATCACTAAGCCAATTCAGTTTATAGGGGCGTGGATGATTAGATGTAGGCCACTTCAATTTATCAATTACGGTTGTAGACACTACGTTAGCACAACTACCATTATCAATGATTAAGTCACATACCCTTTGTTTCACTAAGTAACGAGTGAAAAAGATTTTGTCGCGTTGAGTGTCGTCCAATGGGGCTGGTTGAGTATGCAAGGTGCATCTCACAATTATTTGTTTGCCCTCATGCACCGGTTCCTCTTCAGAATCAGCCTCATAGTCATCCTCATCCTCATTCTTCTTAGTTTGATTAACATCAAACTCCTTTTCTTCGAAGCTTCCCTTTCCCGTAGCATAATCCTCTTCAATTTCTTGTATGTCTCTCAAAGTCATTACCCTATTGTTGGGGCAGTCCTTTAAGATGTGCCCATAACCTTTGAACTTGAAGCAAATCCTTCTTTCATCATTAGCTATAGGCGTGGAAGACTTCCCCTTGTCACCCTTAAATTTATCAAATTTTGGTGCAACTTTTGAACCACTAGCCTCCTCCTTCTTCCCTCCTATTGTTTTGTCAAAACTCTTCACAAAAGGCTTGGAATAGGGATTCTTCTTTGCTTTTGTATACTTTTCGGCTCTCATGGCAACTTGCACTACTTCCTCAAAGCTCCAATAAGGCTGAAGATCCACCTTTTTGGCGATTTTCTTATCTAGTCTAGTTATGAATCGGGCTATCTTATGCTCCACTTTCTCCTCTAGATCACACAGTATCCTGATCTTCTCAAATTCAGCCACATACTCCTTAACACTAAGTGATTGTTGTTGAAAACATTGCAACTTTAGGAACATATCTTGCATAAAATCCAAAGGGAGAAAACATTTATTCATCCTTGCTTTCAACTGCTCCCATGAACGCAAACTAGGCTTACCTTCCTTCCTTCTTTTTGTCTTTAAATTCTCGTACCATAAACTAGCATACCCCGTCAGTTTTAGTACAACCACCTTAAACCTCTTAGCATCATCATAGTCCTTGTAATCAAAGACCCTCTCCATACGTTGCATCCATTCTAAGAATTTTCAGGCTTCATACTTCCATCAAATTCGGGCATGTCAAGCCTTAACCCCCTATCATCATCCCTTGGTAGCCTCCTATGCCTAGGGCGTCCTTCCTCCTCCGAACTAGAGTCATGGTTGGTGTTTCTAGAACTCCTAGCAGGACTAGGAGTGTTGCTTCTTCGACCTCCACCTCTGCCTTGCTCTAACAAACGCATCATCTCTTCCAAGTGTGTCCTCAAGTCTTCAAGTTCCCTATCCCTACGCAAGTATTGTGCTTGCTCAAGGGTGAGCCCCCTAGGAACCCTAATTCCTGAGTCATCTTCCTCGTCCCCCATCCAAATAGAACTTGGATTAAAAACTTCAAACTTGCGCACCAAGTAACCGGATGAACTAGGTGTTTAATTCGGTTCTTGAACGTTTTAATCGATCTTGGATGAAATTTTTCCACCAATCTTCAATTATAAGCAAAGACCTTTGATAAAAATTTGTGAAAAATCAAAAATCTTGAAAAAAAGATTTGATCTTGAAGAGTTTCTTGAAGATCAAACTACTCCACCTCACTCGAAAAAAAACCGGAAAAATAAGTTTGAACTTTGATGATTAGCGTATGGTGTATGAAGGTGTATTAATGGATGTGTTTGAGGTTTAATGGTAATGATGGATGAAACCAAAGCTCGTGATACCAGATGATATATTTAATCTTATGATAGATTAAACAAGTTGCGAAAAACCTGTATATGCTTGAATGAATTGTTCGAACTAATTGTAACTAAGTAACCAAGGATAGTTCTTAGATGCTCAATGATAAAGGCTAAGCCACCACAAGGAACAACTAAGGATTTTGATGCGTAAAGGCTCAACCACCAGCAATCAAGGATTATTTGTGTTTGCGCACTCAAGTTTAACAAAACTCAAAAACATTAATAATTCACTAAGTGATGAAAACCGTACAACCTAAGCTATTTATATGGAAAACAAAACAACTCCTACTATGCTTAGGACAAACCCTAAGTCATATGACTCCTAATAAGATTGAATCATGTAAAATCCATCATTTTAAGAACGTAGGCAAAACCATGATTCCTAATACAATTCAAAATAGAAAACATAAGCAACAAAGATATGAAGAGTTCTAAGAGAACTAGAACTCAACTAAGCATGTCAATCACACACCTAACTCACGCCACCTAGTTGGTTAGCAAACACGCTACCACCTTTGTAGTAATCCCCATGAAGAGTCTTCCATGTAAGTCAATTGAGCCAAGGTCCAAAGTCACATTTTTATGAACAAGAGCTAGTAAACTTGCATCAACTACTCCTGTATCATCTTAATACCATTTCCCCTCCTTATCCAAATCCTTTCCATTCCGTTTATGGTGATGATACCAAACACCCCCTATGTATATTTGAAGTGTTAAGGTGAAATTTAGGTGTAATAGATTAGAAGTTCAAGTTTCGAGTTCATTTCGGGGTCGATATTGGTCGTTTTTGGAGAATATGTTCTATTTTACTTCCCAAAATAAACTAACTCTTACATATACAATCTAAAGTAGCATATACCAATTACTTTATCCATATTTGAAATGTTATGGTGAAATTTAGGTGTAATAGATTAGAAGTTCAAATGTCGGGTTCGTTTCAGGGTCGATTTTGGTCATTTTTGGTGAATACATGCTATTTTACTTCCCAAAACAAACTAACTCTTACATATCTAATTTAAACTAGCATATACCAATTACTTTATGCATATTTAGGAGTTAAGGTGAAATTTAGGTGTAATAAATTAGAAGTTCAAGTTTCGGGATCGTTTCGGTCATTTTTGGTGAATAAGATAAACAAAACATATATCACTTACTCTATGCACATTTGAAATATATATGTAAAATTTAGGTGGAATAGATCAAAGTACCAAGTTTCAGGGTTGACTTTGGTCATTTATGGTGAATATTTTCTATTTTACTTCCCAAAAAAAACTAACTCTTACTTATCTAATCTAAACTAGCATATTCTAATGACATTATGCATATTTGAATTTTTAAGGTGAAATTTAGGTGAACAGATTAAAAGTTAAAGTTTCGGGTTCGTTTCGGTTGTTTTTGGTGAATTTTTCTACTTTCTCACCCCAAAAAAACTTACTATAGTAATTCTAAGGATTTTTTGATAATAACCACCTTATTTGTACCCACTTCGAAAATAACCATCTTATACTTTTTTATTTTTACTTTACCACCTTAACTTTACTAACTTCTTAAATTTCACCACCTCTTAACGTTTTCCGTCTATTTTTCCAATCCAACGTGGCCCAACATATTAACTTCCCTCAATTCCACCCTATAACTCCATGATTCTTCCATTATTCCTCCCCGAACCTTGCCTAGTAATCTCAAGTCTCTCTCAATCGTCAAAATTCTGCCAACTAAATCTACAATTAGGAGGCAAATTCATATATCGACTTTGATATTCAATCTACGATGAAATTTCAAAGATTACATGGACCTGTCGAAGAGAGATAGAGTGGGAAAAAAGGGGAAAATATAATTTTAAATGGAAAGTGTTAAGTGGTGGTGAAATTTAAGAAATTAGTAAAGTTAAGGTGGTATAATACAAATAAAGAAGTATAAGGTGGTTATTTTTAATGTGGGTAAAAAACATAAGGCGATTATTATCAAAAAATTCATAATTCTAATCTAAACTAAACATATATCAGTTACTCTATACATATTTGAAGTATATAATATATGTCAAATTTAGGTGCAATAGATCAAAGCACCAAGTTTTGGGGTCGATTTTGGTTATTTTTGGTGAATATGTGTTATTTTACTTCCCAAAACAAACTAACTCTTATATATCTAATCTAAGCTAGTATATACCAATTACTTTATGCATATTTGAAGTGTTAAGGTGAAATTTAGGTGTAATAGTTACAAGTTCAAGTTTCGGGTTCGTTTCGGTCGCTTTTGGTGAATTTGTCTACTTTCTCACCCGAAATGAATTTACTACTATAATTCTAATCTAAAATAAACATATATCACTTAATTTATGGATATTTGAAATACATATGTCAAATTAAGGTGGAGTCGATCAAAGTTCCAAGTTTCGAGGTCGAATTTGGTCAATTTTGGTGAATATGTGCTATTGTACTTCCCAAAACCAACTAACTCTTACATATCTAATCTAAAGTATTATATACTAATTACTTATGCATATTTGAAGAGTTAAAGTAAAATTTAGGTGTAATAGATTGGAAGTTCAAGTTTCGGGTTCGTTTCTTCGTTTTTGGTGAATTTGTCTATTTTCTCACCCAAAATGAACGTACTATTGTAATTCTAAGCTAAACTAAACATATATCATTTATTCTATACATATTTGAAGTATATATGTCAAATTTAGGTGGAATAGATCAAAGTACCAAGTTTCGGGGTCGATTTTGGTCATTTTTGGTGAATACATGCTATTTTACTTCCCAAAACAAACTAACTCTTACATATCTAATTTAAACTAGCATCTACCAATTACTTTATGCATATTTAGGTGTTAAGGTGAAATTTAGGTGTAATAAATTAGAAGTTCAAGTTTCGGGTTCATTTCAGTCGTTATTGGATAATTTGTCTTCTTTCTTACCCAATATGAACTTATTATTGTAATTATAAGCAAAACTAAACATATATCACTTACTCTATGCATATTTGAGATATATATGTCAATTTTTGGTGGAATAGATCAAAGTACCAAGTACCGCGGTCGATTTTTGGTCAATATGTGCTACTTTGGTTTCCATATCTTACTTTAGCTTATATATCTAGTTCATAGTTATATATTATCTTATATTATCATATTTTATAAGAATTTGGAGTTACATGACTCAAAATATACAAAAATGGACAATAGAACACTTGAAAGACGAAGAGAGTTGAACCTGAGAATATGTCTCATGATTTGTTGTTCTTGGGCAGTTTCTTAGCAGCTTGAACATGTATACCTTCCGTGTGATCTAGACGCATATAGTTCTCATACGTGTTTACATCGCCTACCACACTATTTTCAGGATAGGTAAAAGTTCGAATGATCTCAAATGCACCATACTCTTCCTCATCCTCAACATCATCAATGCCGAGGATACTCCATTTGCCCGGTACAACAATTGACCACTTATAATTAGCAGAATCAGTTATATAGAATACTTGCTTAGTTTGTGATGGAAGTATAAATGGCTCTTGAGTTTCAAGTAGACGACCCATGTCCACAATAGTGAATCTGCAAGGATCATCTCTTTTTACGCAACATCAACTATCATCAACCCACTTGCAACAAAAATGGCAAATATGAAAAGCAGAGTAGTCAATCTCCCATATTTCTCGAAATCACCCATAATAAGACAACTCAGCAAGAATAGGAGACTTATCTTTCGCGCTTGTATATTACGTAGATGACGCCACAAGTGAAACACCACTATTTTGTTGTGATGTCGATTTATGTTCTTGACGTTCAGTCCAAAAAGTATATCCGTCAATATCATAACCCTCATAAGAGTGTACAGTTTCACGATGACCAAATGCTAACCGCTGGACTGTTTCAGGAACATTTTCATCTAAATCATTCAATATTCGATTATGAAACCAATCAATGAACATCTTATTAAGCATTTGAATCAATTCCCTTGTTCATTTCCTAGGGTTTCCAGCACGTAATTCCTCCATATGCTCATCTAAATAAGGATGGACAGCTGAAGGCCCAAATTATACTCTAGAGGGGGGTGAATTGAGTATTACAATGGATTGTCACTTTTTCAATTTGATGTATTAATAAAACAAGACCAGTAAGAGAACTGATTTGTGGCAGCGGAATAAATAATTAACACACAGATTTGACGAGGTTCGGCTCCACTCAAGCCTACGTCCTTCTAGGCGTGTTTTTATTCGCCTCCGTGGTGTGAGCGCGTATTTGACTCCCTCATTGTAAATGTTTTATGAAAAACGTTTTCGAAGTCGCCAACAAGTCTTTAGAAGAAGACTCATAAACCTAATTGGATATTCATGAAACTTAGGGACACCTTAGGGACTTATCCAATGTAGATTTCCCCGTTAGGACTCCATAGATGGTCATTGAACGAAAAATTGAGTTCGGCGGTAAGGGTACGAACACAATCAGGAATCACATTCGCCCATTGCTGGCCTCTACTTAATAGGATTCATAGTAAATTTTATGCAAAAGAACAACCACATAATATTTTCAAGCACCCTAGAAAATAGTAGTCTAGGTTGGTTCATGAAACACATAAAATACTTTTTTTTTTTAGTTATATGTTATCAAGCAATCAAAATTACTGGGTTTCTAATAGGTTGTCCAAATTATACAAGATGATAAATATTGCAATCAAACATGAAAATAATAATATTTATGAAAAAGAAATAAAAATATTGCAGGGAGTTAGTATAATATACAATACTTACAGTTGTAGGAATAGGTTAACAATCTACATTATGAATAGAATGTCAGTAACTTCAATAAAATAATAGTAATAAATTAAAGAGAGCAAAGAAAGATTATTACTTTGAATGACCCTCAGAAATTATACCACCGTCTGGGTCGTTGGTTTGCACGGATCTTAGATTAATCTACATTATGAATAGAATGTCAATAACTTCAATAAAATAATAGTAATAAATTAAAGAGAGCAAAGAAAGATTATTACTTTGAATGACCCTCAGAAATTATACCACCGTCTGGGTTGTTGGTTTGCACGGATCTTAGATTAAATATTGAAGTAGCCTTGAAAAATAACATGTATTTGCCTCAACCAAACTGAGAGACTTGCTTTTATTTGATTTTTGTAATTGTAGCAAACTAGCAATTATGCTTCATGGATGATAGTTGTAGTTGTAGGGTAATAGTGTGGGGGTGGGTATTCGGCATGTAGGATAGGATGGATGATTAGCAGCAGTGTTGACAATTGATCGTGGTATTTTTTGATCTTTTGTAATATATTTGCTGCAGGTGTGTTATTGTATGATGGTGAATGATTCGGTGATGGTGTGGAATTAGTGTGGGCGTGGAGATTAGTGAGAGGAGCAGTAGGAGTAGCTGGTTATTTTGACGCAGGTATTGGGAAGAAGTATGAGGTGGGAGAATTAGGATTATTTCAACTTATATTCTTCTTACTGCTGCTAATGGGTCAACACTGCTGTGAAAAATAAACAACAATAGATTTTGCAAAAATAGTTGACAACACTTCTTAAACAACAATAGGTTTCTCTATATTAAAGCCATATCCTTTTTGAGTTTTGACTTATTTTTCAATTTTATTCTTCTTACAAGTCAAGCAATTTCAGTCCAAATAAACAAGGTGTAATGTTTGGAAGCAAACAAATGTGTAGAACATTCAAGATAATTTCATGTGATTGTAACACTAGTTGTTCTTTCAAAAGCAGATCCCAAAGATGGGAAGTGGTTTTGCAATTACAGACCATTGTAAAAGTTATCCTGAACTTCCCACCAATTTTTACCATGCTAATATCAATTTCCCCAATGTTCACCATGCTACATCAATTCCACCAAATTTCAAAGCATACCAATTTCTATACCATTTCTATACCAGAGAGATTTCCCTCAATCCTTATTTCCTTTCAAAACTTGCCTCTATTTGTAAATAATCAAAACATTGTGAAGGATATACACGAACCATAAAGAGAGATGAATTGAATATTATGTACAAAAAAGCTATACACTAACTTCTGAACTGGCAAGAGAGGTAACTTTGCTACTCCTTTGTGATCGTTTCGTAGCTACAAGTGGAGCACCTTCTTCCTCGTCACTGGGCGGCGGATAAAAAATCTCGCCACCCTTAAAAATTGGATGTAGATAAGCTTCACGCAAGTAAGTTCTTAAGTTCAGCATTGGGTCTGTTGCTCGTTCCAAGGTATCCTTCATCATGGCTTCCTGTAATAAGGTCAAAACACTAGTTGAGGTTGAGTTGAAATAATATTTTCCACGCACACATTCACATGCTCACAAGCTACACACTCAGACACAAACACACATATTAAGCAAACACACATAAGTACATCTTACTAGGAAAGTGGAAAGCAGATGTAACTCGTTCGAAGATTCAAAAATCTTGAAGTAATCCGAAGTTCTATAGGTATCACATAGAATACTAGTCAAAACTCCGTTTAGGTTTCGGTATATGTTTCTTGGGTTCAATTCAAAAGATCCCCATAATATTCACGATATTATGATTGTTGTCAGCAAATGATGTGAGATCCGATTATTCAACAACCTATTATCTAGCTTATATAACTTTCGATACATGTTTACTGATTTTAAGAGTATAATGTATTGGACAGTGAACTATACATCCTGATCCTCACATTTGTCCAAGTAAAAGACTAAAAGGAGTTACCTGCAAAGGGAACCTAGTAAATGCTGATTCAAAACGCCCTTTGCAAAGTCTATGAAACCAGATTGTGAAAATTGGGAGGACAATTAGCAATGGCGTTGATATCTTCAGACCCTTTGTGTTCAACAATCCTAGCAACAAAAGTTGCGATATAACAAGACCAATGATTATGCGCCGCTGTACATCTGGCCAGAAAGCAGCAGCACTTTCATATTTCCGATCGTAGACATTAATAATCTACGAACAAAGAAGAAACATCAGTATTGATCAACAAAGAGCTATAATATTACTGTAAAAACATTTGAAATTGTGCTAGCAAGGTGGGCAAAACTTAAAAGATTCGGCAACGGAAGACTCAAATTCCATACAAACAGAACAGACAAATGTAAGAAGTCATAACAGAAAACAAACATGTAATCCCCCCCACAAACCAAGCACGCGGCAAATCTTAAATTGATTAAAGCATGACCACAAATCACAGTACCTAATATATACAAATGTGTAGCTAGAGAAAAAGCAGCTGCATGCCACTCAATACTCATTTCCATAAATTATTTGACTATATATAGAACTATTAGACCATTACAAAAGCAAGTTAAAGTGAAAAACCGTAAGATAAAATTGGGACAACACTGCAAAGTGAATCGCAAGGCTGATAAAGAAAATTCTCTTACAAGATAAGGGGGTCAAGCAAAAGGATGAATATGAAAGAGGCTGAAGAAGGATCATCACAAAAGAACTCAGATCGAGAGAACTTCGGGGATATCAGAGAGGATGTTAAAAACAGACCATTTTATTCTCAAACTCAAAAAAAGGGACTCATTTTCTCCCTGGCTTCTGGAACATAGATAAGGCTTAGATATACAGTATAAAACTTCATTTACTTATTGGCCGATTTATGCTTATCTAATACTTCCTCTGTTTTTTTTTCGTTGCAACAATTTCCATTTATAAGTGTTTTATTTAGATGCAACATTTCCTTTCTTGGTAATGGTTTTGGGGCAACTTGACCATTTTAACCTCAATTTACCTACCCCGCATGCAAAAAGGATGGACAATTGGGTCAAGTCTTACTCTCTCCTCTTTCCTTAATATTTGTGCAAAAAAAACATTTGTTGCAACTAAAAAAAACAGAGGTAGTAGCTTCTACATGCTTGCTTGATACCTCTTATTGAGTTGAAGATGTTCAGTCGATTCGAACATTGAGTATTTATACATGTCCATTTACTCAGCTCATTTATATGTCCTCCGTACATTTTGACCACCTTCACATGCTACATGTTTCCAATAATACTTCGTTTATGTCCGAATGTTTATTAGGTTAATTTATAAAGTCCAATTAGTTGTTTAGAGGACACAATTGCTCACTTATCCATGCTCGCTTAACTCGTGTTCATTCAATGCTACCATTGAGTATTTATAGATGTCCATTAATTCAATGACCTCTCATATCAGTCTTCGATTCATTTTGACCACGTACACATGCTAACATGTTTCCACACTTATTTTGTTTATGTCCGAATGTTTATTAGATTGTTTTATAATGTTCAATTAATTGCTTACAATTGCTCATTTATCCATGCTCTCTAGACTACTCGAATACAATTGCTCATTTATCTATGCTCTCTAAACTACTCAAATGAACATTTGTCAACTTGCCCATTAACATGATTTACTAGATAAATGTTCACAACCCACTCGTCTAGTTTCGCTTTGATCATCACCACCCCCACCCCCCACTTTGACCATATGTAGGTCCCTCAATTCTCACAGTAATTTTCACCAAAACACAATGTTTCTTCCCCCTCTAGTTATACCCTCCCTCAAAATCTTTGCCCATTTAGCTGTCCTTGCCATTGAAGTGGTGGCAATTTAAGTCTGGCCTACCAGTAGAATTAGCAATGAATTGGTCCCAGTGAGAGTTATTAGGTGGGGTTTTTTGGGTTTCAAGTTTCTAGGAGGCGAAGGGAGAGAGATGGAGTTGGTCTTCATAAAAAGGGTATATTTCTGTATCCTTTTAGCTGGAGCAGACAAAAAGACAGGAAACTTAATTTATGTCATCAATGAGAATGGTGTTATGCCATTATAATAATTATAGAAAAAGGTTTCTTGTCAAGAAATACCTTACACATTACACAACTAACATATAATTTTCTTGTGGAAAAATAGCCTTTTGAGAGTTTAAGACCGAACTTTTATCAAGTTTCCAGCAGAAAAGTTGAATATTCTGGCATGTTGACTCGAAATTTCTCATATAATCTCGTGCATGGATGTCAAACTCTCACTCTCGCTCTCACTCCCCCTCTTTTTTCTTTCTTACCATCTTCTTTTATTCCCTTTTTACAACTCCAACTCTTCTTAAACACAACTGACCACACAAATAGAAGCTTTATACTTCATAAAGCAAATTAAACAATAGAAAGAGCAGTATCATTGTGGTTCGATGGAATAAGATAAATACAACAGAAATGGACAACCATTTTTTCTCCTCCCCAATTATTCATATACTAATCCAGTAATCCAAATTGGAATCCACAATGATTATTGATATTAAATTCAAATATTGTCAAACAAACAAAGAGACAAAATATTTAAACTCTAAACCATATAATTGCAAAGGCATAACAAACATATTTTACGTGCCAGTGTGTGTTATGTAGACAGCTTTAGCAATGGGCAAATATCATACCTGATGTCGGAAAACCAAGTAAGCAAATGCAAAGAAGACAATAATGAACGGAAGCAGTATTGGCGTGACTGCACAGTAAACTAGCCCAAGCAAAAAGTAAAGCTGAATCCGAGGCTCATATATAGCAAAGTCCAAAAACCCAGGATCCATTGCTTGCTCCCTATCCTTCTCTGTTTTAACTAAGAATGTGTTCTTCAAATGGAAGATAACTAAAGGAACTACTCTGAGGACTTCTGCAGCAACACCAGCCCAACCATCCACCATGATGTATGTTATAAAAAAAGTGGCTTTCATTGGCATTGACACCCCAATAATTTTTGGAATCCTAGAGAAAAGTAGAGCACTGAATTAGATTATGCAGAACATAGGATGATGTTTCTGTTGCAAAATGCATGCATAACAAAATGGAAAAGTGGCTTTCATTGGCATTGACACCCCAATAGTTTTTGGAATCCTAGAGACAAGCACAGCACTGAATTAGATTATGCAGAACATAGGATGATGTTTCTGTTGCAAAATGCATGCATAACAAAATGGACTATATTCATGCATTGTCGCAGGTTTCTACCCTTAATATGAGAATTAAATATAAAAATCAATAGAATCTTTCATACAATTTTTTGTATTATTTGTGTTAAAAGCATTTTTAATGATGTTGAAAGATACTGTATCTATTATATTCAGATTATAAACGACTAAATCAAAGATTCATTATCTGTATGCACTTAACCTCAAGAAGTATGATGTGGAAAACAATTGCATTATGCATCTTAGGAACATCATAGGTCTTTGACCTATTAGGCAAGAAGTGTTAATCTACAGGCAAAGAGTTTGACCTCAATGGCCATAGAATTGTGTTTGAGATTTCACATTCACATTTAAAATATGGCTCTCTTCAAAACAATTGATGCTAGCATGGGACAATGAATGCACAAGTTTCAGAGATCATGTTTATCAGGCAACACTTACTCGCTAGGAGACTGGTTCAGAAATGATTTGAGTTGTTCCAGTGCTGTTCCTGCAATAATACTTACAAGAAAAACATTTACCAGTATAAACAGATGGTATTTCCCTGCAGATACTCTCTCCAAAGATGAGAATGAAGTGTAGCCTTCTATCTTGGACATAATCATTATAAGGATTGGAATGAGGAGGAGAAATATCTTCAGTATGATTCCAGGCAGATACCCTTGGATAAAGGACCTCACAACTGGCCTGAAACATTTCCAATCAAGAACATTTTATAAGCCTCAGTGACTCATGTTATATATGCCTGACCCAAGAAATAAATCCTCATACATGGGAAACTCTAATGACAAGATAGTGTACACAACCTTAGAATGCAAAAGGGGATATCTATGAACGAGCAAATATTACATTTCTGTTGGTCTAATTGGAAAAGAGCAATTAGCGCACATATTAAGAATTAATTTAAATTTCGTAAAAAATATATCGGTACATTCTTGTAGCATCTATATAGTATTAATAAATATTATGAAATGACCTATAATGTATGCTTGATATTATTAATTGACATGTAATGTTGTATTTGTATAATAGAGTGACATATTTTGGATCAAATGAAACTAACTAAATGATTTTTATTTGAATCAAAAGTAAGTATGTCTCTACATGATCATGTCCTGCTTCATGCCTCATGTAAACATTCCAGAGCTGGGTGCAAGATAATTTGTGCTGAATTATGTAACAGGTGCCATAAGATGCAAGTATCCCCATAGATAATTTTTTTTTGGGCAAGTCTTCCTTTGCAATTTGATATGTCAAGTTTGATGGTCATACTATATATTAAATCATAAAACATACATCACATTCAACCAGAGAACACTTGTTATAGTCTAAACCATTTAATTAATCAGCACCTTCTCACTTCAAGGTGGAGACAAAAATTGAAAAATCATCAAAAATAACAGCATACATACTCTTAAAGGAATTTAACAGTGGCCTCCACTAGCTCAATGATCCAATCACAAAGGTGTACAAGCACATATAAGCAAAGATAAAAAATACCTACAAGATGACTTACTGTTCAATTAAATGCTTCAAGAAAGGTAAAACCTTCTCAATTCCATCAATGTTGGCAACCGATTGAACAAAAGTTATAGGAACCATAAAAAAGAATATGAGGAGGAAAAGGCCACCAGCCATGAGTAGCCTTCGTATTTTGAGTTCAACATATGGTATTGCAAGATTATCCCAGTAAACATCACTTGGTTCAGAAGCCCATTTTGTCAACCATATAGTAGGATTTCTTGATTGCTGAGTCTGAGCACAAACAGCAGCTCCCCATCTACTTTTGAACGAGACAAATGCCGCAGGCAATATAGCTTCTGGATCACTTAGAACTCGTTCTCTCTCTGCAGCTTCCTATTTGAACGAAACATCAACTTAATAAAGTGAAGAAACAAACACAATTCACAAACTGGTCAAGGAAGAAAATTGACGCAGGACTTAAGCTTAACCAATTTTCTAAAAACAATAACTTATTAGCATGGGAATAGAATAAAACAAGGGCAAACTTAAATGGGTTAGCATGATAACTGGTAATCTATCCTTGAGGGATCATATTAAGCTGTTTAGATGTAGCTGACCAGAAGTACAAGAAAGTAAAAAGTGACTACTTACTTAACCAAAAGAAAGTAAATTAGCCAAAAGTTTGAAGCACAGGAAAAACTACTTACTTGCTCACTAAGTTTCTCAATCTCCTGGGCATAATATTCAATTGCATCCACACGAGCACCCCAAAGACCACAAAAACCTGTCTATAAAGAACTAAACTTAGAAATTTTCTTGAATTTGAGTCTGGTATGATGCAAGTGTGTGCGTCTGTCTTTGTATCTTTACATACTTATGTGATACATTGGTACAAATGTGTGTACACATATATACAATTCAAACATACTCCTGCAAAATATTATGCCCATCACATACTCAAAAAAATGTTTAGATCATCCTCTAAAAAAGGGAAAGTACCTTAGTAGTAGGTTTTTTTGAGGGTTTTCTCTCATATTTATTTTGATAGTAGGTTAGCCAATTCTCCAGAGTCTTTTTCTTGTCAACCAACTTTGCTAGTTTATTGGCATTGTATACCACCTGTGAAGTTAGCACAGAAACAGAAAGAAGTTTAAATTTCTTCAAAGTATTCTGCAAAAATTCCAAATTAGATGTGTACGTTAAAAGGTTTCATGACACAAAACCAGGGATCTGCCCGGTCTATTTCACTTGGTCTCCAAGCTGCTTTTGGAACTTAAGAGTCATATCAGACTTAACACTAGGATAACATACAAGCTGCTTAACACTGTTTAAAGCTTGACTAGTATGGCTGGAAGAGTTCCTAGAGCCAGGAAAGTGATGATTTATTGTACTTCAAGGGATTTAGAGGTATGAGTTAAATGAAACAGAGACACCTAACACAAGAGAGGATAAAAAATATACAGAAGCTTGAGAGTTCAGATATCTTTATATTTGGCGGAACAATAGTCAAATCAAATCCTTTAAACTTGACACCCTCTCATTCCAATCCTATGGCCAAATATTGCAGACATGATTATTGAACAGCGAGCAGAAGACAATCAACTCCGTAACTCTAAGCTCAAAGTCAAGTATAACTAAAAGTCTCAAAGCATGTTTCAGCATCTTTTCCAACTGCAGAAAAAAATATTCATAAAACAAATTTAAACTATACCTGATGTAAGAGATAATGGTCAGGATGATTCACATAAAAAAAATGTTCGACGTGCTCGCTGACAGATTCATCAGGATCTGGGGGAACATTTCGCACAAGAACCTAAAATGTGAATCAAAAAGTCATATGGAGAAATAACATAACTCTTATGTTGGAAAGAAAACTATATGTCAGTATGTCACCAACCCCAATTAGTTAAGATAACATCTTCCATGTACACAAGAAGTGATAATTGAGAACATATAAACATACAAGTAGACAGACATAGACATTCATGACTTGTGGACACAACAAAGTATGTGTGGCACGCAGACAAGGACCATTGGAAGTCAAGAACTGGTAAAGCTCAACAGAAATCATTCAACTCATTGAAGATATCAGTTAATTACGATACGATGGTAAAGGAAAATCAAGTGGACATATAAGGTTTTGCCAAATATTCTAGATTAACTGTTTCCATGCTAGGTCACAGGGGTCCAGATTTTCTTCAGGAACCTAGTACTGGAGGAACCCAATAGAATGGTCAAATATGCATGATGGGGAACTGGAGGATAATTAAAGAGAAATTCAGCTCAAAGGAGCCATCTATACCTAGGTTCAGTAAGCACAGAGACCAACATACCTCAGCCCAATTTAAAAGGCTTACTGAAAAGAAATTCAAACATTTCGTTTACTGTTCTTTTCTTTTTGGTTGTTTTCATTTTCCGACAAGGTACAACCATGGTTTCGTAAAAAGGCCCGAATTTTCACAGGAGGCTGAACCTAATCCAACCGACTAGCCATCTTTACACCTAGGTCCAAATAAGCAAATGGACCAACATACTCAACCCAATTTAAAAGGCTTGTTGAAAAGAAATTTCAACATTTCGCTTTCTGTTCTTTTCTTTTTGGTTTTTTTTCCGACAAGGTACAACCGTAGGACATGTCGTTGAAGTTATGCTTAATCAATAACGAATCGATAATTAATTGTCATTAGTCAAATGCTTACTGGAAAATAGAACTAAGAGAACTTCAGTTCATAATGCAATGCCCCTAACAATTAAAAAAAAAAAAATGTTTAATAATAAAATAAAAAAGGTTATAAAGTATTTATATAATTTTTTTAAAATTTTTAAAAATTTCCCCCCCCAAATTCTCTTTTTCCTTTTTTCCCCCTTCCACCCCTAACCCCACAAACCCCCCCCCGCCCCCCACCCCCCCCCCCCCCCCCCCTAACACTACACTAGCTAAGTAGCCATCTCTACACAGAGGTCCAAAGAAAGTGGACCAACAAACCTCAATGGCTCAATCCTATTTTAAAGGCTTACCGCCAAACAAAAAATCCAATTTCGTTGAACATATAATTGTCAAGTAGTCAATATGCTTACTGTAAATTGATCTGGACGTCGATCTCCAGAAGCAATGAATTCCAACCTCAAGGTCATTATTATCTTGTACTCTTTATATAGCATGTAACAAGTCCAAAATGTGGCAATATATGCCACACCAATATGCGCCCAAAATCTGTAAAAAAAGATGCGCAAAAAAGTCAGAGCTTTTAATCCAGATATTAGATATTTCCCTGCATTAAAGTGTTAAGTAGCAATCATATTGAACAACTAGGCTTAGTATCCTGATAGAGGTTGATAATAACTGAATATATTAAAATCCTGTGTGGTGTTGAGTATCAGCCCAGATAGCAGCCACAGAAAATTAAATGTGATTGCCTAATGTTTTAATGTTCCATACTTGCTTACAATTAACTCTTGAAAAGAAGGTGATTCTGGATCCATGTCTCCTTCAACTGTTTACTACTTCACGAAACGGCAGAGCAAATGATTCACGCATTGCCAAAATATTGTAATGAGATGTAACAACCTATATTCTCTTAGTGACACATCTTGTATGTTTTTAGTGCAAAAGATATAATGCAATCGTTAGGCAGAAAACATATTATCTTTTTGGGACAAATGAGATGCCTTGAGATTTAAGATATTTCACCATGCACAGCACCACTCAGCAAAAAGAGGCACTTGACTGCTGGAGTTACAAACATATCCAACTTTGCTGGAGGAGAAAAGGTTCCCCCCCGCCCCCCAATTGAGGGAACCGGATAAAAATTAGAAAAATAAAATAAGATCAAATATTACATACATTGATTTCTCCATTATACAAATCCAAGGCCTAAATAAATTATTGTCTCCATTATACAAAAGGTTTACAATATGAGTTTTCTTTTTTGTCCTGCAGGTTTAGGGACATAATAGAAAGAGAGGAAGTTCGAAGTATTGGGAAAATTTTCCATAACTTCTAAAACTTATTTCATTTTATTCTAATTAAAGGAAGGAGCAACCATTGCTTAGACCCGCACTACTTTCTGAAAAGACACCACAATAAAGGCCAATGACGAGATTCTAGTGTACAAATACACATCACCCTATGTAATTATTAGATTCCAAACTTGTATTTCAGGTCCTATACCTAGAATGGAGATGGGCAGAGAGAAAACTCACATCATCACAATTTCTACACTAAGGTGATAATCACCATTTCAAAAGATAAACATACACAAACTAATGACAGAGTTGAGCTGCCCAAGTGCTAGGACGTCTCACCTTTCTGATCCCGTAGGAATGTTTGATATTGACAATTTGTCAATATTACTAAAACTCAAATCATGAGAACCTTCCAACATTCTTCCCGTCCAATTAACAGGTAGCAGAACAGCAAATGCTAGTACCGCAATAGGAACAAATATTTTCAACCTGTAGCGATGTCTTCAATATTAGATCAAAAAGGCAAGCAAAGAAAGAGAAACCACGAAGAATAGTAGCAAAACAGCAAAATAAAAGGAGGAAAATTTTGAACGAACAACAGAGCATGGAGAAATAACAGCAACAATTAAAAAAAATTAATGTATAAAGAGTGGTCGTGATCACTTGGGGAAAATTTTTGTGTTCTTAGTTGAAATATTCAAACACAGGTATGAACTAGAGAATACTACACATTCAGTAAGAGCTTCCATAAGTTCCATTATTAAAATCTTGTCAGGCCAACTATCTAGCTCTTCTAGCACAATCACATGTTCAATTAACACGCACAAACTGATTTATATATAGTATGTCAACTACTAACTCACCCGAGAAGGTAAATTCGAATATAAGCCACCGAATCAAGTCCAGCATGCTCAATGAGCTCAGGTTCTGGCATTCTTAATGCCTCTGGCATCCAGTTTAGAAAACGTAAATACGTCCTGAGATCCAAGTTGACAAACTTGTTTACCAACCCTCTAGAATGCGTTGGAGTTGCTCTGATTCCTTTTAGATACCATTTTGGGAAGTACACTCTATCGTTTATGGGTTGAAGTCGTAATATTGCAAAGACGATGAGGAATACTAGAGCAGACAGAAGGTTTACAGCAGCCGAAATACCAATACCTTGAAGGTCCGTCATTTCGTTCTAAGGTATAAATAACCTGCAACTGTAAAGGAGTTAGATACAAAAACAATGAGCGACTAGTTACTGGAAAAAAAAAATAAGTTTAAGCGGTTAAGCCCCAACATTCAATAGAATTGTCGACTTTTATGACCCTGCCAATTGACATCTTATCTTATGTACTATTAAGTTAAGCATCGTGTTCGCAGAGGCTTCCTTCCTTCTACGACTAAAAATATAGGCAATTCTTTCATCTAAACCTATTCCTTCACCTCCTTTCTCTAAGTTTGCTCCAATAACGATCTGGCATCGTCAAATTCCAAAATCACTTAATCTGCAATACACACAGTTCAGATCTTCCAGCTGAATAAACAATTATCTTCTTTTCCTTCCATTTCTACAATAGACAACTCTATTGATAAGAGGGCAAACCAAGAATCTCTTTGTTAAATGCTTTCAGAAACGAAGAATCTCGTTCTTGTGCCTTGAAGAATATCCAGCTTTTTGAGTTGGCTGAACCCTTCACTTTTGCAGCACATTCCCTTCTCAACACAATCAATAAAATCCTCACCCAAAAAAAAAATTGAATACTAATAAAATAAGAAAGATATCCTTGCACGTTCATGAGACCATGACCAACTATATCTCAATCTTACAACAAGGATTGAAATTTCAACACAAACGCGCCGCTATTGAGGCAATACATTTCATGATCATAGGATGTCATTACAGAATCCACGAACTTTTCTTATACACAATTAACTACTACTACTACTATTATACTAAAAGAAATGTCAAAAATCAACAAAAAAAGACCATAATTGGGAAAAATCAATGAACATTCAGAATATTAACCACAAAAACTCGAAATTTTATACAAACAAATATAGAGTAACTTCATCAAAACCCACAAAAAACAATTGTAATAACAGTACAGGAAACTTGACATCAGTATTAAAAATTAAAAGCGCAAATTCCCGGGAATAAAATTTGAAGTAGCAGCATATATTAGTAGATTATTTTACTCCAAACATAGAAAAAGATTAACCCCACAACCTAAAACTTTCCAAATTAATGTAACCACTTTTTGTTTGATAGCAGGAAAATAACAATAAAATACAAGCAAAAATAAAGGTCAAAATTTTATAAAGATAGAAGACTAAGAACGCCATGGTGGAAGTATTAAATCAATATTCACCCAAAAAAAAAATACACCCATCATAAATTTAGCTCTGAACTAAAATACCCACTAATAAAAGTACGTAAAAATTAAAGAGAAAGAAACGATCAAGATACCTGGTATATATATTGTATAAATATAATGAGAATGAATGATATAAAAAATGTATGAGATTGAAGAAGTGGTGTGGTATGGTATGGTATGTATGTGTTGAAGTAATAGTTAAGGAGATGAAGAAGTGGGAAGAAAGCGAATCTGGGAAACAAACAGCGTAGAAAACGAGTAAAGATGGGAAATTGGGAATTGATGAAGATGGGCTATGATATGACGCTATGTTACCGTTGTTGTGTATATAGAATATAGTTGTATGAGCTTTTTATCGTTGGAAGGAAAGCCAACCCAAAAGAAAATGTGCCCGTTTTAAATAATTTGTTTGTTTCCTTCTTAAGGTTGATTTGCTCTTAAATTATTCTTTATTGTATTGGATATCGCTGTTGTTGGACCACCGCCCACTCTGTGGCACCTGAGTATGGATCCTCCCATATTTGGGATGGTTTAGATGTAGATGTCTCCTAAAATGGCGTAATTCTCAAACATTTAATTGAAAGATGGTTGCAGATATTATTATTATTAAATAATTTCTCGATTCATATTTTATGATCTTACAATTTTAGGATTTGAAAGAAATTTACTGATACTGGTTTTATTAGTTACTTGATTTTGTAATATGTTGATCAAGTCGATTAAAAAAATCACATGGTAGAATCATGTTAAGGTTCTATGATCCTACCTCATGAAAGAATGAGGTGTCACTAAAAAAAATATTGATGAAAAAGTAAAAGTATTGGGTGATATTATCTCACCTAGGGTTGACTAAGGTATGAAAAAAGGGTTGGATTGGGATTTTGACCAAACCCTGATTTGCAATTTAGGGGATCACAGGGGGGATTTTACCCCCAGCCCTCGCCCGTTCTACTGACTTAAAAAAAGATATTGCTAACGTACAACCAATTCTCAGTATTAGATTACCAAAAAACAGTAAAAGAAGAAATAAAAGGGAACAAGAAGATGTCAGAGAAACGAGATATGTTTAAATTAATTCAAGGACATTGCACAAACAAAGATGCATTAAGGCTGGAAAATTGCAAGGAGTCGTTGTGGAGACAAGATTACCTCCATCATAGAGGTGATCAAATGGGGGCATGTACGGGTCGGGCTGCCTCAACAAAATTACCCGCTTGCCGGGTCGGGCCAGTTTTTTTGTGCCCAAAGCCCACTTGTTCATGCCAAAAATAGCGGATTCATGCCAAAATCAGGTCGGGCTAAATCTAAAATAAAAAAAAAAATCATTTTTATGTTACACAAAACCTGTCCCAAACAAACAAAATAAAAGTTGGGCAGAGCTCGAAAATCAGGCCCAACAAATATGCCCAAGTCCGGGCATTTTTTGGGTCGGGTCGGGCAAAGCTTAATTAGCTCTACTCCATCATAAGCTTGACAATTGGAGAAATATTAACCCAAAGATTGTCTCAAATATATGAGAAGATTACATTAAGAAAGTACCCTAACTTAGGTTGCTAAGCCCAAATGCTAAGATAAGTGCTAGAAGTTAAGGAAACTAGAGTCTAATTGTTGTTTGTTGTTGATTGTGTGTCCTTCACTTGATTCCACATTCATAATTTATAGGATTCCTTATTTTGCAGTTAATTAGAAGCATTTTCCGCCTATTGACATAAATTTCTCCTCTCTTTACTTTAGTGCATGCTACTCAGCGTCAGTTCTTCTTTGGATCCATTGGTGCCAACGCCAAATATTTGTTGACTTACTCTGGACTTTTCATGTATTCGTGGATTGGGCCTGATAAATTTAGAGTTTGGTTTAGAGTTAATTGGGCCTACATCAAAATATAAGTATTGGGTAACCTAAAAGTTAAAATCAGTGTAACAAATGCTCTTTCATGGATTTGGTTCTAATTTCAAATCCCTGCCAACTTTGAGCGTGCGCTCTTCAGGAGAGCGAGCGTTCTACTGACTTGCCTTTTCGTTTTTCCTTCTTTCTCATCACGTTTCATCAAACGCCACAACACCAAAACGTAATATCATCACATAACATCAATGGACACATTTAAACTATAAATGTTCCAACAATCCTCCTCCATTTATAGTATAAATACTTTAAAATCCGTACACATTTCTAAACTACACAAAATCAACTAAACTTGTGCATAAATGAAAATGTCTTAAAGATTGAATTTCCACTTAGTATAACATACTTTACAAACAACAAGCTTACACAAATAACATTGTAACCTTCGACTCCATTAAAGGCCTTGAGTCCATATCCACATTGATGAGTGTTCCTAGTTAAGCCTCAAGCTAGGTGAAGTGGCCAAACTTCTAACTCATATAGGTAAACCTTCTATAACATGCTCTCGCAACCGAGTAACTAACCAAAGGTTTATTAAGAAATTAATCAACCTCCAAAATTGCGAAAAACAAACACTAACCTTGGGATGTAATTAAAATATTATAGTGCTCCAAATTACTAATAAAGTGGGATCCTCATTGAATTCAAGATCTTGCGTTGTACAAGACGTGAATTGAGTTTTCTTCATTTGCAATTTACTTAATTAAGGCTTAAAACACATCCCTACTTTTATATCACATAACTTGACAACAACTTTGGCCAAATTCATCAAGTTAACATAAAATATATATAAGTTAATAACACGACTCCATGTTTATAAAATCACAAAGACCACAATGTCGCAATCCAATGTTGTGATTTGCCATTATAAACATAATATCATTCAAATATCAATTATGAACAAATTACATGTTAATACTAAAACAATCAAATAAATTAATATTCTTCCCCATTTTAGTATTAACAAAATAAACACCTTATCTATTTAAACCAAGACTATTATATGGAAACAACCACGTAAGTACACTTCTTGGATCACAAGGAATTAACCTCCTCCATGAAAAACCTCCTCCATGAAATACCTCCTCCAAGAAAAAATATCATCTTCTTGTAAGAAACAAATCCCTAAACCAAGACTTAACTCACGCCAAATTATCCTTCTGAAACCGAATAACATATTTATTTCCACATAACTCTGTCTTTTAAATAGATTAGATCAAAGACAATAAACCATTATCTTCCAAGACATTTAATAATTTCAATTAAAACAAAATCGGTAAAAATCATATGTATACAACACCAAATTTAGACAAAGTTTCATTGCCCCCAAATTTAATACATAACCCGATTTATACAACCGATTTCCTTAAAATCATGAACTTAATAATCTCATAAATTGAAATAATTAATTACCATGTCTTTCATTATACTTTACTCAAGTATAACACATGTCACTTTAAAAAGTGAAAAAACTATGAAATAATAACATTCCATAAATCATAATCAATTTCTAGTATAAATTTATAACATGTTAATACTAAAATAAACAATAAATTAATATTTTCCCCATTTTAGTATTAACAAACATATAAACACTTATACTAGTAATTACCACAAAATCATTGAAACAAATCAATATTTTGATTTTCCAACTTGTAAATTATAAACATCACCCAATTTATATAAAATTGAGAAGTACATTTGATAATCATTTTAAACCCATGTCTAAAATATAAATAATCTAAAGAACATAGAATCACATTTATAACATTTAGACAACACATGGTTAAAGATGAAATTAAATACATAGCCCATACTAGGATGACCTACTAAGAAACAACATGTTTATAACTACCACAAGGTCATGTTCATGTCAACAATTATATACTCAACAAATTATAATAAACACATTTACTTTAATAAAATAAACAGTATAACTTGTCCATGAGTATATAATCAAAAACATAATTAGTGATAGTAACCCACTAACTATAACATGATCAATAAATAAACTTAATGATCATCATATTAATACTCAAACCAAAATCATGAAAAATAACATGTTAATACTAAAACTAAACAAATAAATTATTATTCATCCCCATTTTAGTATTAACAAAATAAAATAAAAAAATTCAGATTTTGGATGAGTTTAATATAACATGATATATCAATATCAATAAAAATCATCTACCCTTTTCATCATGGTTCAAGAATAAAATTCTTCTTCCAAACAAACATGGAAATCATGAAAGATATAGGATGAAATTACTAACATTTCTTGACAAGAACAATAAGAAGATGTTGCCATTGACAACCTTTGACAAAAACAAAATTTGCCTTAATCGTTTCTTTACCGAAACAAAATGTTGCACAATTAAAGAAACCCATCCTTGAAAGAAAAATAAACCTTCCATTCCACCGTCACTTATAGTTGACACAAACCATCCCTTAAGAAGGAATCATCATAACCCATGTTACAATTAAATTAATGTTCATGATGGAAGCAAATCCTTTCAAAAGTTGCTCTATACCACAACCAAGACCACCATCCATAGTATATATAACAATTTGACAATTTTTTAAAGTCAAATTTCAAAACAAAAAGTTTTGTCAAAGTTAATCCAAATTTAACAATAGTGTAAACATACTATAACATGCAAGTTTAATTTACTATAACACATTCTATCAAAGAAAATAATAGAAACTTACAATACAACCCAAAAATGGGTTTTCCGAGAAATCCATCATTCCCGACCTCTTGTCTTGTAACATTCTTCTTCTCTTTCCATTGAACAATGGCATCCCAATTAACGAAAATTAGAAACATCTCACCCAAGGAAGATCCAATTACCCAAGGACTAAATAACTTATAGATTGTTAGAAATGTGTATGGTATAATAGTGAGTAACAGGATATTAGATCTTTCAAGCACGTACTAATACGCTTTTCTATAAGTTATTTACCGACCCACTAGGAACAACAGAGTATCACGGTAATACTTATGAGATACGAAGAAGAAACATTGAATCTTGGTTGTTAACAAGAAACAATCCCAACAAGAGTTTGTAGTTTGATTTTGTTTAGAGAAAACACAAGAGAATTTCATTCTCTAAGCAAGTACCATGGGAAAATGATTTCTCACTTTAAGCAAGCATGAATAATCTCTCTAACCCCATTCCACATGTGATATCTTCCTATATATACTAGGGAAGATTTACAGAAGAAAAAACTTAAATGACGCAACCATTCACACGAAAAGACATGCACCATTTTCACGAAAGAAATGCATCGTCAGAAAAACTGACGAACTTGGAGCTGGCGCTCCCCTGCGGAGCGAACGCTCCTAGGCAGGAGCGGGCGGTCCTTTATGGAGCCGGCGCACCACAGCCCTGTCAAGGATTTGGTTCTAATTCCAAATCCCTGCCAACTTTGAGCGTGCGCTCTTCAGGAGAGCGAGCGCTCTACAGACTTGCCTTTTCGTTTTTCCTTCTTTCTCATCACGTTTCGTCAAACGCTACAACACCGAAACGTAATATCATCACATAACATCAACGTACACATTTAAACTATAAATGTTCCAACAGTTAAAGAGGGGAATACCTCAATGTATGGACATCAGTTTCACGCCACACTATAAATACTGATGCTTTCAAAGTCTATGAGGTAGAGAAAAAGAAATTCAAGGCTCATTTGAAGGGTGTAGATAGAATTTCCTTAACCACTGATCTTTGGCGTGCTAGACCACAAAGGATCGAGTACATGGTTCTTACGGGTCATTTTGTTGACCGTGATTTGAGACTCCAAAAGCGAGTTTTGAGCTTTGTCCATATACCTCCTCCTCGGAAAGCCAAACACATAGCAAATTGCATTTTCAAATGTTTAAAGGAGTGGGAAATTGAGAATAAATTAAGTGTTTCTCAAATTCTTTTGAATAATATGTTTATTCTTACACGCTAGTTGATCTATACTTATGATAACAATTGCATTTTTTTTAAAATATAGGTTTTTACGGTTTCGGTTGATAATGCCACCGCAAACGATTCATGCATACAAATTTTAAAGGATACTTTCTCACTTACAAAGAGGTTGTTGTGTGGTGGAGAATTGTTTCATGTTCGTTGTTGTGCACACATATTGAAAATTATGGTGCAACATGGTCTCAAGCAAGTCAAAACCATTGTCAAGAATGTTTCCAGATACCATAGATTATCTCAATGGAAGTGAAGATTGAGAAAATTTGCTGAAATTGTCCGACAATTCAATCTTAAAGAGCGGAGGTTGGTTCTTGAATGCAAGACTAGGTGGAATTCCACTTATGATATATTATCATGTGCAATCAAGTTTAAGGAGGTATATTCTAGACTTGCTTTGGAGGACAACGATTATGTATATTGTCCTAGTTCTGATGATTGACATAAAATTGAAAAACTTCTTGAGATCTTAAAAGTGTTCTATTATACCACAAATATTATCTCATGCTCAGAATACCCCAACTTTTTCCTTAGTGAAGTTTATTACATCAAAGAAATGTTGGACAAAAATTATAGTTCTCCTGATCCTTTTGTCAAAGATATGGTGAAAAACATGAAAAAAAGATTTGATAAGTATTGGGGTGAATGTAATTTACTCATGGCTATTGGTGGGGTGTTAGACCCTCGTTTGAAAATGAAGGTTGTTGAAATTACATTTTCTCATATGTTTCCTTCAAATCTTGTTAGGGAGAACATTAATAAGGTTATTAGAGATACTTTGTATGAGTTGTATGATGAGTATAAGGCTTTGTATCCTCCTTTGGATGAAGAACTTGGAGAAAGTAGGAATGGAGCTCCACATATAGTTCAAGGGGGGAGCCTTCTGGGAATGTCATGGTTTTTACAAGTTGTTAGAAGTGGGGAAAGAGTGGAGCCTAGAAAATCAGAACTTGATGTATATCTTGAGGAATGTACCGCAACTGATGAAGGACATAGGTTTGATACCTTGAATTGGTGGAAGGAGAGAGCTAGCAAATTTCGTGTTTTGTCTAGATTGGCAGCTGTTGTCTTTGCTATTCCTATTACCAATGTTGCTTCAGAGGCTACATTAGTGCTGGGAGTCGAGTTATTGATCTTTATCGATCTTCATTGCTTCCGGAAACCGTGCAAATATTGATTTGCATGGGAGATTGGTGTAGGTCCACTTTTGGAGTCAAGAGAAATCATGATTCCCATTCCATAAATTGTGTTCTTCTATGAGGTTATTTTCTCACTCTTCTCTAATCTTATACTTTCTATTACATAAATGAATAAGTTATGATTTTATAAACTAATATCTTTATAAATATTGTTTTAATGAATGTGTTCAATATATTTTGTAGGTGTTATGGGAGAAAAAGAACCATGGAGAATGGCTTGGACTTGGAAATGAATGTCAAAGAAAGAAGATAAAGTCGTTGTTTGTGTGTTCAAGTATCAAATGAGATATTTTTATAAAACTTTGTCAAAGTTGTTGTGACTTGTGAACTTTGTTAAATTTGTTGTCAACTATTTTTTTTAAGTTCAAAGTATGCGGAACGTTTATTGTATAAAGCTGGAAAATGGAATCATATTGCATTGTACGAAGCATGTCCGCTAAAATGCATTGGAAACGTTCTCGAGCTTTTTTGAGCCGAATAGTTCGCGAACCTTCTCGAGCCGAGTCGAAGTTTTTTTTCGAGCTCGACGAGCTTCGAGCGCAATCCCTTTCATTCTCGAGCGGAGCCCAGCTTGGCCAGGTTCGGTATCGGTTCAGCACGTTAACACCCCTAGCTCCTGCGCAGGCATGCCAGGGGTGCTAGTTGGAGTGGTGCTGGCGAGGATGATTTGCGTCGCACATTCTCTAACATGCGATGCGAATGGCTCATCATCGGCGTCGCACGTTGTCTAGCATCCGACGCACATAGTCTTGATTTTGTGCTGTTGGTGTTGGGGCTCAAGGATCATGTGCGTCGGACATTGCTTACCGTCCGACGCAAATCGCTTGATATCTGCGTCGAGTCCTTATCCGACGTAGATATCCTCTCCCAGATTTGCGTCGAGGCCTGTAGCGTCGGACACATGTCCGACGGAAATGGGGGTTTGACATCCGATGCAAATCGTTGATACTGTACTAGTGAAAAAAGGGTTGGATTGGGATTTTGACCAAACCCCGATTTGCGGTTTAGGTTTGGTTACTGAATTGAGAAAGATCTCGCTATGGTACAACCAATTCTCAGTATTAGATTACCAAAAAACAGTAACAAGAAGAAATAAAAGGGAACAAGAAGATGTCACAGAAACGAGATCTGTTCAAATAAATTCAAGGACATTGAACAAACAAAGATACATTAAGGCTGGAAAATTGAAAGGAGTCGTGGTGGAGACAAGATTACCTCCACCAAAGAGGTGATCAAATGGCGAGCCACGTACGGGTTAGGTTGCCTCAACAAAATTACCCGCTTGTTGGGCCGGGCCTGTTTTTTGTGCCCAAAGCCCGCTTGTTCAAGCCAAAAATAGCGGATTCATGCCAAAACCGGGTCAGTCCAAATTTTAAACTAAAAAAATCATTTTTATGTTGCCCAAAACCCGTCCCCAACAATAAAAAAATCAGGCTAGGCAGAGCCCGAAAATCAGGCCCATCAAATAGGCCCAAGTCCGGGCATTTTTTAGGCCGGGTCGGGCTAAGCTTAATCAGCTCTACGCCATCATAAGCTTGGCAATTGGAGAAATATTAACCCAAAAATTGTCTCAAATATATGAGAAGATTACATTAAAAAAGTACCCTTATTTAGGTTGCTAAGCCCAAATGCTAAGATTAGTGCTAGAAGTTAAGGAAACTAGAGTCTAACTGTTGTTTGTTGTTGATTGTGTGTCCTTCACTTGATTCCACATTCATATAATTTATAGGATTCCTTCTTTAACAGTTAGTTAGAAGCATTACCCGCCTATTGACATAAATTTCTCCTCACTTTACTTCAGTGCATGCTACTTAGCGTCAGTTCTTCTTTGGATCCATTGGTGCCAACGCCAAATATCTGTTGACTTACCCTGGACTTTTCATGCATTCGTGGATTAGGCCTGATAATTTTAGAGTTTAGTTTAGAGTTAATTGGGCCTACATCAAAATATAAGTATTGGGCAACCTTAAAGTTAAAATCATTGTAACAAATGCTCCCCTAATTTGCACAGTTTATGCATAACTCTGCAAATTATCAATAGTAGAGTTTGTTATGGTCACCGATTCAGGATGCATTTTGACTGATTTTTAAGATAATAAAATGTTTTTAAATATCAAGATTTCATAATTACTAGCAAGATCCATATGATTAGAAGGCAATTAGATTGTTAGACACTAGTGGAAAAAACATCAAGTGCTCCGGTTAAAAACTGTTCAAGTGCTCCGCATTTGACCCGTAACAGACGCCATACGAGCACTTGAGTTTTTATCAAGTGCTCAGGTTGAAAACCGGATCACTTAGATTTACAAGTGCTCCGGTTGTCTTAAAAACCGGAGCACTTATGACTTTTATAGGTTCAAAATACGTCAAGTGCTCCGGTTGTTAGGAAAAAACCGGAGCACTTGATTCACAAGTGCCTCGGTTTTTTCCAACAACCGGGGCACTTGATGGAATTTTTTTAAAAAAAAAACCTGAGATTACCGGTGCAGTAGTGATTCTACTCTTTAATTTCCTCGCTTTTGATTATGTCAGGCTAACTTAGTTCTTAGCAATTACCCACTAGTCATGAGGAAAAAAAAGAATTGTATACCATAAGTCATATACTATTGAAAGATTCAGAACAAGATCTACATGAAAGTTCTGTAAACTATCACAAGATTGTCATCTTTATGAGTCAAAACCAGAAGCCAAGATTCAATGCAGGTATAAAAGTAGAAACTCAAGGCAGGTAACATATTTTAACAGAAAAAAATAAATAAAAGGAACTAAAAGCAGCTACATTTGTTTAGTAGAAAGTTCAGTAGCAACAAATAGATTATAATAATTTTAAGATAGAGCCAAGCCCATGAAAGGGACTATACTAGTAATTTTACGAATAAAGAGAACAAAATAAGTATCAATTTTTCCCTTGTGACAAGGAGAAAGAGTCATGACAATACCTACATCGAATCAACTGAATCAATATTCAATACCACCATACAGGGAATACGCAACAAATGGCAAGGTTAGATTTAAAACATGACATGAACAATTACAACAATGATTAGTACGAACAGGCATTGCAAAGGGAAATAATACATACCACATTCTCAGAATAAAAGCAAAACAGATGTCCCATATACTACCCAATCTAGAAATAGAAATGAAAGACCTGACCTAAGATTAGCTAATGGTCACATAAGCACAAACATACCTGCCAATGATAAAAATTTCATACATTATGATATGAATATCTTATCAAGAGTGAAGGCAACACCTTGAGTTGGGGCAACACAACACCGTTCATAAGCATCTTAAGTCGAGAGCCTGATAAAGTTTCAGTAGTAGCATAAGTCGAAAGCATACTATGTCGAAAACAATAGTGATTGATGATACGTCGAAAAATGTCAAGAGTACGATATGACAAAACAAGTACTACAATACTACAACTTAAGAAATATTAAAATCTGCTATCGAATTTGGCATCATACCACAAACATAAATCCAGTTTGTTTCAAACCAATAGATGAAGAACATACAATACTATATGAACAATCGACATAGAAGCACTAAAAAATCCTTCAACTGATAAAAAATCAACATCAAAAACCTAAAAGATCCTTCAACTGATAAAAAATCAACATCAATAACCTAAAAAGAAATGGTAAAGAAAAGTCAATAAACAAAACCCTTAACTGGGATTGCTTTCTTTTATTTTAGGGGGAACACTTATCTTATGATAAGTTGGGAGGGGGATCACGTATGAGCTTCTTTTCTAATATCACTAACAATATATGGTAATGCAGCCAATGGGAGTACCCCCAACAAATACATCTGCACAGGTGTTTAACCTAAAATCTGGGAATAGAGAATCATCCAGGCTTAAATTTGATGGGGGGAAAGCGACAAAGAAAAGAGCTCATGATGATATTTAGAACAAACTAGTCATTAAACCGGCAATTTCTTAGATGAGTGCTGGAGAATTTCATTTCAAAGCACTTATGGTCTGATGAATCTAAATTTGGGAATGGAGTGCGATAACAATATCAAATGGACCAACTACCAAATACAAGTTTTTAAAATTGTCACAAGTGCTTGGGTTGATTAGTCAACCGAAGCACTTGACAAGTAGCACAAGAAGTTTTTTCCACTAGTGAGATCCATCAACATTCAAAGTTGTCTTGAAAGATACAACTCTTTAAAGGAAATAAGAACGATAATATGATTCAAAGTTGATCACTTAATTCCCCTTCTTCACCTTCTCCAATTGTTCTCCGAAGATAAGAAAAGTCCAAAGTGCACATAGCGCCAGACCCCTCATCGCCAGAGCTCTCATCCCCAAAGTCTTCAAACTCATCATCACTAATTTCCAATAACCACCATGGGAACACTCTCCTCTTTATCACAACATTGAAATTTTGACAAACACATGTATATCTGACCACATGCCGTTTGTTGTCATCATATGATAATGGACATTATATACCAGATGCCCTTCAAACTTTGTCTTCTTCAGGTATCTATAGTCTATGTTTGGCTGGAAGCTAAGAAGTCTTGAACCAAGCTTTTGCCCCATCTTTTGCAAATTGGGATGAGTTTCGTTCTCATGGCTTGGTCTAACTGCTCAAATATTGTACACATGAGGTCTTGGCTAGAACATATGGTAAAAGCGCTAGAATTAGTTTACAATGAATCCATGCATTCCACTTTGGGATCGTTCCCAAAATGTTTCAGAATTGTTGTTGTCCATTTTGATTTCTCTTCATCGTTAAAAGCCTTGATTCAGTTTTGAATTACTTAATGCCAAGTGATGATTGGGACATTCACAAGGGTTTATCATTCATGGTTCTAGGGTTACTAGGGTCGTACTAGGTGTGATAATAAATGTTGCATTTACATCTATTGTTAATTCTTTTGAGATAAGCTTTTTGTAATTTTATGTACATCCACTTTATGTTTTACCCGTTTATTTATAGGGGATAAACTGTGGAAATTATTCTCCTAATATAGTGGGGTAGTAGGCTTTTGAAATTTTTGGATGATAAAAAAATGAGTTTATTTATTATATGAAATAGATAAACTTACTGCAGTTAACTCCTCATTTAATGGTATTAATGTCAGTTTTAATTTGTTAATGGGAGATTGTGCATCATGATTTAATTTTTTTCTCCATATCTAATGTGATTAGACCCTTAGGCTGCCTACAAGGCATTTATTGCCTTGTACAAATATTTTTTCCACATACATTTCTATATGAATCATTCTTTTGTCTCAATAATCCATTTTATGGGTTGTATATATTTGACTTTGTGTGTCTGCTACAACCATTTTTAACTGCATTTCCTTCTCCATAACTTTTCGGTAGGCAGATGTTTTCCGAGCATTAGGCAGTTTGTGGTCTAGGCTCCGCGTCAGGATAGGCAAACCCTATTCGTCGCAATTCTTCTAGGTTTAGATTAAATCTCAATCCTTCGATTCTATTTAGGAAAAATTGACATTGGGGGTCCTAATTATGGGCCATTATATAGCTCTAAAGTATTGATTATTCTTTGTAGGACCTAAGTATGAGTTGTTGTAATTTTAATAGGGCCTAACTTACTTATTATGGTTTGCATAGGACCTACTGTTGTGATTTATATTTGCTCAGTTTGGCCCTATTAAAATCCGAACAACCCATGCTTAAGTCCTACAAAGAATAAACGGTTTTTTCACCAAATACCCCCGATAAATTTGTTTATTTACCAAATTCTCTCATTGTTTCAAAAATTCACCATATACATGTGAGTTTCGAAACAATGTACAGAATGCCCTTAATGACTACTGGAAATCAACTCCGTGAGTAGTTAAGGGGAATTCTGTTAATTATCCCTTAAATTCCATAATTAACCCCTAACTAATTATCCTAATTAACCCTAGTTATTCTATATAAAAAAATTAATGCATTTTCTTCTCTTCCCTCCCATTTCCTTTCCTCCCTCCACCTAAACCACCACCACCAGCCACTGTCTCCCTCTTCCCCCACCCCCACCCACCGAAACCACCCCATCCCCACCCCCGACATAAAACCACTCCCCTCCCTCCCCTCCCCTTCCCTAACCCCGAAAACCGCCTCCTCCCCTTCCCCAGTCCTGAAAACCATCTTCTCCCCCATTTCCTCCATGCAAGTCGGCATTCTCTCTTCTCTCTCTCCGCTGGTAACAGCTAAATATACTCTCCTGGCGGCGTCTAAGCAGCGTACTGGTGATGGAGGGATTCCGGTGATGGTGCAACATCATAGAGATGTTGCGGATAATAGAGCGAGAAGAGAGAAAGACGCAATGAGACGAGAGTGCGTGTGAGAGAACACATGGCTTGGTTGGTTGGTGCTGCGGTGGGTGGTGCATAGGTGGCACGCTAGGTGGAAGGAGGGTGGCAACAGCATGGGAGCGCTTTGGTGGTGTGAGGGGTGGTGTAGGGGTAGCTTGAAAACATAGGAGGAGAAGAGAGAGAGAGAGAAGGGAGGAGGCCGACTTTCAGCATGAAGGAAATTGGGAAGGGGTAGTCTTCGGGGGTGGGTGGTTTTCAGGGATGGGGGTGGTTTCCGATGGTTGGGGGTTTGGGAGGAGGGAGACAGTAGCTGGGTGGTGGTGGTTTGGGTGGAGAGGCAAAAGGAAATGGGAGGGAAGAGAAGGAAGTGGGGAGAGAGAAAACATTAATTTTTTTAATATAAATAATTAGGGTTAATTAGTTAGTATGCATTCATACAAAAATTAGGGGGGGTGGGGAACCTCCTAGCAGTTACATTCATGCAATCCTCTAATTTCCTTGCCTCCTTGGCTAGTACATATGTTGTTTGGTTCTTTCTCCTAAAAAAAAAGGGTGAGCTTTATCATTCTGAATTTCCGGCACAACTCCCTGCAATCATTATTAAATTTATGCAAGGGCTAAACTCGATTTCTTTGTCATGTAGAAGTTGTTTGGCCTGCAAGCAATCCGTATACAAAATACATTCTAAGAGGTTGTTATATATCTAATTCAAGTTGGAGCCCCTTCCTGATGCTTAGTAGTTGTTTTTAGCATATGACATTTTACAGCAACCAAATAACCAAAGACCTTGAGGATCTCATATTATGCCACTAAACCCAATCGGGACTTCCATATTAATAAAAAAAGTGTCGATATGGGTGGCATGAACAGGGTCCCTATGATCCGTCTGAGGGATGCTGAGGGGAGGGTCTTGACTAGAGGGGGTGTTGATTTGAGCGTCCATTTGGGTCGTGGAGGTAAGGCTACCAAAGTCAATTGCCTGCTTTCGGACAGGAAAGTGATGTGTGGAACTTGAGCAACAGGTTTGTTCTCAAATACCACAAGGTTTCGAGATTTCCAAAGCACAAAGCATACCCAAGGAAAGAGAGCATTCTAATGAAGCCTATGCACCATGGTAGTACATGAGAGGTTCTTCTCTAGCCAAGTATGAAGAGGTTCAGGCATGGGGAGAGGACAATCCACGTTTTGAGCGAAACATGGCAATCCCGTAGGAGATGGAGAATGTCCTCCCTTCCATGACTTCAACAAGGACACGTGGGTAGGGGGATCATTTTTCGAATGTAAAGAAGGTTTTTATGCGGAAGGTGATCTCTCCAAGCAAGCCATAAGAAGAATTTGATTTTTTAGGGGAGTGTGAGATTTCTAGACCTTATAGATTTTAGCAACATAGGGTGGGAGAAAAGGCATGATTTCTTCCAAGCTAGAATGATAGGCTAAAGCTATAGAGAAACCCTTTGGAGAGACAAAATGGGAGGTGGGGAAATTCGAGCTATGATGGTTCAAAGGAAGAATGGTGGCTAGAATCCTATCTATAATGGTACAAGGGAGGGTTATAAAAAACGCCTCCAAGTACCAGATGTTATCCTTATAACCTGAGAGAGTTTCAGGTTTTCTTCGTTGGGTAGGAGAGGCCCTACTATAAGTTTCCTAATAGGTCCTATCCCCAGCCAGTTGTCTTCCTAAAAGTTGATTGACCTACCGATCCCTATAACCTAAGTACTTTTTCTGTCAGGAGGTCCAACCCTTTTCCTATACCCTTCCATATATGCGACCCATATTTAAATTTGGTGACATGGTTTTTATGGACATATTTGGAGAAGATGCACTTTTTTGCAAGGCTGTCTTGACTGTGGCATAGTTTCCATCCTAGTTTTGTCATTGCCGCCATATTTAGAGCGCTTTGGCTTTTAATTCCCAAACCTCCTTGACTTTTGGGGTAGAATGTTGTCTGTCTATCCACTAGGTGAATGTGTTTATGGTCTTCAGTGTCCCCCCATAGGAAGTTATTGCAATCCTATTTATGCTTGAGAGGGTGAATTTAGGAAGGAGAGAAGCTTACATATAGTAGTTAGGGATCGTGGATAGTGTTGACTAGATTAGACATAGGCGCCCTAATTTTGAGAAGAATTTAGTTTTCCATTTTGCGAGCTTACTCCTAATTTTCTGAACAACAAATTGAACTTGGGGGCGGGAGGGTCTTTTGTGGAAGAGCGGGAGGCCTAGATGTGTGCCTAGATCGGGTGGTTGGATGATGTTCAGGGTATCATGAAATAGGTCTCTATCCTCAACAGTGGTGTTTAGAGAGAAAGTGGGGCAACTCTTATCCTCATTGATTTTCTAGCCTGACTGTAGGCGTGATTTTATTTCGCCTACACGGTGTGAGCGCGTATTTGACTACCCCATTGTTAAGGTTTTATAAAATACGTTTTGAAGTCACCAATAAGTCTTTAGAGGAAGACTCGTAAATCTAATTGGATATTTGAGAAACCATAGGGACAAATTAGGGACTTATCCAACGTAAATTTCCCAGCCATAAATCCATAGATGGCCGGGATCCAAAAAATTGAGTTTGGGGGTGAGGGTACGAACACGGTCATGAACCACGTTCGCCCATTGCTGGCCTCTACTTAATACAATTCATAACAAGTTTTATGCAAAAGAATAACCACTAATGCAGAGATATGACACTAATGCAGAGATATGATGTTAATGGAGATGATATGATATGTTGCAGTGATATGATGCTTTATCGTTCTTTTAGAACCTCAATTTTTCTTTCAGTAAATAGTTTTTGAAAGAGAAGAAATAGGAAGCCCCCAAGGATGATCCATGTAGGTTATGTTAGATTCAAAATGTGTTATAGAACGAATCTTCGATTTTAGTTTGTTACGGTCCTAAGTGAGTCCATAAAATAGTTATGATCTCATATTATTTTCTCGTATGGGTCTGGAGCCCACAATCTTTTGTATGGACTCGTAATGAAGTCCTTATCAAGGTACACATGGAGCCTATGAAAGAGGAGAAATGGGAAGCCCCCAAGGATGATCCATTCAGTTAATAGATTATGTTGGATTTGAAATACGTTGTAAAACGAGTCTTCGTAATGCTTGAGTTGTATATGCTTCAAGTTTTGTATGCCAAGGGCCTAATTGAGCCCTTAAATAGGTGCGATCTTGTATCCGTGTGGGTTTAAAACCCAAGATTTCATGTATGGACTCGTAATGAAGTCCTTATCACAATAGGCCTGGACTTGGAGTCTATGATTTTCTGTTCGAGCTTGTGATGAAGCCCCTAGCAAGATGGAGTTGATGGAGTATCAGATTTGATTGCTTGATTTTGAAGATATCTTGTCACGCTAAGTGGAAGTTTCGACCAAATATTCCATATAGGGTTCCTGCGGTGAAAAGAGAAGAGAATAAGGCCAAATAAAGGAGCACTCAAAGGATGAGGCGCGGTCACAGCGCTGAGTGTTAGAAGGTTACGCTAAGGTTGGCATAGAAGGTGATAATGTGGTTCAGAAAACGGCAAGGGATAAGAATAAGAAAAAGACAGAGCCATAATGAATTGACTCACGCAATGCGGTAGGCTAATAATGCAGGTTCAAATCCCAATCTAGTTCTAAAGGTAGGGATGACCATTTAAAATTCATGATTTGGGCGATCACGCTTTTCTCGTGTGCCTAGGCGAGCCCTAAAAAATATATTTTGGATTAATATGGCTGGGCCTCAAAACAGGTTCCCTACATATCCATGATGGAATCAGGCCAGTCGTAGCTCTTGACAGTTTTAATTGGTGGCTGAGCATTTTACTTGGAGCCCTTTGCAATGAATTAGGCATTGATTTGGAAGAGGTCTTTGGCAAGAGTGGATAATGATGTAGGTTTGGTTTGGTTTAAAGTGGTCGGACCTCAGGGTGAGGTTTCCTACGTATCTTTAGCAGAATCAGACCATTCGAGTTCAGGCTAATAAATGAGAAGATGCCCTGACTTTTTCCTAAGTCACCCTTATGGGTTTTCGACCTAGCAAACTTTAGTTTGTCTTTTATGGCTTATTAGGATGCGATATGCATGGTTGTGGGTTGTCTGAGAATGTTTATTACAGATATATGATTTGGCTTGTAATGGTTTTTAGCTATGGAGGTCAGGGCCATTTGGTTAAAGTTAGAGTTTTGGGTTGAAGGTTAAAGGTTTTGAAAGAAGTACATTTGACAAAGCTATTAATGTGCTAATTTGCAACATTTCTTCTTCCTTTTTTTCGATATTTGCAATTTTTTTTGCTCACTTTTTTGCTTTTGCCTTTTTTTTTTTTTGCTTTGCTTTTTTTTTTTCTTTGATTTTTGTTGTTGCTCTCTTTTTTTTGCTTTTTATGTTTTTGCTTTGATTTTTGTTGCTCTTTTTTTCGCTTGCCCTTTTCATTGAATTGTTGTCAAATGTACATCCCATGAGGTAGGTTAAAGGGAGAGGGATGTTATGTGTTTAGGTTAAAATATAAGATAAGGATTGGATAAAGGGAGGAATGCCTCTTTTATGCCAATTATGTTCATTGCCTTTATTAGAAAAGTCATGAGAATTAGAAATTTATTTCCTTTTAAGGCGACAATCGTGATTTCTATTGATGCTCATTAATGCAAGGTTAGAAAATAAATAAATACTCATTTATTGATTGAAAATTATGAGTACATGCAATAAGAGGAAAAATCCTATATTAGACTAGGCACAATAAGAGAAATGAAACAGAAAATGAAATCCCAAATCTAGACTCCTACATCGCGCTGACAAGCGACCTTAAGTCTGCGGCATTTTTGTAGTAGGAGAAATTGGAAGTCTGCCATCATCGATCATGTATTGGATAAGCTCTTTTAACTTGTAGCAGTTGCGGTCTTATGTCCATTGTCTCTATGGTATTTGCAATAGGCGTCCTTATCCCATTTTAGTCCTTTTTTATCTTTATGAGGGTCTGGAGTGGGCCCTATAGGATGAAGTAAGTTTCTAGAATGAAGGTACTCAAATACAGCGTCATAGCTTACATCTAGGGCTGTAAATTCTCTTTTAGGCTTTCTCTTAGGCCTGGTGGTATTAAATGTAGGTCCATTATGTGAGACAGCGACATGAGAGAGAGGGGAGAGTTAATGAGAGAGAGAGAGGGGAGGACTTTAGGGTTGGTTAATGAGAGGGGCTGGTTATTTGGTTAATGAGAGAGAAAGAGGATAACTTTAGGGTTTCTAATATAAGGAGATCAGGAGGAACCGAGGAAGTGGGCCAGGGAACGTTGGGCCTAGTAGTTTTGGGCCACTAAAATTGATGCGGTTAGAGAAGAACCAAATCAGTTAATAAAAAATGATCCGGTTCTCCTCCAAATCGGATCAGTTTATTACCCAAAAATCAGGGCCCAAAAAAGGTTGAACTTACTGATCCGATTTTGTGAGAACCGGATCAGTTTGTTTGTGACATTTAAGGTTTTTTCCACTAGTGTATGGTGTTATATTTGGCGCCAGTTAAGAAAATATTGTACTTTGTGATATTATGTGTCGCGTATAGTGTATAAGTTGAAGAAATATGCGTGAAGGTTGTGCTTGATTTGTGTGAAATTAGGAGTTTTTGTAGAAGAATAAATCTGGGTAAAATTTCTTCTTTGTTTCTCGTAATATTTTGCAGCTCCTCAAAAACAAAGAAGGATAATGATCAGATCTAGTTATTGGTATATAGATAAAGGGTGTGCTAATGATGATAATGCATGGAGTTAAAAAGAAAGTCAAAGATGAGGGTCATTAGTGTGGAGTGAGAGAATATGGTGGTGGTGAATGGTGATGTTTAGCGCAGTGAAGTTGGGCGTGAAATTATTAGATGTTAGGCGATTGTGAGGTTTTTGTTAGTTGGCGAGGGAATTATGAGGGGTGATGCCGTGGGAGAATTATTGGTTAGGCCGTGCGATGTTGTTATAGGCCGTGAGTTTGTGTAGGGAGGAGTGGCGTGAATCAATTAGGAGGTTAATTAGGGGGATATATATAGGTTTACGTGTTTGGGAAGCAATAGGTTTCGAAAACAATTAGGTTTCTAAAAGATTTTTATTAAAAGATTTTAGAAAAGATTTTAGTAAGAGATATTTGAAAATACTTTAGAGAAAGATGATTTTTAAAAAAAGATATTTTTATCAATAAAACTAATTAATATAATTAATGAACTCTATTAATTAAATTTGGGTTAGAAAAAGGGGTTTTAGAAATTGGGCTTTCATAAAACTATTTAAAAAGTTTTTCAAACATAGGCTTTTAAAAAGTTATTTTAAAACGTTTTAGAAAGTGGGCTTAGTAAAACTATTTATAAAAAAAGGTTTTCAGAAAAGGGTTAATAAAAGAGTTAGAAAATGGATTGGGCTTAAAACATTTTATTATAGACTCATTCTTTATTCTTTCCTTGATCTGGACCAATTAGAGCGGGGTATTAGTCATCATAGGGTACTAAATGGGGAGACACGATTATGTGTCTACATAAGCCCCCACTTTGACTGAGGTTTGCAAAATCGAAAGTCAAAGTATACGTGTTGGGACGGAAAATGATTCTAGATGCTTTTCAATCCAAAATCACTCTTTTACGCCGGTACCTGCAAAACAAGCAAAAGTTCAGGAACAGACATATGTGAAATAAATTTGTAAAACATACGTAAATTTGCAAAAATGAAATGATATGTGAAAAGGGTATCATGAGCTATTCTGGTTCACTCATGATGGTGTCTAGCTGCATCCCGCTCCAGGGCTATATTTATCATGAGCTATTCTGGTTCACTCATGACAGTGTAGAGTTGCATCCCGCTCCAGGGCTATATTTATCAAGAGTTATTCTGGTTCACTCATGACGGTGTAGAGATGCATCTTGCTACAGGGAAATATTTATCATGAGCTATTCTGCTTCACTCATGACGGTGTAGAGCTGCATCCCGCTCCAGGGCTCTATTTATCATGAGCTATTCTGGTTCTCTCATGATGATGTAGAGCTGCAACCCGCTCCAGGGCTATATTTATTATGAGCTATTCTAGTTCACTCATGACGGTGTAGAGATGCATCCCGCTCCAGGGCTATATTTATCATGAGCTATTCTGATTCACTCATGACGGTGTAGAGCTGCATCCCACTACAGGGCTATATTTATCATGAGCTATTCAGCTTCACTCATGACGGTGTAGAGCTGCATCCTGCTCCAGGGCTATATTTATCATGAGCTATTCTGGTTCTCTCATGAAGATGTAGAGCTGCAACCCGCTCCAGGGCTATATTTATCATGAGCTATTCTGGTTCACTCATGATGGTGTAGAGCTGCATCCCGCTCCAGGGCTCTATTTATCATGAGCTATTCTGGTTCTCTCATGACGATGAAGAGCTGCATCCCGCTCCAGGGCTATATTTATCATGAGCTATTCTGGTACACTGATGACGGAGTAGGGCTGCATCCCGCTCCAGAGCATTAAATTTATCATGAGCTATTCTGGTTCACTCATGACGGTGTAGAGCTGCATCAGGGCTATATGGTATCATGAGCTATTCTGGTTCACTCGTGATGGTGCAGAGCTACATCCCGCTCCAGGGCTATATGGTATCATGAGCTATTCTGGTTCACTCATGACAATGTAGAGCTGCATCCCGCTCCAAGGCTATATGGTATCATGAGCTATTCTGGTTCACTCATGACAGTGTAGAGCTGCATCCCGCTCCAGGGCTATATTGTATCATGAGCTATTTTGGTTCACTCATGACAATGTAGAGCTACATCCCGCTCCAGGGCTATATGGTATCATGAGCTATTTTGGTTCACTTATGACGATGTAGAGCTGCATCCCGCTCCAGGGATATATGGTATCATGGGCTATTCTGGCTCAGTCATGACGATGTAGAGCTGCATCCCGCTCTAGGGCTATATGGTATCATGAGCTATTCTGGTTCACTCATAACGGTCTAGAGCTGCCTCCCGCTCTAGGGCTATATGGTATCATGAGCTATTACGGTTCACTCATGACGGTGTAGAGTTGCATCCCGCTCCAGGGCTATATTTGGCTGAAGACTAGCGCTGGATTTGACCGATGTCGTCTTGAGGAACACGAACCATATTAACGCTAGATTTCCCGTTGTCTCGTCCTGTAGATGTCCTCGAACCTAGCACTGGACTTACCGCTGTCGATGTTCGTCGGATATCTAGGTCTGCACGCCTTGGCGGAATATAACTCGTATTGAGTTGCTCAACGCTAGGTACCTGTAAATGCAAAGAATATACATATATGCAGATAACCAATTAGGGGACATGCATATGCCCCGTTATGTGGGTGCTAGTGTATGGATAGGAAAATACTTGACCTATAAAGAGTGACCTCTAATACTCTAGACTTAACGGTGCTTTCGTGTGTGCATACGTGTACGACTCCATGACTAATCCTGGAATCCTATGGCTAAGGACAAAGGATGCAATGCTGGTCACAGTGTTTAGATGATGTAGATATGTAGTGCAAATGCAGAGATATGACACTAATGCAGAGATATGATGTTAATCCAGATGATATGATATGATGCAGCGATACGATGCTTATCGTTCTTTTAGAAGCTCAATTTTTCTTTCAGTAAATAGTTTTCGAAAGAGAAGAAATGGGAAGCCCCCAAGGATGATCCATGTAGGTTATGTTTGATTCAAAATGTGTTATAGAATGGATCTTCGATTTTAGTTTGTTACGGGCCTAAGTGAGCCCATAAAATAGTTATGATCTCGTATTATTTTCTCGTATTGGTCTGGAGCCCACAACCTTTTGTATGGACTTGTAATGAAGTCCCTATCAAGGTACACATCGAGCCAATGAAATTGGAGAAATGGGAAGCCCCCAAGGATGATCCATTTAGTTAATATATTATGTTGGATTTAAAATACGTTGTAGAACGAGTCTTCGTAATGCTTGAGTTGTATATGCTTCAAGTTTTGTATGCTAAGGACCTAAGTGAGCCCTTAAATAACTGCGATCTTATATCCGTGTGGGTTTAAAACGTAAGATTTCATGTATGGACTCGTAATGAAGTCCTTATCACAATAGGCCTGTACTTGGAGTCTATGATTTTCTGTGCGAACTTGTGATGAAGCCCCAAACAAGATGGAGTTGATGGAGTATCAGATTTGATTGCTTGATTTTGAAGATATCTTATCACGCTAAGTGGAAGTTTTGACCAAAGATTCCATATAGGGTTCCTAAGGTTAAAAGAGAAGAGAATAAGGCCAAATAAAGGAACACTCAATGGATGAGGCGCGGTCACAGCGCTGAGTGTTGAAAGGTTACGCTAAGGTTGGCTTAGAAGGTTATAATGTGGTCCAAAAAGCGGCAAGGGATAAGAATAAGAAAAAGGCGGAGCCATAATGAATTGACTCACGCAATGCGATAGGCTAATAATGCAGGTTCAAATCCCAGTCTAGTTGTAAAGGTAGGGATGAGCATTGAAAATTCATGATTTGGGCGATCGCGCTTTTCTCATGGGCCTAGGCGAGCCCTAAAAATATGTTTTGGATTAAAATGGCCGGGCCTCAAGAGAGGTTGCCTACGTATCCATGATGGAATCAGGCCAGTTGTAGCTCTTGACAGTTTTAATTGGTGGTCGAGCATTTTCCTTGGAGCCATTTGCAATGAATTAGGCATTGATTTGGAAGAGGTCTTTTGGCAGAAGTGGATAATGATGTAGGTTTGGTTTGGTTTAAAGTGGTCGGACCTCGGGGTGAGGTTTCCTACGTATCTTTAGCAGAATCAGACTATTCGTAGTTCAGGCTAATGAGTGGGAAGATGCCCTGACTTTTGCCTAAGTCACCCTTATGGGTTTTCGACCTAGCGGACTTTGGTTTGTCTTTTATGGCTTATAGGGATGTAATATGGTTGTGGGTTGTTTATGCGAAGGTTTTTCATAGAGGTATGATTTGACTTGTAATGGTTTTTGGTTATGGAGGTCAAGACCTTTTGGTTAAAGTTGGAATTTTGGGTTGAAGGTTAAAGGTTTTGAAAGAAGTACATTTGACAAAGCTATTGATGGGCTTATTTGCAACATTTCTTCGTCTTATTTTCGATATTTTACAATTTATTTTTTTGCTCACTTTTTTGCTTTTGCCCTTTTTTTTGCTTTGCTTTTTTTTTGCTTTAATTTTTGCTGTTGCTCTCTTTTTTTTGTTTTTATTTTTTTGCTTTGATTTTTGTTGTTGCTCTTTTATTCGCTTGCCCTTTACATTGAATTGTTGTCAAATGTACATCCCATGAGGTAGGTTAAAGGGAGAAGGATGTTATGTGTTTAGGTTAAAATGAATGATAAGGATTTGAGACAGGGAGGAATGCATCTTTTATGCCAATTATGTTCATTACTTTTATTAGAAAAGTCATGAGATTTAGAAATTTATTTCCTGTTAAGGCGACAATCGTGATTCCCATTGATGCTCAATAATGCAAGGTTAGAAAATAAATAAATACTCATTTATTGATTGAAAATTATGAGTACATGCAATAAGAGGGAAAATCCTATATTTGACTGGGCACAATAAGAGAAATGAAACAGAAAATGAAATCCCAAATCTAAACTCCCACATTGCGCGTGATAAGCGACCTTAAATCTGCGGCATTTTTGTAGTAGGAGAAATTGGAAGTCTTCCATCATCGATCATGTATTGGATAAGCTCTTTTAACCTGTAGCAGTAAGCGGTCTTATATCCATTGCCTCTATGGTATATGTAATAGGCGTCCTTATCCCATTTGGCCCTTTTTTATCTTCATGAGGGTCTGGAGTGGGTCCTATAGGATGGAGCAAGTTTCTAGAATGAAGGTACTCAAATACAGCATCATAGCTTACATCTAGGGGTGTAAATTCTCTTTTAGGCTTTCTCTTAGGCCTGGTGGTATTAATTGTAGGTCCATGTGAGACAGCGACATAAAGGTGTTTAGGAAGTATTCCGATTGGAGTAACAATTTTCCTTATTTTATCGGGCGTTTGAAAGTTGGGTAAATCATTAATAACCCTTTTGCCTCCAGTGGAAAACAACATACTTTCTTGTAAAGGAGACTGCATACTACAAAATTGGGCAAAGAGAACACAATTAAGAGAACTACTAATTTATTAAGAGTTTTATTAGAATAATGAAAATGTCTAAGAATATGAAGAGTTCTCTTTTAAAAAAAAGAGAACTTCTGTAACACTTGACGATTCTCTTATCATTAATTCCATATTTGATTTTCGTCATTTAATTTTCAAGAAGTAAAATATTAATATAAAAATAACCACGGTTGTCTTTGCCTCTTAGGTATTTCATTTCCACGGTTGTCTAATTTGATCTGGTCTTTCATAAGAAAAGGTGGGTGCCTCTTAACTTGTACTACGCACAATTCACTCAATTCCTCCTCATCTCCTCTTTCTCTCTCTCATTCTTTCAGATTCAATCTTTCTCATCTCTCTCTCTGCAATTTTTTATCTCTTTCTCTCTCTCATATTCTATAGATTCAATGTGAGTGAGAAAATCACCATCATTTCTCACTAAAATCTCATCTGCTGGTCGAAGCCGACGTTGAGCGGCTCGCGGAAGGAACGGCGGCGACAAAGCGATCACAGCGTCGCGGCCTCCTCAGACCTAGAAATGTCCACGTGGACAAGCCGCAGACATAGATCGGCGGCTAACGCATAATCGACGGTGCGGTTGGATGAGCCGAGACGAAGAACGAGCTGCGGTGGGTGATGTGGGCTTATGATGGGCCGTTGATTTGGGCCCTTTGGTGGTGGTTGTGGTCGACATTTTTGGGGGTGGTGATTTGGGGAAGTTTTTTTTCTAAGGTTCATTTTTTTAGGTGTGATATCTGGAATTGGAATTGTAATGGTTTGAGTTGAGTTATTGAATTTGGGAGGAAATGGAGGTGGAGAAAAGCTTAATCGAAATCATAAAATCTTAAATCGCGATGAAATACAGATTGAAGAAGAAGGGTTGATTGAAGACTTTGAAGTATTTTACTTCATACGGATCTTCGAAGATTTTTTTTTATAAACTGTAAATTAAATATAATGTTAAATATCTCTGTTCATTTCATTATTTCATTTAAATCTTATTTGTATTTAGGATTATTTAGCATAAATATAACTAATATATTGTTAATATTGGCAGTAATATAAATTGGGTTGATTTGTTTAATTTTGATTTCAACTTAATGGCAGTTTAGCAATTGATATTTTTTTACAAAGAAAATAGTTAACAAAGAGAACGCTCTACTATTAGAGTTGTTCTTCCTTTTGCTCTCTTCCTAAACCACTGCAAAGAAAACTGTTGGTTCACATACAAGTTTATTTTTCCTCGATCAAACTAAACGCCTACCTAAGGCGTTCTCTTAACTTAACATTACGCTGACTTGGAGAACCGTTGTGAGGTGTTTTCTTAAGCCTTATTTAGGCGTTTTCTAAAGCCTTTTTTGTAGTAGTGTTGCTTTTTGAAATCGGATTTGATTGAAGGTCTTAGAAGTGAGCTATGTGGTATGATGTCGTGTTCGAACCATTGCATCGAAGCTATCTAGTGCCTTGTAATCTACACTATGATTCTTTTGAAGAACAGTGTAGTTTGCCTGTAGTCTGACGACCCGTGTCACCAAATCTACTAGCATGCTCTTAATCTTATCAATCTATTCTTGATGTGTGCTTGACATGTTGCGTATTTCCTATAATGGATCATCAAGCGGGAGATTAGAAATGGAGTGATGGTGGAGAGAGATGAATGGAATGAAAGAGTGTATATTTATTTAAAAGTTGAGCTTCTAGGAATGAATCTAAGTATCCTAAATGAATGATGATTTTTTTTTTTAGATGTACCTAGACCTAATGCATGTATGCATGACTCTTTTGGATGCACTTAGACCCTAATGCATGTATGCATGACTCTATCTATGTGTTCGAACCTGTAAAGACTGCCTACATATCCGGAAGAGGGAATCAGATCGCTTGTAGTTTAGCACTACTAAACGTGGAATGCATGAAATGAAATGGAGAGTTTGGAAGCAATGAGACTCCTAAATGCCTAATAACTCTAGTTATGCATGAAGTGTATGAACGATGGACTATGCAATGCAGAGGGATTCTATTGTGAATGCAGTCCTAATGGATATGGAATTCTACGTCCTTTAGAATCCTAGACTTGATAGACTTCTAACGACTTTAGAATTCTAGGCTTAATGATCTTTTAAGGATGCAAGAATCCTAATATACATGAGACTTTAGTGGACCTAGAATCCTAAGATGGACAGAATTCCAGTGGTTTTAGACTCCTAATATGGGCAGAATTCTAATGGATTCGAGACTCCTAAGATGAACGAAATTCTAACGAATTTAGACTCCTATTATGCGCAGATTTCTATGGATTCTATACTCCTAAGAAGGACGAAACTCTAAAGAATTAAGACTCCTATTATGCATGAACTTATGTGACTTTTAGACTCCTAAGATGGTAAGAACTGTGACAACCCTAGACTTGTTAGATGGGTGAACCTAGACAGGGTTAAGACTCCTAACATGAATAGTGTTAGACGAGGTTAAGAACTCTAAATGGAGTGAAACTGGATGAACCTAGACATTTGGGTTAGATGGACTTCTAATGGAGTTAGAATTCCTAAGCGGATGAGACTTTTACAGCAAGATGGACACTAAAAGGAATCTTAAATGATGTACACATGAAAAGAGGAGATGATAGACATGGAAATATATGATAGATGATAAATGATTGAATTTTGAAAAAGATAGGTGATGAATTTTCAAAAAGGATGGGAGATCATTTTTCGAAAAAAATAAGATGGGAGATATAGTTTCGCAAAAGGTGGGAATAGAATTTTTGAAATAGATAAGAGATTAAAGATTGAAATTTCTTTTTAGATGGATTTTTCTTTTAAAAAAAAAGAAAAGAGATGGAGAGATTTTCTTTTGTTTTGAGAGAAGAAGATTATGGGTTGTTGGGAGGATAATAATTAAAAAAAGGTTAGTTACCCATGTGCAACACAACACAACACAACACAAGGGGGCAAAGTTCAAGATACGAAAAGTAAAGTAGGAGTGTGGAACGGAGGAGTACGTACTGCGCGTGACACACATATGAAATACAGAATGCGGGAAGACAAATGCACTGTGTGTAAAATATAGCGAGAAACACAGTATGATGCACTGGACGCGCGCCAACTGCGAGGGACGCGTAATAGGGTATGCGTGAAAAGCAATACCAGAGCGCAGGACACCGAACTCATGCGTGGGACACGCACGTACTGGGTGGAGTGAATCATGGCGCGCGGCGGCAATCAACCTCTGTTTTTTCTTTTTTCTTGATCGTGTAATTTCGCTTGATAATATTCGACTCGAAACATTTATAATACGAAACAATTAAAGCCATGCACACACAAATATGCACAAATAGGATGATAATATGCAAAGTTCCAATCTAAAGTCAAGTTCTACGTTTGAGTACTATGGTCATGTTTAGGTTAAGGCTCAAAAGGGTCCATGACTTAGAGATTAATCCTACGCTTCGCACCTTTGCCTAAAAAGGTGCCCACGTGTAAGACGTACTCCAGTTCTCAAGTCAGGAACAACATAACAATGCCATGCTTGGGTGGGTGAGTTTGCTTATGACTAGGATCCAACACCATCGCTCAGGAAGCTTTCGGAAGGACAAAGCGCAAACCGCCTGGGGTGGCCTCACGCATAGAACATGCGCTAATAAGGCAAGGAAGACTGTCCTTATGGTGGCTTAAACAATAGCCATGCATATGCAAAACAGTATGTTATTCTAAAGCATAAAAAAGAGAATGAATCGTATTTTTCAAGTTTCACCCACTCATTTAAAATTTTTTTTTTTTTAAAATCCAACCCAGCAGAGTCGCCAAATTGTAGGCGTGAGTCTATTTCGCCTACGCGGTGTGAGCGCGTATTTGACTACCCCATTGTTAAGGTTTTATAAAAATACGTTTTGAAGTCGCCAACAACTCTTTAGAGGAAAACTCATAAACCTAATTGGATATTTGGGAAACCATAGGGACAAATTAGGGACTTATCCAATGTAAATTTCCCCGTCATAACTCCATAGATGGTCAGGAACCAAAAGATTGAGTTCGGGGGTCAGGGTACGAACACGGTCATGAACCATGTTCGCCCATTGCTGGCCTCTACTTAATACGATTCATAGCAAGTTTTATGCAAAAGAATAACCACATAATATTTTTAAGCACCCTAAAAAAGATTAGTCTAGGTTGGTTCATTAAATACACAAAAGAACATTTATTTAGGTCTTGATTAGAAATGATATACAAGGTGATAAATATTGCAATCAAACATAAAAATATAATGTTCATGGATAAGAAATAAAAATATTAGGGAGTTAGTATAATATACAATACTTACAGTCGCAGGAATACGTTAACAATCTACATCATGAATAGAATGTTAGTAACTTTAAGAAAATAATAAAAATAAAATAAAGGTTGTTAATTTAATTGACCCTCATAAATTATACCACCACCTGGAGTCGTTGATTTGTACAGATCTTGGAAAATTGAACGTCGAACAAGCCTTAGAAAGATTTGTATGGTGTTATATTAGGCGTCAGTTAAGAAAATATTGTACTTTGTGATGTTGCGTGTTGAGTATAGTGTATTAGTTGAAGAAATATGCGTGAAGGTTGTTCTTGATTTGTGTGAAATTAGGAGTTTTTGTAGAAGAATAAATCTGGGCGAAATTTCTCTTTTGTTTCTCGTAATATTTTGCAGCTCCTCAAAAACAAAGAAAGATGATGATCAGATGTAGTTATTGGTATTTAGATAAAGGGTGTGCTGACAGGGGCAGATTTACTATGGGTTCAGGTGAACCCAATGATTTTTCGAAAAAAATTGCCCGGATTTTTTTTTTTAATTAAAAATATTTTAGATATTAGATATATATTATTCGTGTGCAAAGTAGAACATGAATGAAGTAGGTGTCATAGTGGTTTTGTCTCTCCATAGTGCGCGTGGGCTGGGGACTGAGGACTGGGGTTCGAATCCAGCAAACACCCTTTTTTTTCCTTCTCTTTTCTTTTATCTAAATTCTAAACATAAACTGAAAGCCCAAATCTCTTTCCTTCTCTTTCTCCAAAACCGAACAAAAACAAAGTCGACATTTTTTCTCCAAAATCCTAACTCCCTAAGCAACGAAGACCTGACAGCATCTACTTCCCCACCGCGACGGCGCACTGCGGCGACTACTCAAGTTCTCACCCACCGCGGCAGCGGCATTGGCACACGGGCACTGTGACAGCCTCACCGTCAATTAGCCAACGGTTTGAACGATAACTTTTATTTCTTCAATTTTAAATATGAGTTTCAGATTTTAGTCTTTTAGACATTAGAATATGTAATTGTAATTATGTAATTTTGTTAATCATTTAAATGTTGAATGAATGAATGAATGTGGATTGTGGAGTTGTTACTTGTTAGTATTACTTAGACTCACTGACTCATGGAGTTGAATTTGTTGCTTTATGAATTTCAGATTTAAATGTTGAATGAATGAATGTGGATTGTGGACTGTGGATTGTGAATGTTGAATAAATGTTGAATGAATGAATGATTGAATGTGATTGAACTTTGTAGTGTCTAGACTCATGGAGTTGAAATTTATTGCTTGTGTAGATTGTATTGTGACTATGAAGGGTTTAGAATTTTTTTTTGGAAAGACCGTGCGGGAAACAAGTCACAAAAATCATCCGTTTGTTCTTCTCCTAGTTCAAGAGAACCTCTTAGGATGCTTTTGTAATTTTTTATTATACTATTGAATGATAGCTTAGTCACATTTCTTGAGAGGGATCTTTTTGTTCAAGTTAGCGATGATGATGTATTAAAATGTTTCCAAAGTATGAAAACTCGTAGGATGCTTTTGTAATTTTTTATTGATGTAATGTAATGAATTAACATTCTATTTAGCTATTGTAGTTTGATATTTGAATTAATGTATTGAACTTTAAGTGAATGGATGTATTTTTTTTTACCGGCTCCGAACCCATAGGGTTGGAATCCTGGATACGCCAGTGTGTGCTGATGACGATATTGCATGCAGTTAAAAAGAAAGTCAAAGATGAGGGTGATTAGTGTGGAGTGAGAGAATATGGTGGTGGTGAATGGTGATTTTTTTTTTTTGACATCACTGAACCAAACAAAAAACTAAATGTTGGAGAAAGAGGACTTGTCATAATGTCATGTTGTTGCAAGGTTATGAGCGAATCTGACATGTTGACGAGAGACTTTGGTAACAGTACACCAAGTGAACGAGGTGGCAATACTCCGGATGTCCTTGATTGTGTTGCGCACTACAATGTCCTGCTTACTGTTTGCATTAAGGTGATGCAATAGTACTGTTGAGTCCGTGTGGATGGCAAGGCAAAGGTAGCTATTTTGATGGGCCCAACGAAGGGCGTCAAGACATGCTCGCGCTTCAGTGAGGAGTGCCGAACTGGCATGCTGCACCATTACCTGTCCGCTGCCATGTAATATAACCGGAGCAGTAGCAATCCAGGCTACGCTACCTAGATATGTGTCCTTGTCCCAAGACCCATCAGTCTGAATACAAATGTCCGGAATTGCGTGTCGTTGTTAGCCAATATTGGCGACCAAGAAACCCGGAGGAAGATGTGGAGAAACCTTTTCCTGTTCCCTATACGTAGCACTGAAAATGTGATTCTGCTGAAGGGGCTCTGTTGTTCGGAGTCGTACCTCATTTAGATCATCCTGTTGGCCCCTAAATATGTGCGCATTCTGAGCACCCCAAATGCTCCACAAAATGGCAATGAACATTAAATCATGTTCCTTCAGGCCCATCCTCTTTCCGAAAATAAAGTAACCAATTAGTAAGCCAGTCCTTGAAAGGAATATGGTCATTAACAGTAGAGTTGATTCCCAGATCACTATTTAACCAAGCCCCAGTCGCCACTACACAATTGCGGAAGAGATGTTGAAGGTATTCCCTTCCAAGAGAACATATAGGACATAGGTCTGATAAGGTAATGTTTCGGTGAGAAAGATGGTACGTAGTGGCAATACTGTTATGCTAAATTGTCCATAGAAACATTTTCTATTTGGGAGATGTGTGAACTCCAGATAATAAGAAATATCTTCGTATACCTTGGGTTTGTCATACTGTAAATTTCATTTTGATGTTGAGAGAAAATGAAAGTATAACCTGATTTTGTAGTGTAATCCCCGGAAGAAGTAGAAATCCAATACATAGTATCCTTAGATGATGGGTCCCTGGGTAGTTCAGTGCCCTTGATGGATCTCGCACTTTCTGGGGAGAAAATATGATGAATTTTGGCGACATTCCATCGTTGACCCGAAAGTATTAGATCTTTAACCGTAGTCCGACCCACCTCATTTAGTGGAATGTTGTCTTTGAATGTTGGAGTATGACCTGAGGCCCATTTCCCTGTACTTGTAGTAGTGCTAGAGCCATTTCCTATTTAAATCGCGGAATTCGCAAGTAGAGTTTTTTCTACTGTCAGAAGACCTCTTCGCCCCCGAGACTTAGAGGATTTAGAGTCATTCAATTCATTCTGGGGAAATGTTGACGAGGTGCTGCGAGTACCTTCGAGAGAAGGAGCTGCGGGTTGTTGTGGATGCGCCAAACCTTTTTCATTAAGAGAGCCTGGTTAAAAACCTTGATACCGCGAATGCCTAACCCACCAGACCTTTAGGCAATTGAATAATGTCTCTCTTTTGCCAGTGTATTCCGTTAGAGTGTGGAGAAGACTAGAGAAACCTTGCCATCATAACATCTAGTTTATTCGTAATAGTAGTCGGAATTTGGAATATAGCCAGAACACGATTCAGAGAAGCTATTAGGAATGAGTTGATGATGATGAGTTTACTTGGCTGCGACAACGGTCTTCGACTCCATGCTGTGATTTTCGAAGAAATGCTATCAAGCAAGTATGTGAAATGTTTTACCTTGTGATCTTGGATATCTATCAAGACACCGAGATATGTACCCATGTTTTATTTAGATTCCATTCGAAAAATCTCCTTGTACCTATTTTGATCATCTATTGAGATGTTTGGGCTGAATTTGATAAAAGATTTTTGTAGATTCAACATTTGCCCTGAAATATTGCAGAATCTGGTGATGATTGTATTCAACGCAGCACAGGAATCTGTATTAGCCTTAAAGAAGAAGAGTGCATCATCAGCGAAAAAGAGATGGGAGATCTTTGGCCCACCTCGTCGTGTCTGAATTCCTTGAAATAATTTTATATCCATCGATAGTGAAAGTATACGGGATAGAATGTCCACACAAAAGAGGAAGAGGTAAGGTGATAAAGGATCACCCTGTCAGAGACCACAATTTGGCGTAATTTGGTCTATAGTGTAACCATTTACAATGATGCGATACGATACCGTAGAAATGCAGTGGTGGACTAACTAAACCCAATGTGGTGGAAACCCATATGCTGTCAAGATTTTCAAAATGAATAGCCAACTTACTCGATCATATGCCTTGTTCATATCTAAGTTTAGTTCTGCGAGCTGTAAAGTAGGAGCTCTCTATTTATTGATGATATGAATTAACTCATGACTAACCAGAATATTATCATCCATGTGTCACCCTGTAATAAAGGCATTTTGATAATCTGAAATCAGCATGGGAAGTAGTGGTTTCATCCTGTTGACCATGCATTTGGAAACACATTTGTAGATCGATGTGCATAGACTTATCAGACGAAGGTGATTAACCTCTTCTTGTGGTTGAACTTTTGGGATTAGGACGAGTAACGTTTGTTTTCATTCTTTTAGCAGATAGCCTGTAGTGAAGAATCTATTCACAGCATGAATAATGGATGGACCAATGGAGGGCCAGAAAGTTATAAAGAATTTCGAGGAATTTATTCCTATCAATATCCATCATTGCCTTGGTTATTTCAGCCGGTGTAAAAGGATGCATAAGCGCATCTAATTGCATGTATGTGATCCTTGGCAGGTTGAGTTCTCTTAACACTAGATCAATAGTCTCTGCGTGATGAAATTATCATTAGTAAAAGTACTTTGAGGATCTATAAAGATACTTGCAAAATGTGAAATATATACGATTATTGGTCATCGAGCCATTCTCCTTTTTGGTTCTTTAACAGATATATATACGATTATGCGTTTGACGCTTCCTAATGCGATGGAAGAAATAGTGATTGGGAAGGTCACCCAGCTTAATGTGTTGTTCCTTCATACGCTGTGTCCAATATTTAAGGCCCAACTAAGCCTCCTCCAGCAGATTATGTCTCACGTTCATCAAGCGAGAACCTTGTTGATGATTATTGACAGTGAACCCTAGAGAGGCTAGGTTTTCCGAAATACTGTTCCAATTAATACCCAGAATAATTTTTTATCCAAACACCAAGCCTTAAGACGAATTCGGAGAGTAACTAATTTCCTGGATATGATGTACATCAGCGATCCCTCGATATCCAAACCCCAAATTTCCTTAGCAATCTCGTGAACTTGCTCATTGGCCAAGCACCAGTTTTCTATTTGATATGGTCTCCTTTTGAGATGTGGTGTGGGTTGTGTACTCAAAATGATTGGTGCATGATCTGACTACGCTATTGGAAGATTTTGAATTACGGCATCTATCTTGATGTTCCTGGATCCATGTTGTTGAGGCATAAGCCCTATCTAGACGTTCTAGTATTAAAGCCTCAATTTCCCCGTTGTTCGTCCAGGTAAACCGTTGACCATGAAAAGGAATATCTTGTAGATTAAGGATATGCTTCCAATTAGTAATACTAGCCTTATATGCACGCGATGCGTGCGAAAATATTTAGAAAGTTCAATTAATTGTGTAGGTACATTTAATCTCCTGAAATAATATATAACAAGATTATAGAAAGGGAGAAGAAAAAGATTCGATAGTTTCTTTACATGTTTTGTTTTTTCTATAAAAAAAAAGGTAAAAATAAAGATAGTAATGTTGTGTGTAAATAGTTAATCATGGAGAAAGAGTTGTGCCATTACATTAGCTATTTTAAAAAAAATAATCAAAGTTGATAATGTTGATTTTGAAAGTTAATGCTTCGACATAAAGTAGTCAGTTTATTTGCAATTATTTCAGCTATTTTCTTTTTAAGTAAGTTGAAATATTATTTTTTATGGGATTCTGTGTCCCCTCTCCACTATTCCCTTGTATGGTAGAATTTTCATTTTGGGGGAACGTCAAATCTTGCCTCTTTCATTATATAATAGAGATAGAACATGTATTAAGTATCACATACAAAAGAACTTTGACCACTTGAATAGTCAATGTAGAGATCTTTACAACATATTGGTACCTTTTATTACTTCCTTCGTTTTCTTTTAATTGTACCCAAAGCGTATGGCACAGATATCAAGGAGAAAAATTTAGGAGTGTGAATTAACAAAACAACCAATCTAATGTTTGGTAAAGTCAAAAAGATAAATTTGTTAGAAACTACACATTCTACAATTATATAAAGGAGAAAAAGATGAAGAGTGATAATTTAGTATTTTTGTTAGAAAGCATTATTAATAATTGACTTATTAGAGGGAGCAACCTATAACCACAAAGGCACACACACTCTTCAAGCATTTTAGGCATTGGCAAATACAAACACACTATTTTCTATAACCCAGTCACCTGATCTTCATGACTCCATTACTCCATTAGATCATTACCAATCAACAACAAAAGTCTAAAACTAAACCCAACCTTACTCCAAAGCTCGACACACACAAAAGAAAATACCAACCAAGAACCAACATCATCCACCATCATATTCATCACCCAACGAAATCCTCAAACCCACCCACACTCACAGCATCAAATCTCTCTCCTCCCCAAATTTTTCATCCATCCATCCAAAACACCCCCATTTTTATTTCTTCAATTTGGATTTTCTGGTTCAACATCCAGTCACCCAACCCGACCAAGATCGCCTAAATCCAGTCGAAACTCGACTTCACAATCACCGCCAAAAACCCTAACAAAAAGAGAATAACCTTTGTTTACGACCCTATGTCGGTTCAATTCTCCCCCTAATTGGCAGATTCATAGTGAAACAACAATACCAAAATCTCTATTAGAGGTGAGTTAATCTTTTCATTTTTTTCATCATTTACCGCAATTTAATTTTGTATCTGCTCCAAAAATTGAATTTTGATTCCTTGAAACAAATGAATTTTGTTTCCCTGAAAAGTTGAATTTTAATTCCTTCTAAAAATTGAATTTTGATTCCCTTAAACAAATGTATTTTGATTCCCTTAAAAAATTGTATTTTGATTCTTTTTTTCTCCTCATTGTTCAATCAGTTAGTTGTAAATTGTAATATGACAGAGTAGCAAATCATTCTAATTTCACTAATTTCGAGTGTTCTTATTTTGCAAGTATGACAAAATGAGGATGAATTGCCAAGTAAAAATACCTCTTGTGAAACTGCTAGTTGAACTTGCGATTGCACATGATTTTTTTCCTAGTTTGTGGATATCTGGTTGGGATTATAATGCTTGCAAAGGTTCCTTACATAAAAAATAAGAATTACACCAGAAAATTGAGATTGTTGTACTTGTAGAATAGGACACTGAGTTTTATGCTTGTTATTACCTAAACTTGATCTTATGTTGTTAAACTCATGTTGGTTTTATGCAGGCAATGAGAAGGAAATTTTGTAGATGAATATGGAAGGGTCAATGGAGAAGAGATAGTTTGAGTGTTGGAGATGTAGAAACAATCGGATTTGAGAAGTTATTTGTCTTGATTGTAAAGGAAACGGTTTTCTTATTTAGGGTACGGTTATTTTTTTTGTTTTTGCCATTTTTTTTTTAATTTTTCAGTGTAGATGGTAGGAAGCCGTTTTTTCCCTTTTCTCTTATACTGGGTGTAATTTTTCAGTGTAGATGGTAGGAAGCCGTTCTAGTATTAAAGCCTCAATTTCCCCGTTGTTCGTCCAGGTAAACCGTTGACCATGAAAAGGAATATCTTGTAGATTAAGGATATGCTTCCAATTAGTAATATCTTCCCAAGCTCTAATTAAATCACTGCCGCCCAATTTGTCTTGATAACTATGCACTTGATTAATGTCCCCAATAATCAACTAATTAGAGAAGGATTGTAGCAGATGAGTCAGTTCTTCCTAAAGTTGCTGATGATGTTGTTGTTGCTACAAGAACAAATCATTCCATTGATTACCATTATTACCAACTTCTATTTTTCAGAAAAGATAGTTCATAGTCTTACTAATTACATCAAAATCAAAGGGGCTCCAACAAAAAATAGCCAAACCTCCCTTTGAGCCATCTGCATCCATACCATGCACTTTACTAGGACTAGTAGAACTGAGAAGATTGTTAACATATACTACATCTGATTTAGTTTCTTGAAGGAACAAAAAAGTGGGATGATAAGTGTTTGTTTCGGTGATGAAACGCAGCCGGACAAGGATGTGTCCGGTAGTATTAGAGTAGGCGTCCGAGCCTGGAAGTCTGCAAGAAAGACAAACGTGAACTACCCTCGGGGGGGATGCGAGGAAACCCCCTCCGACGCTCAAGTCAGTAAGTGCCCGATAAGGATTTTAGAGAGAGAGAGAGAGATTGAGAGCTTAGAATGTGTGAGAGAGAATACCTGTGGAATAGTACCATTTGGCTATTTATAGCAGTACTATTCATCTGACAGGGTGCGTAATCCTGTGACACGTGTATGACTGCGATGAGCTTGATTTTAGGAAAAATTATCCTCAAATGTGGCCGTGAACTCCATCTCGGACAACTTTTCATAAATGGTCTGGACTCTACTGAAGAGGCCGCATTTGAAGTTTGTTGGTGTCGGCCACAAGAGATGTGTCCGACAGTGAACTTGAGTCTACCCATACAACTAGCCCCCCCAGCATCATTGGGGGTTGTGACCGGCATTGATGTTGCATTGTGGACGCGAGTGAACTTGTTCCTGCTGGAAACAATTTTTACGTTGCCACGTGTTGCCCTGGGGAGAACTTGAATTTCGAAAAAGTGTAATCATTACTTTTTCCTAGAATCCCGCCCATTTTTATTTTTTATTTAGGGTTTGTTTAGAGATTGGCACTTGGCGCGCATCCAGCAGAGTAGTTGATGAGTCTTCTAATCCTGGCCGTTGAATTTTGTCCTTATAAGGCCATTTTTCATTTTCTTTTTGTTTACCCTTCATCTTCAACCTTAAACTCTCTGGTTTGCACGGTTTCTTCAAGAACTTCAAACCTCCTTTTTCTTGCCCAAAATCTTGCCTTTTTGGTGACCAAATTTCCTTAAAAGTATTTCAGGTAACTTTTCGTTTCTCATTTCGAGGAATTTTAACGTTTTCGCCTCTCTCTTCGCCCGGGTTTATTCGGAGGGTTTCTCTTCAAAGATTCCAACTTTCCGGTAAATTAGCTTCCTCGGGCGTTTGTAGGACTTGAAGATTCTTACGTTCGTGCTTTTGGGGCACTTCTTTGCGCTTTTTGGGAACCGGCGTGATTTTCCAGGCCATTTTTCACCGATCTTTTTCGGTACCTTTTTCCAACTTCCCTTCAAGTTTGTTTTTGTTTCTTTCTTCTTGTAGAAACATGTCGGACCTCTCGAGACAGTCAAAATTCTTTGAGTGATAAATTTATGTACGAAAGTGAACCTTCGTCTCCTACTTCCCTTCATGGCGGACGTAGTTCGTCTTCTTCTAGCCTTGTGGAGGAGAGAACTCGCTTGTTGGGCGACTTGCCCCTTCTTGCCAGATAGAGATAGGGAACTTAGATCTAAATTCCTTAATGACCGTTCTACCCCGAACAAGAAAATTTGACTTCCCAATATTTGTCCGCGAGGATGAGTGGTGACATGACAAACACTCTCGAGAACTAAGGCATCAAATTTTAGCTCGCCCGTCTTGCTAGAAATCCTCCCCCGATCTTTGTTCCCGGACTTGATGTTACGCCTTTGAGGAGCATGCCTGGTTAGGACAACCCTAGCGAATCTTTGGGGTTGTAGTAGCGGATGATTTTTATGACCGTCTTGCTCATGAAACCGGCCCTTCTCATCCACCTGTTATTGATTTAGGTTCCGACAACGACTCTATTGCTACAATGGACGAGGCCCGATGGTCCTTCAACTTCGGCCGAGGTGAGAATACTCGTCCAACCGAGATAGTTTTGGGGGAAAGTTCCGGCCATGCCTCCTAATTCTCGGCCCGAGCCGATTCCCTGACCGCGATGATGTCGAGCATTCGGGATATGGTTACCAATAGATTATAGCGGTGGTCCGAAATCCACGGTCATATGTAAATCCCGGCGACAATGCGCCATAGATCTCAACTCTTTGCGATGTTGCGGAGAAGTTGTATGCTTTTCCATCGGAATATAAGTTGATAGTCCCCGATAAAGGATCAAAAGTGACCGATTGCCCGGCGGGGCACATGCTGTCTACGCGCACCATTTTGAGTTTGGGTTGCGTTTTCCTCTAGATTTAACCTTGGTACGGATTTTGAAGGCTTTTAACATTTGCCTTGCTCAGTGACACCCTTGGCCGTTAGGAACCCGATCGCTTATATTTGGACTGTCGTTATTTAGGGTTTCTGAGGAACTCAACCTCTTCAGTCGTCTTCATTGGCTGCGACTTAACGGGCGTTCCTCCGAGAAAGGGTGGTGGAGCTTGATGACGGCCAAAAATAAGCTTACGAGTCTACCCTAAGTTGGTTGGGTTAAAAGGTTGCAACCCGCTTTTTATTGGGTTAAGGTCTTAGAATAATTTCCCTATTCGTCGCCACTTTACTAAGCGGTTACTCGGATGGAAGACGTCCCCTCTTATGGTCTTTCGGCGGCCAGACGAAAGCCTTTGATTATTTTGAGTCAGAGGTCGGGACTATTACCTTTGTCGGTGAAGATACCGAGGGACGGATCCCTTGTACCGGCTTCCCCATGCAAAGTACATGCGGGAAACGAACCCTTGTCGGCTTTATTTCTCTGCTGGACCCACCCGGAAAGGTTCGCCTCTTGACTTTTTGGTCCGACGTGGGACCGGTACTCCCGCTTTTTGTTAATTAATATGATATTTAATCCCTCCTGTTTTCTTTGTTACGAGTCCCGTCGGTTTGGATCTCGAGGAATTGGGTCTTAACGAAGATTCGACGCCAATGTCTCGAACCCCGGAGGAACCTCGTATTTGATTACGACACTTGTTCATAGCCTCACTGGGGTTCGAGAGGTGCGGGCCGCGATCGTGGTGGTCGCCAACCCGGTCGGGCGGGTGTTCGTCGCGCCGGCCGCACGCCGGGCGTACTCCCGGCCGTCTGCGGGACGTGGGGATCAGAGTCTCCTCGCCCGTTGTTCACGTTCTGTTCGTCGTGGCGGGGGTGGCCTGACTATAGGTCGGAGACGGCCTCGCGAGCCTTCCGACAACGAGCCCCAAAGAAGAGGCAAGCCCTCGATCTTCTTTTACAAACGGCAGCACTGAAACCGCCATTACTGCTCCGGAACCTAATCCCATTCAGGAATCATCCGTCTAAAGGGTTTCTCCCCTGACAGCTGCGATCGACAAGCATTGGGGACGGCTAGGGTCCGGTTCTTCCATGCGCCAAAAAGATTTATGATATCCTTAGCTCCCCGACTTCTTGACCTGACCTTGGACCTGGGGAATATTTTCTCGGATCCATGAGTGGATTGAACATAAAGAGGTTATTCTTAGTGCCGCTTGTGAAGGCTGCATTTTTTCGTCCACCTTCTGTCCCGGGAAAATCTATCAACCCAATCGGGGACGTGAGGGAAGACGAATCATTGTATGCCGATATTCCTGCTAATGGCGGTACTCTTGGATATCGCCTTTTGAAGGGCCTTCTTTGCCAATCGATTGCCGCCGACAAGCTAGTAGCAGGCCGCCCAACTTGCTCACGACCTTCTTTGTGGTAAGGTTCATGATTCACACATTTTTTTTTTTTTTTTTTTTTTTTTTTTTTTAATATCGTCTTTCGATGCGGGCTAACAATTCCGCTATTGAACTTATTGAACAATTTGTCCATTATCAAACCGAGTGTGATAGACAAAAACAATCCTTGGACGAGCTTCAAACCTGACTCGTCTTTGCCCGAGTTCATTCGACGATATACGCGAGCGGCTTGATACCGAGAAGGAATCGCGGGCGGTTGTTGATGTTGAGCTGGCGGATTTGCGAATTAAGTTGCCCAAGGTTGAAGCAGGTAGAAAAGAAATCAGCGAGCTTGAATCTACCTGGTTTCCATCAAGGATGAGATGGCCACGGCTATTTCTAAGGCAAAGGATGATGCCGGCGCTCAGGCTTGTGGCGGATTTTAAAAAATCGAAGAGTTTGTTGGTATGTTGGGAGAGAGATATGACGGCGGATGGGTAGCTGCTAAAAGATGTGTTTGTCACTCTCATCCGAATTTCAATTGGGACGAGATGGAAACCGCTTTTGCAGAAGGTGTTCATACGCGCCCTTTGGAGGGTGAACCCTTTATCTGCGATGAGCACGTCATTGCTAACGTTCTTCCCGTCGCTCAGGATGAAGAGGTGCTTCTTCCTTGATGTTTTTGGCGGTCATCTCCAGGGCTCTTGATTGATTCTAATAGTTGTTAGAATTTTGTTTTAATATTTTGTAAACCTTGAATTCGGCCCAATATGGCATGTACCTTGGATAAGCTTTACTATTACAATTCTTTGTTATGAATTTTTGGTGCCTTTTTTAGTGGCTGCCCACGTTTTTGCTTGTAGTTGGCCGCCATGCCAGTAATTAGTAATGAAGCTAAAATTTTTTTTTTTTTTTTTTGAGCTTCTGTGTTGTCTTCGTTGTTGACCTGTTGTTTGGCCGTTCTTGTACTTGGCTTTTTGGTACTTGGACCTGTTATATGGCCGTTCTTGTACTTGGACCTGTTATATGGTCATTTTTGTACTTAGACCTGTTATATGGTCATTTCTGTACGTGGCCTGTTATGTGGCCGTTTTTGTACGTGGCCTGTTATGTGGCCGTTTCGTACGTGGCCGTTATGTGGCCGTTTTTTGTACGTGGCCTGTTATGTGGCCGTTTTTGTACTTAGACCTGTTATATGGTCATTTCTGTACGTGGCCTGTTATGTGGCCGTTTTTTGCTAATGGAACGTGGCGTACTTAAAATAAGCATAAAATAATTAATCGGAATGCTCATGGGAAGTTATATTATTGATATAAAAAAGTAACGGCCCTTGGCCTTTTACATGAGATATCTATGCATAGTATTTCTTTAAAACACTTGTGTTCCAGCAATTCTTAAGTTCAATGCCGTCCATTGTTTTCAACACAAAGGAGCCGGGACCAATTTCTTTGGATATCGATATGGTCCTTCCCGGTTCTTTGTTAACTTTCCCTCGGCGTGAGCTTTCCGGTGGCGCCGTTCTTCGTAGTACAAGATCTCCTTTTGTTAACGGCCTTTCAAGAACTCTCTTGTTATATGCTCTACTGATACGATCTTTGTATGCAGCAGCTTTGAGTTCCGCTATCAGCCTTGTTTCTGCTAGGAAATCTAGATTTTCTCTTAAGGCTTGATCATTGTTCTCTAGATCTTTGAATTTAATCCGATATGAGGGTAGACCAACTTCTACTTGGCAAAACGCTCTGTTCCGAAAGCTAGCTTGAACGGACTTTCTCCCGTTGCCTCCTTTTCGTTGTTCTATTGGCCCATAGTATCTGCTTGGAATCATATCGGCCCAAGCTCCCCTTGAGTTCATCCAACTTCTTCTTCAAGGCTGCGAGAATCTGTTTGTTAGCGGCTTCCGCTTGCCCATTGCTGCGGGTGACATACAGTCGAAAATGCGAACCCGACTCCGAACTCGGATGAGAAAATTTTTGATTGGCCGACGGTCTGACAAAGTCGCGCCGTGATCAAAGACTATCGCAGTTGGTATCCCAAACCTTGTCATTATATTCTCGCCAAATGAACTTTTTGACTTGATTCGACTTTATTTTTTGCCGTCGGTTACGCTTCGATCCATTTTGTGAAGTAATCGATACCAACAATCGGGAATCTACGGCGCAGTGGCCGTTGTAAAAAGGTCCCGGGATATCCAAACCCCTTTGTGCAAACGGTATCGGACATAATATAGGTTGGAGGTCGATTCGCGGGTCTATTGATGATGGGGGCAAATTTTTGGCATTTGTCGCATTTCTTGACGTAATCTTGCGCGTCGCCAACATACTCGGCCGTAATATCCAGCTCTCAATGCTTTTAATGCTAATGCTTTACCCCCAATGTGATTTCCACGGATCCCTTCATGAATCTCCTCCAAAAATTTTTCTCGACTCCCATGCCGTTGCACATTTCAATAGTGGTAAGCTAAATGATTTCTTGTATAGCTCATCCCGGTAAATGACATACCAATTTGCCCGCCCTCGCCTTCCCTAGCTTCCATCGCGTTCGAAGGGAGTGAGCCCGTGAGTTTATAAGCCACTATTTGATTGAACCATTCGCCTGGCCGATTGACGTATTTACAATCACGGTTTTTTTCGGTGATGCTCTTCTCTTTCAAAACCTCCACCATAACGGATCTTTCAATGTTCAAAGAATCGAACTTGCTAGTTTCGAGAGTGCGTCCGCTTTAGTGTTCTCGGCCCTGGGGATGGCTTGGACATCAAAGTGAGTCAGCTGGGCTATCAATTCTTTGGCCTTTTCCACGTATTTTTGCATGTTTGCTTCTCGGACCTCAAACTCTCCTTTCAACTGGCCATTAACTAGCTGTGAGTCCGTTTTCAAAGATACGCTTTTGGCCCCTGCCGATATGCACATCCTCAACCCCGCGATTCTTTGCCTCGTATTCGCCTCGTTGTTTGTGCCGGGAAGGTGAACTTGATGGCGTATTCAAAAATATTTCCTTCTGGGACCGGTCATTACAATGCCGCCCCCGAGCCACTTCTGGCCGACGAGCCATCTACTTCTAACGACCACGTGCCATCTTCCACTTGCTCTTCGTCAGTAAGATGCCTCCACGATAAAATCCGCCAGTGCCTGAGCTTTTATCGCGGTCCTCGGCTTGTACCGTATATCATACTCGGACAATTCCACTGCCCACTTCAAAAGACGTCCTGAGCTATCCATCTTTTGCAAAGCCTTTTCCAGGGGTTGATTTGTCAAGACCTGAATGGGATGACAATCGAAATATGGCTCGAGCTTTAAGTTGCTATGATCACGCCAATGCCATCTTTTCAATCAGCTGATAGCGGCTCTCAGGTCCGTTTAGGATGTGACTGATAAAGTATATCGGTTGCTGCCTCTTTTCTTTTTCTACCAATAGAACAGCCGCGACGGTTTTTGAAGAAGCCGAGATATATAACTGCAATGTATCCCCCATTTCTGGCCTGGTGATGGTGGGTAGAGTCTTTAAATGATCCTTGATCGCGACGAAAGCTTGACTTTGCTCCTCACCCCATTCAAATTTCTTGTTTCCTCTCAATAATGCGAAGAAAGGCAGGGCCTTGTCGGCCGACTTGGAGATGAAACGAGTTAATGCGACCATCCTCCCAGTCAATCTTTGCACGTCTTTTATTCCTTTCGGCTCTGGTAGATCCATGATGGCACGCACTTTATCCGGGTTAGCATCGATTCCCCTCTTGCTGACCATGAACCCTAGAAATTTTCCTGCCCTAACTCCGAATACACATTTTTTCGGGTTGAGCTTCATCTTGTATCTTCTCAGAGTACTAAAGGTCTCTCTTAGATCATCAATATGCTCGCGGTCTGTTTTGCTCTTGACGATTGAGTCGTCCACATAAACTTCGATATTCCTTCCCTTCTGCTCAGCAAATACTTTGTCGACCAATTTTTGGTATGTGGCCCCTGCGTTTCTTAAGCCGAAAGGCATTGCTTTATAATTAAAGACTCCACGATCCGTGATGAAGGTTCGCTTTCTTTCTATCCTCTTTCGAAGAGCGATCGATGGTAACACGCAACGCGTCCATAAAGCTCAAAAGAGCATGTCCGCTAGTTGAATCTACCAATTGATCGATTCTTGGCAAGGGATAACAGTCTTTTGGGCACGCTCTATTAAGATCCGTGAAATCAACACACATCCGCCATTGACCATTCGCTTTTTTCACCATAACGACGTTTGCAGCCCATTCCGGGTAATCACGAGACTTCAATAAAGTCGGCCGCTAATAACTTATTAACCTCTTCCCCGACGGCCTTGTTCTTTTCTATTGAAAAAATTCCTTTTCTTCTGCTTGAGTGGGCGGACCGAGTTGTCCACATTCAGACGATCAACCAGCACGGCCGGGTCTATTCCTGGCATCTCATCCGCCGAGAACGCGAATACATCAGCGTTTTCTCGAAGAAGAGTTACCAGGTTGATTCCGATTTACGGATTCATGTCCGATCCTGACGCCACGATCCTTTCGGATCATTCGCCGGCATCTCTAACTTGGATTCCCCCAGGCTTGGGCCTTGGCCATTCCTCTCGTCGTACTTCTAGCTCTTCCATGGTTATTTCCATGGCGTTTTCATTCTTTTCCTCGAGATGGTTCTTCTCTGCGGCCTTTTTCTTAGTTCTCTTTTCCTTTCTTGATGGCGGACAAAGTTCTTCGACAGGGACCCTTCTTGCTGGCTGCTTTAAAGCCGTTAAATAACATGACCTTGCTGCTTCCTGGTTTCCTCTGATCTTCGCTGTTGTACCCGAATTGGATACGTACAGCATAGTCAAGTGATAAGTAGATACCACACCCTGTATGTCATGAATTAATGGCCGTCCAATGATTGCATTGTATGCTCCCGGAACGTCTACTACCAAGAACTCGGCCATCACATCCCCGGCTTCACTATTTTCGCCCACCTTGACCAGGCAATTTTATAATGCCTTCGGGTATTGCGAGATGCCCCAGTGAATCCGATCCTTGGGTACCGGATCGGCTGTAAGTGCTTCCGGCCAATCATTAATTTTTCGAAAGTGGATAGGAATAAAATATTGGCGGAACTACCTCCATCCACCAAAATTCTGTGAATTAAACAATTTGCAACTTTTAAGGTGACCACTAGCGGGTCGTCGTGAGGATAAATCACGTGCTTTGCATCCTCTAATGAGAACGACATGGCCGGCATGGCTGGCGGCTTTCTCCACTGGCAACTCTGGTTAAAATTCACCTGATGTCGGAACTCCTTTAAACTGGCTTTTGCCCCACTGACACTTCCGCCATGAATTGGACCGCCACTAATCACATGAATTTCTCCTATCCTGGACTGAACATTCTGGTCTCTGGGTTTCATCAAGTCGCCTTCGCTTGTCTGGGCTTTATACTGGGTGAAATATCCTCTGCGGATGAGATCCTCCAAATTATCCTTGAGGTGTCGGCAGTCTTCAGTTAAATGTCCGTGATCTCCATGAAAATCACACCACTTGGTCTTATCCCGATTTTTATGAAACATCTTCTTCGGTCTCTGCCATTTGTCACTTTCCTTGTTCATCGTGAAAATTTGTGCCCGGGGGGTAGTGAGTTGAGTGTACGCCTCAAATTTATCTCTACGTTCACTTTTTTCTCGACCATCCCGCTCCCGGTCATTTCCTTTTTTGACCATATTGGATTCTCTTCTTTCATCTCGGCCACGATCAACTTCACGACCTTTCCGTGACTTATCTTCCTTCTTCTTCTCGGACTCCCCATGCTAGGCTACTAGTCGCCTTGTCAAATTCCTCTCCTCTTATGAAATCATTTGCTTTGCCCAAAGACTGCCCTAAAGACGTGAAAGATTTTCGTCCGAGATAACTCCCGAACGCAGTCCCCTTCTCTTAACCCCGACATCAATGCTAAAACCGCTACATCCTGCTGTAGCCGAGGAATAGATACAGCTTCCACATTGAAACGCCCGATGTAATCTCGGAGAGATTCGGTCTCGCCTTGTCTGATTGACAATAATTCCCCAGTCGTACGCTCACGACGCCTGTTGCTTACGAAGTGAGTACTAAACATGGACGAGAGCTGAGAAAAACTGGATACATTACCAGGTTTGAGACTTTTAAACCAAGTCTGAGCTATGCCAGTGAGAGTGGACGGGAAAACCTTGCACCAGATAGCATCTATTTGCGTGTACAAATACATGTGTCCTTCGTACGCTGCGACATGATCGTCGGGATCTGAGCTGCCGTCAAACTTGCATGATGGCATTTTGATTCGCGGCATCGGGTAATTAAGAACCTCAGGAACAAATGGGGAGAGTTTCGGCTTGATTAGTAGATGTCCGCCACCCGAATAGTTACTAACACCTGTGGTGCTGTACTCTCGGTATGTGCGACTGCGAGACTCTTCTGAGTGATTGAGATCCTCAGTTTCCAAATCGGCTTCCTCGTACTCTGGATTGTCAATTTGGTCTTCCATCTGACGATCTTCCGGCGCTAACGTGCGCATCCTTCTTATTGGCGTACCGTCAACGTTTCTACCGGCCATGGCCAGTGATCGTTCACGGTCTTCGAACGCCTCTTGTGTTACTAGCAGGAATGCTACTAGGCTGTGGAGTGCCTTGTAACATCTGGATGAAGGACGCCACAGTTTGCAGCTGATCCGGCGAGAATTGGCTCAACTGGGCCAAGTTGAAAGGAACAGCATCAGGACTTACCAGAGCAACATTGTTCTCCGGAGTGCGCTGGTCATTGCCCTCTGGTATGTTGGGATGGAACTGAGGTATGCCGATGGATCTGGTGATAGGTGGATGAGAAGATCCTTGCCCGATCTCCAACCCCGACGGACCACTGGCTAGCGTCATTTGTCTTCTCCATGATCGCTTCGCAAAGGTAGGAGGCCCCTCCTTCTAGCGCCAAGTTGTTTCGGAGATGAAACGCAGCCCGGACAAGGATGTGTCCGGTAGTATTAGAGTAGGCGTCCGAGCCCTGGAAGTCCGCAAGAAAGACAAACGTGAACTACCCTCGGGGGATGCGAGGAAACCCCCTCCGACGCTCAAGTCGGTAAGTGCCCGATAAGGATTTTTTAGAGAGAGAGAGAGATTGAGAGCTTAGAATGTGTGAGAGAGAATACCTGTGGAATAGTACCATTTGGCTATTTATAGCAAGTACTATTCATCCGACAGGTGCGTAATCCTGTGACACGTGTATGACTGCGATGAGCTTGATTTTAGGAAAAATTATCCTCAAATGTGGCCGTGAACTCCATCTCGGACAACTTTTCATAAATGGTCTGGACTCTACTGAAGAGGCCGCATTTGAAGTTTGTTGGTGTCGGCCACAAGAGATGTGTCCGACAGTGAACTTGAGTCTACCCATACAGTGTTAACCAGCCAGAAGAAAAAGGAAATTGTCGGGCTGTCACTGGTGCTAATTCCCGGACAATTCCATGACATAATATTCATATCTCGACGGTGATCGATCCGGGTCGCCCACATCCCCTGTCGTTACCTTCGTTGATGCAAAGCCTGAGAGAGAAATGGAAATCCATATCCTTTGCATCACTACTCGAACCTACTTCGCTAGTATTGACTGGTGTCGGAGCTTCAGATTTGTTTCGTTTTGCTGACCATGACCCGCACCAAGGTAGCACTGAATGGCGAGCCCCTCTTTTTTTCCTAACACGAGCCATTATCTCGTCGCCTGGGATAACCCCCATATTTTCAGCCATCTTCGTATCCGAAAGAGCTTTTGATTTGAAGGAGCTTAACTGATCCTTGTTCCATAAAATAAAAGCACCCTTACTCTCCCAAGCCTCAAGCCGGCGACGTTTTTTTTCACCACTACTATTGCTAGTAGAATTTGCGTCGAAGAAGATGATGCTAAGAGACTGACTGTGATGAAGAGGAGTATCCCTTCTTTTTTTACCTTTGAAAGTAGCCGAAACACATTGCATAGAGATAACCTGTTTAACATGTTCATTACCTGTTTCCAGAGTTCTAGAGGAGGAATGAAACGAGTCTTCCGAAGAAGAGTTGGTACTTGTATGCATATTAATCGGGTTCTCTATATTGGGAAGCAGGTGGGGATCCAGCCCATGTGGATCCAGTCCTGGGTTGGGGGGATTAATTGGAGCAGTGGATTTAGGGGATCAGCGAAAAATGGTGGTGAAGCCCTAAATCTTTCATTTAAATTGGGCACATGATTAGGACTTTGTGGGCCTGAATTGTAAGCGGCTAAACTCTGATTATTTTGGGCCTGAATAATTTAATGAGGTAGTTTTGGTACCGAATGGAAAGATTGAGGTTCAAGATTACCTGGATTCTGCTGACGAGAAACCTAATTGCTTGGGCCAGGCTCATCCGGCGCAGGTGGCCGCGGAACCGTTCACCCTTGAGCAACAACTTCTTGTAAAGTTCCTTCCTCGATAATGGCCGAACCCAATCAGTAGGCCCCATATTTAAATTTGAACTCCTTGGATCTGGAGGGGAATTTGTTGAGGGATAACAAACCCCAAAAGCAGCTCTAAATGAGCGATGGGCCCAGGTAGAAATGCCCACAGACTGGAAAAGATTTATGCGTTGGGCTGGGTCAGGCTCCACTCTTTGACTTTGGGCCTCATCTTCTCCCATATTATTATTATCAACATTTCCAGTGTGGTCCTGGGGTGAAGAAGGATTAGGGTTAGGGTTTGGAGGAAAGATTATTGCCGTTGGATCTGGGGTTAAACCAAATTCTAATTTATCTCTCTCCTCGTGCATCCTTCCTTTGGAGCAAAAGCTCTTGCTTCATCTTCTTCCTTCCTTCGTGTCTTCTAGCCAGGAAGCCAGAGCAATTGTTGCTCCTTTCGTGTCTTCTTCGTTTGATGCCACAACATTGCTTGAATTGTGTATCATATAAACCAGAATGTCATATTCATTATTCAAATTAGAAGAGGAAAAACCCAAAACCCCAATTGTCTCTCTCTTGTCCGCACCTTCTTTCCTCCTCCAGTTCATCTCACGCAGGCAATCCTCACCGGTGTTGCACCGCGCTGCCTTGTTTCGTCGCCGCTGCTGCCGGAGTTGTTGATGTTGCTGTCTGTGGCTGTTGTCATCGTCGTTGTTCTTGTCGGAGTTGTGCCATCACTCGCCGCTGATAATCTCTTCCCTTTCTTCATGTCGTTGCTGAAGTGTTGTGCAACGCGAGAGGAGAGAGAAGAGCAGAGCAGCAGCACAACAACACAACAACACAACAACACTTCAGCAACGACAAGAAGAAAGGGAAGAGAACATCAGCGGCGAGTGATGGCACAACGCCGACAAGAACGACGGCGACGACAGCAGCCACGGACAGCAACAACAACAACTCCAGCAGCAGCGGCGGCGAAACAAGGTGGCGCGACGCAACACCGGTGAGGATTGCCGGCGTGAGATGAACTAGAGGAGGAAAGAAGGTGCGGACAAGAGAGAGACAATTGGGGTTTTGGGTTTTTCCTCTTCTAATTTGAATAATGAATATGAAATTCTGGAATTTATATGATACACAATTCAAGCAATGTTGTGGCATCAAACGAAGAAGACACGAAAGGAGCAGCAATTGCTCTGGCTTCTTGGCTAGAAGACACGAAGGAAGGAAGAAAATGAAGCAAGAGCTTTTTGGCTCCAAAGGAAGAACGCACGAGGAGAGAGATAAATTAGAATTTACTTCCTCTTGGGTTATAACACTTATCTCAAATAGACTCATATAATTAAAGATTGAAATAAATTTGACTTAGTAAGTTAGCAAATTATTTTATAAATAACTTTCATATATGATAATAAAACAAACACTATGAGAACTCCAAATTATTCAAACTCATTTGGGAAATATAATAATATAATTAAATCATCAAAATAATTAGCTTATGCTTAAACGTACATAAAAATATTACTTGCTATGTATAACAAATATAATATCAGCATCAATAAAATAATAGAAGATCGTTAGTAAATATAATAGTCATATTTCAACTCAAATAAAATAAGAGTATTTAGTATATAATTTGTCTAATAATTATAATTAACAACAAATAAGACGATTTAGAAATTAGGGCTATTACACTATTCTTTGCAGAATTTATAAACACCCTCATAACAAAAAAACACCCAAATCACCCAATCTCCATGTAAAGGAAACACCCTGGAATCAAGGGTTAGGAGAGATCTATAACTAAGCGGGCTCTTAAGTAAGGTTGGAATGGAACCCCAGGTCCTTGGTAGTCGATTGTATCGACGAAGCCATGACTCAATATCCTTACTGTCCATTCAGTGTCCAAATACTTCCATGGTAAATCATGGACTCGAACCCATATGCGGGCCATGTTAAAACTTATATTCCCTTGGAACTTGATATTCAGAAGTTGGCCAGAAAGTGATGATCTTTCCGTCCATTATAGCAGTGTGTTGGAGAAGAAGAGCCTCCCTATCGCGATGATTCATACACTCAAAAATATAGTAGCAACCAGTTTTGCGAATATGAATTGGTTCGCGAGTTTCCCAGTTATGTTCGATTATACTGAGAATTTGGCAGTGAAGGCGGTGGGGTGACATCACATAAGACGCCTACCACCGCTCGGTTCCAGTTGATAAAGTGAGGCGGGTGTTGGATTAGAACTCCATTCAATGGAGGTAGTTTCTCTGTTTCGACTGAGGTGGCGAGTTAGGTTGGTTTTGGTTGGTGGAATTTGAATTTTGCATGTTCTAGAAGAGGATGTAATGATGTAAAGGTAGAAGAGATTCTTGGAAATTTAAGATAAGTGAGTTGGTAAAGTCAGTAGAAAGGATTAAGTTGGAGGTTTGTTTATAAAGGAATTATGTGAATAAATAGATCGCCGGAGCTATGCATGTAGATCTAGGCTTGCTGAATAAATTGATAACAATGGCGCATGAATGCCATCTGGCGTTACCGAGGAGAAGTTCTAAAAAAAGTGAGGAAGAAATCTGCAGAGCTCAATGGGATCCGAGCAAAAATGACGTAAGCGATAGGTAAGGCGGGCTAAGACAGGGGGAATGTTTGCAGGATTTCAGGGAAAAGTAGATCTCACGTTCAGTGAGGGAAATTCGCTTTCCTAGAAAGAAGCGAGAGGAAATTCTCCTAGAGAGATAAACTTTTCTAGAGAGGAAATTTTTCTACTATGAATTGTGCTAAAGATTTAATCAATATATTGTGGTGAATGGTGATGTTTAGCGCAGTGAGTTGGGCGTGAAATTATTAGATGTTAGGCGATTGTGAGGTTTTTGTTAGTTGGCGAGGGAATTATGAGGGGTGATGCCGTGGGAGAATTATTGGTTAGGCCGTGTGATGTTGTTATAGGTCGTGAGTTTGTGTAGGGAGGAGTGGCGTGAATCAATTAGGAGGTTAGGGGGAGATATATAGGTTTAGGTGAATGGGAAGCGATAGGTTTCCTAAAACAAGTAGGTTTCTAAAAGATTTTTATTAAAAGATTTTAGTAAGAGATATTTGAAAACACTTTAGAGAAAGATGATTTTTTATAAAAGATATTTTTATCAATAAAACTAATTAATATAATTAATTAACTCTATTAATTAAATTGGGTTAGAAAAAGGGGTTTTAGAAATTGGGCTTTCATAAAACTATTTTTAAAAGGTTTTTCAAACATGGGCTTTTATAAAGTTATTTTAAAATGCTTTAGAAGGTGGGCTTAGTAAAACTATTTATTAAAAAAAGGTTTTCGAAAATGGGTTAATAAAAGAGTTAGAAAATGGGTTGGGAAAACATTTTATTTTAGACTCGTTCTTTATTCTTTCCTTGATCCGGACCAATTAGAGCGGGGTATTAGTCATCATAGGGTACTAAATAGGGAGACACGATTATGTGTCTACACTGACACCTCACAGAACTTTTTGAGAACCTCTCTAACAGTGAAGGTTGTACACTCATCAACTTTGCCAAATAAGAGAAGGTCATCTGCAAACAAAAGATGGGACATGGGATCACCCTAACGCAGGCCACAAGAGTGGGTGAAATTGTTGCCTTTCTTTTTAGACATGGAATGAAGGACTTCTTAAGCCACACCAAGGTTAATGTATGGGCCTCTACCTTTGATGAAGCTGTTTTGGATTTGGGATATTAGATTAGGCATATAGGGTTTTAATCGATTAACGAGTACTTTAGTAAGGACTTTATAAAGTGTGTTGCACAAACTAATAGGTGTTAAATGTTGCACAGTTTCTGGGGGGTGCTGCTTAGGTATCAGGCCGATCAAAGCCTCACACATTATCTCAGGATTTTCCCACTTTCGAACCACTCTCTTAAATCTTTGCATATATCTTCTCCAAGAATATTCCACATTTTCTAAAAAAATACTAAATGGAGGCCATCTGGCCCAGGGGCTTTGTTTGGGTGCATCTCGAAGAGGGCTTTCTTAATCTCTAGGTTCGAGAGGGGTTGGTCAAGATTAATGGTTGCAGGGCAGTCTCTAGAAGTCCGAGGACTAGAGATATTATTGGAAGAGTAAAGGTTTAGGAAGAAGGTGGAGATTTTATCCTTAATATCCTGGGGTCCATTAAGTCATCACCCACACTGTCCCTAATAGATAGGATCTTGCTAGAGTTTCTCTTCATCAAGACACTCCTATGGAAGTATCTGGTGTTTTTATCCCCATCTTTGATTTTGACATTATGGTTCTTGGCTGCCCAAAGTGTCGCTTCCTGGTTAAGAACGACTAATAATTCACTTTGGAGCTCAATTTCAAGGTCGGCTAGAAACCTAGACTTGGGGTTGGAGGTTAAGGCATTTTGGGTCCCCTTAAGCCTCGCTAATCTTCTTTTGGTAAATGTTGCCAAATTGCGCTTTGTTCCAATAGATCATGTACTCACTAAGAATTGCCAGTATATCCCTCAAGCTTCCCTCCCTACCTATTTTACCTCATTCTAAAGAGACAAAATTGTAAAAAGTAAGGTCCAAGAGCCACATTGGTTCAAACCTTAAGGGTTTGGCTCCTAAAGGCTTAGGGGTTTGGTCAAGGATAAGGTGTATAGGGGAGTGATCAGAAGTGACTCTCGGTAAATGCCATAGGAAGGAGTTGGGGAAACCTGTGAACCAGTCCGGGTTACCCCACCCACGATCCAAACTTTAAAAGTTAGAACTCGTTTTTCTTTAGTTAGTCCAAATGAATTTAGGGCCATGGTATCCTTGATCAACAAGATTACAGTTATTCATGGTTTCTGCAAAAATATCTGCTCTTCTTCTATTGAGCGACCAACCTCCAAATTTCTCACTTTGACAGATAATTTCAATTAAATCTCCCATAACAAGCCATGTGAGATTCACATTGCATGCTATATCAATCAACTCATTCCATAACAATTTTCTTTTCTCAAACTTAGGACTAGTATATAGAGAGGACAACAAAAAGGAGTATGGGTTACGTACCCCGAAAAGTCCATGCACCCCCTTGGGGGCTCTCTCCCATGATGTGGATAGTTTTCTTTCGGGGTTCCACAACAGGAGAATATCGCCTGTACACCCCACCGGCTCCACAAGGTACCACGAGGGAAATGGAAGATCGGTCACAATTCTTGTTGTGTGCTCCTGTGAAACCCACGTCTCCACAAGAACCGCAATGTTAGGGCCATGAGTTTCCATCTGGTGGCGAAAGTTAGGCTTATATGAAGGTCTAGCAATACCCTGAGCATTCCAAAATATTACAGACATTCTTCTAGGGGTTGGTGGTCGACTCCGAATGCTTCGAAATAGTTCGCCGTCTTGTTGTCCCGTTGCTTCCACTTCTAAGCCCATGAATGGGCACATTCAAAACCCTCTTTGAGGCCCTTGAACCATCTCGGCTTCTCGAAGGCCGTTTTTCTCTCTTCCCTCTACCCAACTCACAGATAGGTGGAGTTGCTTGAGTATCCGAGCTGCTACAAAGGCGTTCGTGTTGCTTATGAACTTTATCCTTGTGATGCAGATGATACTCGGACCACTAGTTGGGTGGGTGCTAATAAAGGGGTCGGTCGAGCCATGAGCTTATATTCTGTAACAATACTCTCTCGTCTTCCTCCACTCTTCCTTTCTTCTTTAAGAGCGATTTCATGAAGAGTCTCATGGTTAAGGGCAGGTGGGCTGTTGTTTGTAGTTGTGGCACGTGAGGGGGGAGAAAATTGCAAGCATCGTGGTGATACATGACAAGTTTTTTTGGACAACTCTGGTTTGGCACTCGGGTTTATGATCATGACCTTCATTTGAGCAATGGGGGGTCATTTATGATTCCCTCCTCCTCCTATGGGACTACTAAGTCCGTGAACCCCGGTTCAACTATGGGATTAACGGGCGGACATTCCTGTTGAAGAGAAGCGGGCCCTCGTAGTCCTGATAGAGAAGAAGCGGGTGGCTCGGGGCTACGGTGATTGTGGTGGGGATGGTGGTGGGGGTGAAGTGGGGAAGTGAACCATGTTTCTTTGGTTTCAAGATTGTGATAGTTGTGGAGTTTTTTGAATTTTGGGTTATGTCCGATATTTTTGGGGATGGTGGTTTTTCTTTACGACTGGGTAAAGCATAGTAAGTATGGTTTTCCTGGGTATGGTTTTGGTTAGTAGGTTGTCTTAGGGTGGCTTTGACAATGGTAGCATCCCTTAAAGTGCCACGTTGCATCATCTGTTTGGATGGGGCCAAGGGTTGACAGAACACTATGGGACGGGGAAGCTTCATTGCAGTTCTTGGGACTCATGCAGTAGAGCAAAGGTATTTTGAGTTGCAAACAGAACTTTTGGAAGTTGTTCCCCATTTTCGTTGACATTAACTCTTTTCTTTAAAAGTGAGTTCTTTCTAGGATTTAGGAAGAGAGAGAGAAAAGAGTATTAACTCATTCATTAATGCTTGTAATCATCCTCCATGTTTCTTATTAATCAAGGTGCTTGCTTGATGGGCCTTTTTCCTCCCAGTGCTCGGGTTTTCCCATGCTATTTGATGTATTGTGTTCATTGCTTTTTTTGTTGTTTGATTTTCTTCAAATTTCTCGTTATTGTTAATTGGTGTTGATTGTAAGTAATTCATGTTTGCTTAATCTAATTTCTAACACAAAGATGATGTCATTATGTTCACAAAGTTCCGTTAGTAAGGTTATAACATACTCTCCAGTCTCCACCTCTATTAAAGGTAATTGGCTTTCTTTTACAGTGGGTGTTCAAAATAATTCGACCCAGTTGACCCGTTCCATTGACCCGCTGACCCGCAAAAAAATCGGGTAATTTTCTAAAATTTACAATTTTAATGGGCCTGGTATCCGACCCGGAAAAATGTGCAAGAAGCAGGTCGAATAATGTGCCGTTTATTTTGGTTAACCGGGTACCCGGTAACCCGGAAAAGTAAAAAGATAATAAAATTTTGTGCTTGGCTGGCTGGCTTGCTATGCATTGGTCTGCCTCCCAACTCTCATTCTTTCATTCTCTCATCTCACAAGAAACTAAATCACTTAGACAAAATTTAATAAACCAAATTTAGTGAAAACTCTTAACTTGACAGATCAACTCAAGGTGAGTCGAGTTTGACACACTCATTTATTGAGGTTCTCGAATTAAATCAATATTAGAAAATCAAGCTCAGACGCACATATCTCTTCTGAGAGGTTAGAAGATGGTGGCAGACCCTTAAGTGCCACAGTCACCCTATGGGCAGGTGTCATCCAGCAAAAGCCAAAGGTCTTCTATTTCTATTAATTGTTTCGTTGCTTTCTGTTTTCTTTTTTGTGTGTATATTCATGAGTGGGGAATTTGAGATTGTTTTCTCAGATTTATGGCTGCAACTGCAAGGAATATGGCAATTTATTAAATAGATAATTGTGGATGTTCTTCTTCCCGGGTACCCTATGACCCGACCCGAAAAAAACAGATACCCGCAAACCAGATACCCGAACTTTCGACTATCCGTAAATGCGGGTACCCACATGTCCGGGTACCCGGTTATGAACACCCCTAGACTCATAGGTCTGTGGACTGTGCGGGCTAACCCACTTCTAGCTCAATCCATGGTGGCCTTTACATGCTTCATAAAACAGCAGTTAAAGATAGCGAGTGAAACTAGACTAAAATCCTCATTTCTGAATTCTGTCCTGCCTACTACAAATGTCCTGCCTACTAGAGTGGAAGATCGTTCTGGATTACAAGTATCTCGAAGATCACACAGCACCAATGAAATATCTTAAACAAAATAGCAGTGTCACATTAAAGATATTATCTACAGTAACAGAATTCATTGTCAAACAAGCTGCCACTATGACTGTATAGTGTATACAAATATACAACAATCAATATTACAAAAGAAAAAAGTTGTTTAATCTTCATGTTGGAGAATAAAAAGGCAAAAAAAAAAAATAATGATCCATTACATATCTCCTAATGCTTTTAGGATGTCACCCTGCAGGATAAGATGTCAAAGAAACATTCTCAGTTTTTAGATCAATCCGAGAAAGATAGCAACGGGAGTGGGGATTTGGGAGATGAGAGACAGCCCATGTACCTCGATGGACAGAGGAGGAGTTGTTGTACCATATCGTTGAATAACTTTTCCATCCTTGCCGACAAGGAATTTCGTGAAGTTCCATCTAATACCACTTCCACAAAGAGATGCACGTTTACTTGCTTTAAGGAACTTGTACATTGGTGCTGTTTTTGGTCCATTGACGCACACCTGTTACAACAAATTGAGATATAAAGAATACAAGAGGGATTCAAATTTAGTTTTAACGCAATCTGGAATGAGAGGAAAAAAAGGAAAACAAGATATGCACAAAATCGCCACTAACACAGTTTAGCAAGTGTTTATAATCCCAACTCCCAAGGCAATCCAAAGGACTTGATGCCAGTCTCAATCTTTCTTTGCTTTTATCTTGTTCAAAAAGCTATGCCGATAAGCTCTCATTTTCACTAAAATCTTTTTGGTTTATGCTAAGTCAAACTTGGGGCGGGTGGCTCCATATAATGACACATGTTACGTCAAACATTCAAGTTAGTTTGTAAGTGAAGGTTGAACAATATGTTTTATGCTAACGTAAGAGCCCAAGAGAGAAGATGCCTTTTGCTCCCTAAATCATACAAAGGAAATTTGTGGACCATGACAAAAGTAAAAGATGTCTAGTGCAAGAACAAATATAAAATGTGGTGTACTAGCTGCTCATTCCCACTGATATGAACACAACGCAGTAATCTTTCTACTTGAATACAGTGGGTAAATCTTCAGAGAATTGTAGGGATTGCAGGCAGGAATTTATTTTAGCATTCATCAAATTGATTTTCACACCACTATCAGAGCAAGAGGCGCTCAATTTTTAGAGGTTTTCTTAATAAGGTAAATTGTAAGAAAACAAATGTAGGGGGGCCAAAACCAGTTTATGTTACAGGGCTGCTGTAGTAAGCTACATTGGGAATGCTTTCGCGTAGATTTATAAAATGGGATTTGATCTGTGATGACAACTATAAGTAGTGTAGTATGAGCTATAAATTTCACACACATATATTTAGCAGTCCTTTTTATATCTGTATGGGCAGCAAATTGAAAGGTCTGTTAAAACTTAGGCTAGTCCATTAACGTATAATTCCTTCATGCTCATATTTCTTTAGTATGAGAGAACTAATTATTAGCCAACAGATGTCACCACCTGATATCTGTTTGCAAATCAATGTTTCTCAAGTGGTAGAAGATCGTACCTATTGACGATACTAAGACGATACAGCAGACACAAAAATTGTGCCACCTAAACCTCGACCCGTTAATTTCACGAAAAAGTATGCTTATAGTGATTAAAGAAAAACATGTACTTATTGAAGTTTTGAAGGAACCTGCATCATTAGAAGGACGAACAGTCCTCTATATTAAATTTTAAAATGTAAGCATGAGGGCTTATACAATATCACTTGGACTTAAGGCAGCAATCCCATCAAAATATTACTACAAAGATACATGAGACACCACTCAACCCCACAATGCTCACCAACTATAAATTCTGTCCCTGATAATCCTATCATTCGATTCCAACCAACTGAACAGAGAGTAAAGCAGCTGCCTGTGATAAATGCTCAACCCTTGATACTTCCAATTTAAAACCATCATACAAGCAAATGCTACATGAGAGACTCTACGCACGCCCATCATATCTCAAGATGCATAACAACTCATTTCACATAAAGGATACAGATGCGTACAGGAACTGGGTATCCAATTTTTAAATATTTATTATAGTACTGAACTATTGGACCCTCCAAAACATGCAGTCCACTAACCAGACAAATGTTTTTATCTTAGGAACCTGGAAATTTAACATTTTGATTACAGTTAAAAGGGAGGGACAGAAGGCATAGTTACCAAGTGCTTGTAAAAGGTGCTTTATGCAATGGTAGCTCCCAAAAAGTTCCTCCTAAATTGTGAGAGAAAGAAACACTATCTAACACTCCCAACAAATCTGTAGCTCCCCTAGCGCTAGAGCATGAAGGTTTCACCAAAACAAAAACTCCTTGAATATCCCATACCTCACTATAAAGGAAGTCACAATCAGTGAATTTTTACATCCTCCTAATGGATCTCTGCCAAAACTGTTGCGACCATGGGGAAATTGAACAATATACCTTGGACATAAATTTCCCAGGATTCAGAAAAGGTCGCAAACAGCAAAAACATCATCTGTTGCTTCCAATGACTCAGTACCAAAAGGAATTTGGTTGAACGAAAATTAACATAACCATTTACCCATATGAGCAAAAAAAATGTTTTGAACACCAAATTCCAGCAATCTAGATCACTCTTATCTGAAGGCCAATAGATCATCTCTTGTATGGTCCCCATTCTAGATGAAAATAAGTCTCTTATAACCCTTTCAGAACTATTAGCAAGAGGAAGCCTAAGAAGAAACAAATACAAAGGG